>JAQFVV010012399.1:14582638-15157638 GCA_028023455.1 Epiperipatus broadwayi | reverse complement strand
CTAATTATATATATAATGTACCCTTTCCTTAAGGGAAAAACAACCGAACAGAAGAATCCGGCTAACTGAAATATAACGATATTGAACTACAGTTAAGTTGCACAAACAATGACTATTAAAAAATAATTATTATGACTAGCTGAAGATACACTGCTAACATACAGTATCTAATAAACAATATTTTTCAATAATTAAATATAAGAAAGCTTATTAAATAAAATACTACATAGCACTTAAATTTAACAAAAATAATAAAGGTTCCAAGTATAATACTCAATCTATTCATTTCAATAATAAATTTAACTTATAAACTTGCTCAAGATTATAAAGTTGTAATTATAAATTTATTTAAACACACATTGATTGCATTGATTATCTAAGTAATATTTACTAAGGCTATAAACATCAAGAATATGCAGCGTGAAAATGCGATGGCAGGGACCTCTACATGTCTTAAAATACAAGTAAGCTTATGGTTAAGACCTGTAGATTTCCCTACCTTCGCATTTTCACGCGCATATTCTTGAGGTTTACTGCCGTAGTAAATATTACTCAAGATTATAAAGAAAATATGGTTCTATCAAAATAACAAATATAATTATGAAACTCTTAACATGAGACGGTCCTTAAGTACACTGGTTTAAATATTGCGGATACATCCCAAAAGATATACTCCCACTGACATAAGAATTACTCCCAATGGCATACTAATATTACCTCGCCAAATTCACATAACAAATTACCATGTAATAATCTCATATCTTTAAGACACGCATCTGATAATCCTAAAATATAGTGTATAAATTTATTACAGAAATAACAATAAATTACTTAATATTCCTTTAATAAAATATTAACAAATAATTTTACTCATCGTCTTTCAATAAGAAATTTACAATTCTCCAAAATAATAATAATAATCTCAGGATCATTTCTAACAAACTAATACCAAAATAAATTAATTAATTACACCCTTGTGAGGGATTTTACGTGATATATAACTACTCTTACAAAATAATAACAATAAAAAGGAACTAAAATAACTTAATGACTCTCAACTTTAAATCTATCTAATGATTAAAGTTTAGTAATAAAATATAAATAATATAATAAAATTTTAAGTAAACATTATATAATCTCTCTCTGTTTAATGTGGCATTCCTAAAAATATAATGGATTTGAATATTGTGGCAATATCAAGTATATCTCTCATTGGTGTTGTATCAGTTTAAAAATAATTACCAATGATCATATCTTATATGACAATAATAATATACTTTGATACTTAATCAAATATAATAGAAATAATATCTAAGTAATCTTCAAGGATCATGTGTCAAATAAATAATATTTCAAATTATTAATTTCTGTAAATTATGCATGTAAAATGAAAAATCAAATAAGTCAAGCATTGGTGGCCTAATGGTTAGCATAGCTGC
This sequence comes from Epiperipatus broadwayi, assembly GCA_028023455.1. Classification (NCBI taxonomy): domain Eukaryota; kingdom Metazoa; phylum Onychophora; class Udeonychophora; order Euonychophora; family Peripatidae; genus Epiperipatus; species Epiperipatus broadwayi. The sequence continues at coordinate 15,156,199 of JAQFVV010012399.1, read as the reverse complement.
CTTCCAAGCAGCTGGCCCTGATTTGCTTCCCAATCAATGCAATTGACATATGAAAAAAAAATTAAATAAGCAACTTGCAGATAAATCACAACTCGATTAAGGTAAGTTTCAAAAACAATACTTAACAAATTTATTTATAAATTTGACAATATATTACAAGATAATAACAAGATAATAAAAAATATATATATTTACAAAATTAAAATAAGAATTAATATTATTTAACACACACACATATATGTATATATTACAGTAAATCTTACCAATAAATACAAGAAATAAAATAAGATAGCCTACACTTCAGCCATTTCAAAATAAAATAAAACAACAGTAATAATCCCCATTCAGTATAATAGTATTCTATTACTTGTATTGGGAATAGTTACAATAAATTTCCCAATTTCTAAGAAAACTTAATATCACACTTATATTGTTATAAAATATACGTTTATGATATAGTGCATCAATATAAGTTTATATTTTAAAATATGCTTCTTAAAGTCCAACATATAAAATATTGAAAGAAAATTTATTAAAGACTTTCTTTGCAGTTTAGCAAAGTATCATCCAGATATTTGAATATCAGAAAATTTTTAATAAAAAATATGAATATCTCCCTGTATAAAAATAAACTATTTATGCAAAATACTTAAGAGATAATTTCATAATTTTTTATAACTTAAAAAGGGTTTAAATTATTTATTATAAAATTTAAAGAATTATCTATAAATTATATTGCTTGACACTTGTATTATTTTTGTTTTTATATTCTTACATTCATCATATCATTTAAAATCATTTTCACTATTCTCACTTTCATTCCACCTTAAATATGAATCTGTTTAAGCTAAGTGATCTCTAATATTTGTATGAGTATCAATTATTCCTCTCTTGTATTATATACTATGACAAACATCAAACATCCCAACATCATTTGCAAAAGAAATTTCTATATACTTCATCTTGCCGTCTCACAAAATATCAATTTCAAACGGTTTAGTCATTACTTTAGCAACTTATAAAACTATCTTCTATGATGATTCCTGTGGTGATAGATAGCAATTAAAGGCGAAGGTATGGAATAATAACAAGAATGACTTAAAAGAGTAAGATAATATTATGGATATAGTACAAATCATAATAATAAATCCTGTATTCATTGGGCACCTAAGATTCAAGTCATGGCTCTATTATAGCATTTATTGACAATAAGAAAATGCAAATGTACATGAAAAATGATATACAACCCAATGTTATCTGTATATTTTAATAACTTTAAAGTATGAAAATATAATTCACATGCAACAGATTTCAGCATATCCCTAACACCTAGAATTTCATATGAATATCACAATCCTATATCCCCCACACTGAATAACTCACTAAACATCATAAAATATACAAACTGCATTCTAAAATAATTTCAAAAACACAATATTAACCAAAAGACTGTTTTTTGGGGCCTTTTTTCCCTTTTACCTCAGCCGTTCTTTGCTAAAAATTTTGTTTGACGTTTTTTGGGGGTTTTTAAATTTTTTTGATGGGGGCTTTCCTTTTTTTTTTATAAAAAAAAAAAAAAAAAAATTTAAAACTAAAAAAAAAAAAAAATTTTTTGGTTGGTTTTCCGAAAAAAATTTGTTTGGTGGAAAAAAAAAAACAAAAAAAAAAAAAAAAAAAAAAAAAAGGGGATTTTTTTTATTATTATTATATAATATTTATTTTAATAAAAAAAATTTTTTTTAAAAAAAAAAAAAAAAAAAAAATTAAATATATTTAAAATAAAAAATTTTAAATAATTAAAGAAACATCAAAGATCTAAATTCATTTCAAGATGTTTTTTAAAAGTTTTCATGCACAAATGATCTTGATAAAACATACATCAGTACCATTCATTTATTTATTTGTTATTATATAATTTAGAGATCAGTATTAGGTTTTTCTCTGTATTTCAACAGACAACATCCACAAAGATAAAACATTAAAAATTAAAGATGTTATCTAATGTATGCATATTCAAGCATTCACATTAAATAATTATTTTAAACATCCTTGGATGATTTCAAAATAATCATCCGCATTCATTAATTCCTTTATTAAAAATACCCATGATGATAATTTCTATCAATAATTCATTCCAATATTTAATATTAAATTCAAGCAATATGAAATACTAATTTAACATATTAGTTAAGATATATATTTTTTTTAAAAAAGGCAAATTATTAAAAAAAATGTAGTCTAAATAATAAAAAGAAATTACCAATGATCTCAACCATTATAAAGATCATTATGGTAAGCTTCATGTACCATACATTCAAAAAAATCAATTATGATTGTTATTTACCTTGTTCAGAAAACTACTTTTCTGAATACCCTTTTGTTTTACACATGCACATCACTCATTTTTTTTTTTTCCCAGTACAATATATAGTGAGAGAGGTTTTTGGAAGTTTTTGTTTTGAAACCTAAAATTTCAAATTCTTTTATTTGTTTTAAAAATAATGCCATATTCAATGTAAGTTTAACAGTATATTTTAATAAGATCTTACTAAACAAACTTGCCTAAATATATACAAATAAGACAGCTGTCAAAATACTCAACAACAATATTATGGTGTAAGATGCAAATATTTTCTGATATCTAATGATATTGGCATGTATAGGAATACATTTGTGCATCGAGCTTCATGCTATAATATTACTTGCTTTGATTTATTAACATGGGTTGTTTAAACATAACAGAAACGTACGAATGCAATTTACAACCTTAATCATACGAACACACTAAACATCACATGATCACCATTTTTTATGCTTACACAAGCTGTTTACACAGAGGCTAAACTCCCCATACAGCAGTTCCTCACTGACATAAGCCACAAGCTAGAAACTAGTGTGGGAATATTGGATGAGTAGGCACTAGATAGGGATTTTATGCACAAACCTTCTGGCATCCATTGATTAATCTGACTTGTACTGGTGGCACTAATACACACACACATATATATAAAATGATAAAATATATAACGGATATGCGTAAACACACTAATTCAGAATTTTTAGACACACAATTAATCGTATTGATGTTTTACTTCTAAGAAATCAAAATTGTATAAAGTGAGAAAAAATGGTGCGAAGAATAATATCATAAAATTAATATATTTAGTAATATATGTATATGAAAGATTTCCCATAGAGATTGTTATACAGTGTTTCAAAATGTGCGTATCAATATCAGCAATCCCCTATATAGAACTATATTTATGTAAATAGATTATTGATATAAATACGTTATAAATATTTATCTGTATAACAATAATAGTACAGATATAAATAATTATCACAATAATCCAAGAGTTAACTTAATTGGATTTTGGTATTTGGAATTGGTAATGGAACTCCCCTCTGTCTCGCCAATTTATCTTTTTTCCTGAAAGGCAAACACTTTTGTTTGCTTTATCAATTGACATTTTCATTTCAATACTTGGCAACGTCAAAGACTATTACCAATCTGACACTTTTAAAAGATTTTACCACAAGAAAAACTATTTAGAAGTCAGCTGATTGATAACTATAATATACCTTTATGTCAAAAGGAATTATTCGTTTGGCTGTAAAAATAATTACATCAGTTATTAAGTTTAAGGCTTTTTAGAAATTTTATAATTATATTAAATTATGAAGTTTCTTTGAAAACCTATTAAATTGGTACCCATATTATATTTATTGATTTTAACAAACGTTCGCACACCCATAATATATATATAGTATTACTTCGTGATATAATGGTTAATGCATTAACTTGATATGTCCAGAGCTTAGATTCTGATCCAGAGAAATGAACTTATAAATTTTTTTTGCAAGCAGACCTAAGATTAATGGTCTCACAATTAATCTAGCTAACTGTCCAATCATTCAGAATTGGTTAGTAAACATTTACCTAGTTAAAGACTCCAGTCTAATCATATGTTCCCTGAGTGGTTTAGTGTATTGAGAGAGTGATGGACTCAAAAATCAAAATTCCTGGATCAAAGTTGAATCTGCTAACTTCTAAGTGCTGAATATCATATGACCTCCTAGTGGCAAATATTCAGTTATTTATAGATAAATGACTGTAAATGACAAAAAACAAAAATATTATTGTAATATAATGCAAATTTTACCAATGTTGAAGTAAGTGTTATATTCCTTTGAACACAGAGTGCATGCATTACTGTTAAGTTTATGATATTCACATGCATATGTATATAAATCATAATTGTAGCTTTGTTAGTTGTATGCTTGTTGCTGACTTTAATCTGCAGGACAATGATTTTTAAGAAATGTTGCCTGAATTAAAATTACTTTATACTTCTGCAAGGAATCTTGAAAAACTGTTAGCCAGAAATGTGCTACTTATTAAAGATGACAACTGTGAAGTCTTATCTAATTGTGATAAACATTAAAAACTATTTTATTGCATACAACTAAAAATTAGTTTCCTTTAGTGTTATTTTAAAGTGATGAATATTTGAATCAAAACAGGTATTAAGAATGAAGAAATATTACAATCATTGTTTTTTTTGTTGTTGTTGTTTTTTCATATGTCAACCCACAACCATCTGCAAACAACTACTTGCTTGCAAGACTGCTGTGATGACCTCTCAGCTTGACTACAATCATTGGTTTTTATTGCTAGGCAAATACAAAAAGTATTGATGTTAAAGATTGAATTATCCACTGCTTTTACTGATTTGTTTAAGACATTTGATTCACTTAAATTTAAAGGTATTGTGACACTTTGAAATTAGATGCTTTTCCATTGAAGTTCTTTTATTAGTAAACAGCTTCTACAAAATAGAATGAAAAGAAGTATTATTACTAACTGCAGTAAATAAAAGCATTTTACTAACTGCAGTAAATAAAAGCATTTGAAATAAAATCTAATGTCAAACAAGGATTTGTCTTAGCTCCATTTTATGAATATATAAACAATGAAAATTAAGGGATTATATCCATGTAAACTATCAGTTATAAATTAACAGTCCTAAATATTTAACATGTACAAATGTATGAGAATTAAAATAATGTCAAAAGAATTGTCTAGGTAGAAATTCTCATAACATCTTCATCAGGATAAAGAGATATAATATATTCTTAGAGAAAACTTGTTTACTCTTGTGATTGTCAATTAGTAATTGCCAGTTTCCTAGCAACATCAAAGGTAAAGTTACCTCCAGTTGTTTACATAGAAATGACGCCTAAATTTCCATTGCTTATGTCATTATAAATCCATTGAAATAGATAATTTAATGTATATATTGTGACAGACACTCTTAGAGTGGTCATGCACAAAGTGGTGATAGTTAAAGCTCCCACAACTTACATATATATAATTTGTTAGCTAAATTATATTAATAAATAAAGTACGAATGTATATAAGCATATCATTGAATGAATATTAGTGGTCTGTGTAGATATTTTACCTGTATACATGATTAAATAAATTATTAAAATTGTGACTAATTGTAATTTTTTTTTATTTATGCAAACTTTATTAATTTGTGTTTTTAAGGTGTTTGCATGCAAAAATACATAGAAAGAAAAAAAGAATGGTCAATGTTGTTGTAAATGTTCTACATGTCTATTTATATATATATCTTTTTTTTCTGTTAATAAATTTAAGCAAATGCAGGTTGTTATTGTATGACCAAATGATAATTTTCACTATGGGTTGAATTAGTCATTCTGTGCATTGCATTTTATTTTTAAAACAAAAATATAAAATAATTTAATGCCAATATCAGGAGAGAAAATCTAGAGGGTCTTTATTTTGGCTTTGTTTCTTTTTTTTTTAATCATTTGTAATGGAAGGAAAAGTGAAAAAGCTTTTCCATTATATTAAAAATTAGAAAATTGACGTAAACAGAACTCCTTGATAAAGTAAGAGGACCTGAATGGAAAAGTAGAAATAAAAATGAAAGATAACAAAAGAAAAGGATGTAAAAAGCTGTACCAATTGAATTGTTGCAATCAATTAACTAAGGAATTGGACATATCTGATGCAATAGTGACAAGGAGTACTCAATTTTCATAGTGATAAGGGTGCTATAAAAACTGTTCAACAGGGGATGGGGATCTTTTCTCTGATATATTTCTTTAGCCTTGCTGCATTTTTGGTCTGCTGTGCTGGCTCCTGCTGTGAAGTATCCACATGATCAAATGCTTGCTGAACTAAAAAAAATATTATAGGCAAAAAGCCATGCAGAAATTTATAAAAAAAGGCAGAGCTGATATTAGCTTAAAATTATAGTCCCTTCAGAGGTGTGTGATCAATCCTTGAGTGGATACTGCCATTATCACAGAAATTTTCAAGAGAAAGTTTAGTAGAATGAAAATACCTAAATTGCTCATTAAGATGCCAATGGAGTAAATTTTCCATGTGAGTGCACCATCCCAACTGCTTCTACAATACTACCATGTAGCTATCAATGCCAGCTGATGATGATAAACACCCCAAATCCTATGCTCTGCTGTGAAAAATGGAAATCCTCACCATCTTGTTGTCATGTTTTGTAGTGCACTCAAAAGTTGTGAAGTCTGGAGAAGGTTAATAGGAAGAACCCAGAAAGAAGCCCGATGGTATAATTTTTATTTTTATTTTATTATTGTCAGTATGCCTTGTTGCTATAACTTTTATTATATATATTTTGTATTACATGCATTTTATCTTGTTTCTCCATAAAGTATTTAATTTTTATTATTTAAATAATTCTCCCACATTAATTTTGGAAAGATTATATATATATATAAACACAGATTTACATATCCACTTCATTTTTCAAAAAGAAATTTATATTTCTTGAAATGGTTTTCTTATGTGTTTATATGTACATCAAAATGCTCAGCCGTGTGTGTGTAAGTAAAACCAAGACCACATTATTCTGGGTATTCAAATGCAGCAAATAGAAAGAGGGAGTTGAGTTCCATGTATAATTAACTTTGTGCTACTTATTGATTTTTCTTTTATTATAACACTTATCTTAATAAAATATGGGTTGTTCATGTGTACAAATAGTGATGGGTTTATTTGGGAAAATAAATATTTTTTTTTAAAATTATTCAATTGCAAGTGTTTCATCTTATTTCTCTCTCCCCCCTCTCCCTCTCTCTCTCTCTACCTCTCTCCCTCTCTCTCTCTACCTCTCTCCCTCTCTCTCTCTTTCCCCCTCTCTCTCTTTCCCCCCCTCTCTCCCTCTATCTCTCTCCCTCTCTCTCTCTCCCTCTCTCTCTCTCTCCCTCTCTCTCTCTCTCCCTCTCTCTCTCTCTCTCTTTCTCTCCAACAAAAATTATATAAATTTTTTAAGTAATATCATAATCTACTATGTTGCTGAGATTAGGAGTTGACTGAGCAAAAGCTTATGGGATGATATTTTATAGGGATTATTAAAAATTTATTGACATGCTGATTTTCCTTTTTACTGTGTATGTTTCATTGGTAGTGGTTTATCCTTTCTGGAAGGGGTTTTCTCTTTTTGAAAGTGGTGCATAAAAACACGATAATGCCTTTTAAAAATGTGCTATAGCCAACTTCATGATGTCAATTAGCATGAAAATAGACTTTTTGGTAAGGAAAAGATCAGGAAAAATTAACCAGCTTTGGTTTGATCTTTAAACTTAAATTAAATAGCTTTAATTTATTTATTTTTTGGAGTTTAATACTGAATTTATTTTGGTGCTGTATTCTGATGCATAATATTAATCTCATGTTATATCTTGTGAGTATGGTATGAATTTACAGGGTAGGCATCATCCAGTACAATATACATACAATAGAGGTCTTGATAGAATGTATAGATAGTTGTGTGGAGTAGATATTAAGATACAGTTTGATTTGGTAGCAGTATTTTTGATATGAACTGATTAAAGCAAACAACCAAGAACTTTATCTTCTTGGTTTCTAAAATATAGGATTCTATGATTTTGGCCACAAATAATAAACCAGCAAATGTTAATAAACATTTAAAAATAGCATAAAGACTCTGGTGAATGATTAATATCCAAAAAAGTTCTGTGTTTTAACTGCTTCTGACAGAATAAAAATCTTCAACAAATTTTTTAGTTCACAAATTAGTTAGTTTGAGAATGTTAATTAGTTTAACTAGTTTGTTAGCTATCTTGATAGAAACATGAACTTGCTGTGAAGCAGCACTATCTCCAACGTTCTGTTGCTATATTTAACAAATTAAAAAATATAATGCTTTATAATATTGGTGTAAATATTTTAATTAAATTAGTTGTACATTACAGGTTGCAATGGCTAAACTATAATATGGAAGGGTGCTGTTTTATTATGACAACATAAAATCATTGAAAAAATTCGATTTAAGATGCTTTATATATGATGGCAACCTCAAAACACCAATCAGTATATTTTTCAGTATTGCTGATTGCAATAATATCTAATATATTTTTATTGGATTGGGTATAGGAATTGTATGAATAGTTATAGACTTTATAAAAAAAAGAATCTTATAGCAAACCCAGCATGCTTTTTTTATGAAAGCTATGTCACTATGTAGATTATAACAATTACTTCAAAGAAATTTTTTTTTAAAATGCAACATTGAGCTATTTCTTTGATAAGATCTTGAGAAGAGAATTCTATGTAGAGAGAAAAGTTAGCTGTTGTAATTAATACATATGGATATATTTATGGTTATATGCATTAAAAGTCTTCATATTTATAGTTTATTGTATAATTTGTATACCAATAACATTTTATTTTTTTGATTTTTTCTTTGCTTGTTTGTTGTTTTCGCTGGAGTTGGAAAGACCATAATTTTTTACAGTGGCTGTTAATTAATAGTAGTTTCATTAAGTCAAATCTAATAAAGCTAATCAATGCCATAGCAGTGATAAAAGTTGCACATTTTAATTGTGTGTGTGTGTGTTAGTGCATTGACATTCATTTAAAAATCTTTAAATAATCCTAGGATTTTGAATAGCTAATTAGATTTGCTATTGAATAATTATTTGGAAAAAAAAAACTTGCTTAGAAAATCTTTAATCCTGGGAAAAAAATTTCCTGTTCCAATTTGAATTCCAAATCATAAGCATTTAGCTTCAAAAAATAGATTTTTTTTTATCTTATATCTATAAAATATGCTGCATATGTGTACATTTGATTTATCTGAGTTGACTTTATATGCTTACAGATAAATAAATACTTTATGTGTGAGTATTTAACAGAATTGAAAATGTGAAAGCACTTGTCTAATTACATTTAATATCGAATTAAAACTTTTATAAATTAAGCTTTAAGGATTGCTTTTTGCAACTTCTTATAGCTATCTTTTTCAATTTTAGAACTCAAAAGAGTTAGATAAGAGTTAAAAAAAATAGTGCGCGTTACATAACTATATAATCATCTTTATGAAAGACAAAGAGTTGGGGAAGTTTTACTTTCATGTTAAATATAAGTCGATAAACTCTCTTTTAAATCTTTAATACGTAGGCATTTAGATTAAAGAATAGTGAACTGCTAAATAATTTCTGGTCTTTTGATCTGAAGACTCTTTTAAAAGTTTTTCTATTAGCATGCTTCGTACTTAGCGACTTCTTACGCGTCAGATGACCCTTCGCTTTTACTAACTGGATGGGATATTATTTAAAAATTGCGCTATATTTCGTAAAATTATAACCAAATCTTTATGTGTCATAAAACAAAAATATACTAACTTTAAATATATGTTTTTATAACAAAATTTAAACTATTTGGATGCTAACACACACTATGTATATATATATTCTTATAAATAACACCTACAATTTAAAGTTCTTCAATACAGAGTTGACTTTTCATTTGACTTTTCTTATTCTAGTAAACTATATATATAACGCTTACTTTTAATCGTTATTCTAACTCCTGAAAATTCGTAAATTGATAAATAGTTTTGATATCAATATACAATCTTAGATATGTTAGTAAATTTTGATAAAACTGAAGGAATACCGATGGAACCTCATTTATTAAAAACTGAGAATAATTAAACTTGACCATATTATTTATATCAATAATGTTTTGATCAGCTTCCTAACTATTTTTTACTTGTTACAAACCATAGATTTACCTCTATCTATTTCAGTATTTATTAACGTTATATTATTTTTGTAGATATACTTTTATTACTTTTGTTATTTAAAATATACTGAAATGCATTTTTTTTCCTCATGTGTCAAAGCATCGGCCGGGAAGCGAACCCTCAAACCCGGGACAACTGTTTGTAAGGCAGCTGTGCTGACCACTCGACCACCAACGCTTGACGAAATGTATTAATTTTTATAATTATTATTCCTATGATTCTACCAATTTAAGCATAAATTATATTCAGGATAATTTTTCCATATTGATATATCCCATAAAATTGAAATAAAATAAAGCAAAAATAAGTTTAAATTGAGGTTGTTCTCTCATAAATATAATATTTATATAATACTAAAGTATTCATATTTTATATTATATAATTTTTTTAATTTTATTATTACCATTCTTTTTTATTATTTATATATTGCGGAAATTATTATTTATAATAAAATTAAGTTAATATGATTCGATAAATTTTTAAATTAAACGATGAATTTATATTGTATATATGTTTTTTTATTTTTAATATATAAAAAAATATAATTTTCTCATATTATTATTTTAATATAATATATATACCGGTGTGTGTATAAATAGTCCTGAAAATTTAAGTATAAATAAGCCGAAATGTAATAATTAAAACATTCACGCTCAAAATAATGGCATTTAAAAGATTACATTCTATTTTAGGAGTCAGATACAAACGAAAGTTCATAATACACAAAGACTTACAAACGTTGGTTGTTGGACAGATTATAGATTAATATATTACAAGATTAAAACAATAATTGCATTAAAAAGTAGATCTCATTCCATCATATTCACAAGAAAATTGAAGTTTCTTCTTTAGAAGTATCTACTATAGATGTTGAATTTCAGTAGCTGTTAAACACTATAATTGTTAATTGGACTTCCAGGAATAATATATTACTAATTTAATACAATTATAATATTATTTTTGGGTTTATATATTAATTTTAATACTTTCAAAAAGGATCTAAAGTGATTATAACAGCAATCGATTATGTCTTTTATACAGTTTTAATTCATCTGCCATTTAAGTTTTTTTTGTTAATTATTAAGCTTATGATCTTTAACATTTTCTATTGCCTATGAAAAGCCACATTTATTTTATTATGCAGTTTTATTTATTTTAAATATAGCACTATCTTTGTCAGAAAACAATTCAGAAATTCAAACTCAGCTCTAATCTCTAAAATAATTGGTAGTTTGGGCTATTAAACCATTCTCAGCAATTCTAAAACTTAGCTACTGATATATAAAAATCAAATACTAGATCTTACTTTATAGATTAATTTTGCAATTTGGTATAGTCATAGAATAATGAACATAATATCTAAATATTTCTGGAATAAAGATCAACATTTTATTTTTTTCTCACTTATCACAAATATCACCCAAGCTACCTGACAAATAATTACTTGATTTTTGTATTGATATTAAATTTATCATTATTTTTATTATTACATATATTTGGGTTTAATTCTAATTCCATATATATATATGTGTGTGTGTGTGTGTGTATACGAAGGTCTTCAGGATACAGCAAATGTTTATTGGTCTCTCATGCCTATGATCTGTATTTGAATCTGTACTAAATAAATGTGAAAGTTTTTACATCAACATTGAATTTTTTTCTAAGCTAGTCTCATGGCTAGCATAGCATTCATTCAATGTCAGTTAGTAAATAAATATATATGTAGGTGTGTGTATTTTTATAGAAAATTTAAAAAAAAGATGAAAAACCACTGAAAACCTGGTTAGACAATTGTTAAATCTAATGAGTACCATCTTTTCTATTACTATGTTTTTATGAGGAACTATTAGAAAGACATCTGTTAGTATAATAAATTATTTAAAGATTCTTTTATCTTTATAGAAAAATACATGATTAAGTCTAAGTAGCTGGGTTGATATTAAATTTTCCAATTGAATGTTCATTCTTTATCACAGAAGTCTTATGATCTGAATAGATAGATAGATAGATAGATAGATAGATAGATAGATAGATAGATAGATAGATAGATAGATAGATAGATAGATAGATAGATAGATAGATAGATAGATAGATAGATAGATAGATAGATAGATAGATAGATAGATAGATAGATAGATAGATAGATAGATAGATAGATAGATAGATAGATAGATAGATAGATAGATAGATAGATAGATAGATAGATAGATAGATAGATAGATAGATAGATAGATAGATAGATAGATAGATAGATAGATAGATAGATAGATAGATAGATAGATAGATAGAAGATAGATAGATAGATAGATAGATAGATAGATAGATAGATAGATAGATAGATAGATAGATAGATAGATAGATAGATAGATAGATAGATAGATAGATAGATAGATAGATAGATAGATAGATAGATAGAAGATAGATAGATAGATAGATAGATAGATAGATAGATAGATAGATAGATAGATAGATAGATAGATAGATAGATAGATAGATAGATAGATAGATAGATAGATAGATAGATAGATAGATAGATAGATAGATAGATAGATAGATAGATAGATAGATAGATAGAAGATAGATAGATAGATAGATAGATAGATAGATAGATAGATAGATAGATAGATAGATAGATAGATAGATAGATAGATAGATAGATAGATAGATAGATAGATAGATAGATAGATAGATAGATAGATAGATAGATAGATAGATAGATAGATAGATAGATAGATAGATAGATAGATAGATAGATAGATAGATAGATAGATAGATAGATAGATAGATAGATAGATAGATAGATAGATAGATAGATAGATAGATAGATAGATAGATAGATAGATAGATAGATAGATAGATAGATAGATAGATAGATAGATAGATAGATAGATAGATAGATAGATAGATAGATAGATAGATAGATAGATAGATAGATAGATAGATAGATAGATAGATAGATAGATAGATAGATAGATAGATAGATAGATAGATAGATAGGTAGATAGGTAGATAGATAGATAGGTAGATAGATAGATAGATAGATAGATAGATAGATAGATAGATAGATAGATAGATAGATAGATAGATAGATAGATAGATAGATAGATAGATAGATAGATAGATAGATAGATAGATAGATAGATAGATAGATAGATAGATAGATAGATAGATAGATAGATAGATAGATAGATAGATAGATAGATAGATAGATAGATAGATATGCATATGGTTAAATATTTAATATTGATTTGTTGGACTAGTTCCACCATCTAACTTTAAATATTTAGAGTCTTTAGGAAAATTTTAAACTTTGTTTTTATTTTTCAATTACATTCATCTGTTTGTAATAGCACATAGGTTATTTAATATATAACCCAATGTTTCGAATGGTATTATTTTTTCTTCTTCAAGTTTTAGTTTACCTCAGCGCCACCCTTTGGATTTTGAGGCCCCGGGCACTAATATGGAATAAGACCCCCAGTAAATAAAAAAGCAAATAAATAAATAAAATCTTTAATTTTTAATACCAGAACGAAACATATACAACACTTACTCTTATCTAAATAGTAATGCTTATAATACATTAATATTAATATAAAAGAAAAAGAAAATTAATATAATTTTATTTTCCTTGCTTTAATTTCAGATAATTTATCTACTATCTCATTTAAATTTAAGACTTCGCATACTTCATTTTCTATGGAAAGCAACGTTAGGTTGGATAGTCTTTCTTTTGTCATTGTAGATTTTAAATAGTTTTTTATTATTTTAAGCTTTGACAAACTACGTTCGGATTCAACAGTGATTATCGGAATTGAAGATTATACTCAAATAGGGGAATGCATTTCCTGTTTGGTGAATATTTTTTAAAACATTTTAACGGTGACCAATCACATATGCCTTCACAGAAAATGTTACAACACTTTTTTATCAGCCCGTTTTCAAAAACATTCAAATAGCTAGACGTTTGAAAATTTGGTGCGCTTCATTTCAAAAGTAAATTTTAATTTATGTATAAGAACTTGCATCAAATGTCGTCTCTCAATCTATTTTATTAATGTGTAAAATATATATTGCGTTGTTGATTAAAATAACGTAACTTGTTATGGGACACCCTAGCTCTCAGAGTCCTGGTCATATATGCCTGATTGACTGACGTTAAGAATTCTACTAGCTGGCCTGATCAATGACAATACTATCATGGGAATCAAACTTGAACTTATAGATTTCTGAATATTGAATTTTAAGGTAACACACTAATGAATTGAGTTATTCTTCCAAAGGCAACAAACAGTTAAAATTTCATATAGTTATCTATCTTCATGATTTCTCAACTTCTGAAAGTTAATAGGTGTGTTCCAGACATGGGTATTGTCACACTAGGTTGACATATGGTTTGACATCTGGGGTTATTTACCATTGTCACATAATCAACTTCTTGGTATGGATATTTTTTTCCTTTCTATCCAATATTTTTATATTTCCCAAATATATGTTCATGGTATCAACATGGTCTGATACTTTAGATACATCTGTTGTTGGTTTTTTTTATCGTGAATATATGTTCTTTAATCACTTTTCAATAGAATGAGTAATCTCATTAGTATACATCTTTTTCCATTTACATGGTATTTCATAAATGCAGTTCTTTTTTCAGCATTTCAAGCTTAGATTTTATAGATGGTTAGAATTCCTCATAGTGTGGTATGGCTTTAAAAAGCAGTTCTGATATTATATTGATTGCTGATTTTCTTTAGTTTGTCTGCTATTCCTGTTATGCATGGATACACTATAGTAACAAAACTTTTTTTATGTTTCATTTTGTTGTCTATTTAAGATTTTCTTAATAATAGCTAATAAATAATCATTCTTCATGAGAGTTTGTTCTATGTAGATCTTTTCTTTTCCCTCATCACTAGTTTTTGAACAAACTTCTTTTTCTCACTCCTTAGTGATAGTATAACTCTTTGGATTCATTGCAGATAGGATTGAATGTAAATGCTAAGTATTTTTTTTTTCATGTGTGGATTTTCTGTAAACTGCAGATTTGATTTTGCGATGAGGGAGTCTTTTTCAAAAGAACATTTAAGAATGCCAGTTTTGTTCTTGTTCTGGTTTTATTGTGAGTTTAATTGAAGGGAATATATTGTTGATGTATTTCAAAAAAGTTTGTAGTAATGCTTCACCAAGTCATTATACTATAAATGTATCATATTATAAATGTATCATTTCTAAATAAAACCAAAAATATTGAAATTTATTATAATGAATTGTTAAACGTTGGATATAATTATGATTGTGTTTATTATACTGTTAAAAATTTTAATTCTAAATGTAAAAATAATATTAATAATAATGTTAATTCTTCTGATAAAAAAATTTGGCTATCAATACCATATATTTCAAATCAACAGGCAAGTTTCATTAAGAAAATTTATCAAGTTATATGTGATATTGCATTTTTGCACCACCTACATTGAATATATTGATAAATAATCCAAAGGATAAGACTTTAATAACAAATAAAAATTGTATCATTTACAAATGGACGTGTAGGTGTGGCAGTGTATATATAGGTGAATCGAGGTGCACATTGGAAAAAAGAACAAAAGAGCACTTGTTATTATTAAAAAGGGTTCAAAATACAAAACAAAATTATAAAAATAATGATAATTTATCAGCTTCTGTCTTTTATGACCATAATAAATCATGTATATATGGTTTTGATTTTAATTATACTAATGTAAAAATATTGGAAACTGAAATAATAATAAAAGAAAAATTAAAGAAGCGATGTTAATATATAAATACAAGCAAAATGTAATTAATAGGCAAGCAGCAAACATTATGATAACAGAATTATGGAAAAGTTGACATCATGGAATTATGGGAAGCTGGCATTTTAAAAGTATTAGTTGATAAAAACTACAAAGATTGTTGAAAGCACTTCTAAGTGATGGTTATAAATATATTTTTATAAACTTTTAAGTACTGTATTTTCTAATATTTATTTATAAATTTACATATATCATTTTGAAGAAATACGGACATTGATTTGTAATATTATTAATATATATATATATATATACAAAATAACTATAAATATACATAACTGTCTGTAATATTTTAGCACTTAAATTCTGGAAATAGCCACTTTGCTTTTTGATGAAAACCAGTCTGCTGGTTGAAATATTAAAGCAGTTTTATAAAGGAGTAATTCTGTGTTTTTATTATATATATATATATTGTAACGATATATAAATATGTCGTTACATTTATTTAAAATAAAAACTTAAAAGTTCGCAAATAAAAGGAAAAAACTAAACGCTAAAATTAAAATGTTTGTTAAACATATATATATTCGCACGGATGCTAAACTTTAAAAATATTTTTTTCATAAACAAGAAAAAAAAGTATTTGAACGTATTTTTTTAAATAAAAAAATACAAGATTGAAATATAAAAATATTTTAATAAAAAAATAACGTAAGTTAAAATAAAAATAGGTATTAATTAATTCCTGTAATCTGTAAATGAAAATGATTGTTTATTAATTATCTAAAAGCTATTTAATTAAAAAGTCAGATGAAAAGTTAGATAAGAGAAGAAAGAGAAATTAGCTTGACCAATGGAAGCACTAGGCCTTGGCTCGGACCCTAATGAAAGTGATGGATTAGTGATGTTTTGTTGATTGAATCCATGTGGATAATATAAAAAGGGAAATACAGTTTTTTTGTGCAGTTCCAGTGTTGTGTGTTTGAGAGATGTGGTATGACGCACATACCACACTCTCTATAAAAAAAAAAAAAATGAAAAGACTGTGATACCTTGAACCAGCTATTGCCATCTCCAGAACATTACCTTCCAATGGAGGCATCGTGGGAATTGAAAGCAGAGGCCTGGACTCTTCTACCATAAGCTATATGAAATGAACAATTGTTAAAATCAATTAAGAACTTTCGTCAAGTTTTACAAATTGATAAACAAGCCAACTGAAATATTAAAACGGACTCTTATCTGACTTTTGTAAGTTTTTAAATCAAATTAATAATGTTTAATTTTATATGTTTTCCGATTGATAAACATCATTTCCATTTTTTTTTTCTTATTGTAAAGATTATTTAAATGTATGAAATTTAAGTTGTTTATAGACGCTTGCATGGATTCATTTGCGGTTAATTATATTTTGGTTTTCATATTTGATCGAAATATATAGACATTCGATAAATAATGATACCTTACGGTGAGTATCTAAAATGTATTTATTCGGATGTCTTTTAAGTTATTGGTGACAACGCAAGTATCTTATGGTGAATACTATTGGGTTACTTATAAGTTTCCCTCTGCGATTGTCGGTATCAATAATTTTGTATTTTGATCGTTTATGTTTATTTTGAAATGTTTTTGACCGTGGAATCTATGTAATCGATCTATACCCAACATTTTTAAACAAATCTGTGCGAACGTATTTAAATGTTAAAATTAAGTCGGGCGTGAATGGCTATATAGTTTTGTAAAGTTGTATTAAGGGAGGGTAATCTTAGGTTATTCATTTCGTAGTTGAATTGGTTCAATGGATTGGATATATTTGTGTAATTAGTAGATGTAGTATGAGGTCCGCTACAGGCAGGATTATAAATATACGCCACACACCCTCTGTTTGCCTATGGATGGGTTTGTAAGTCGGCAGAAGACCGCAGTCCATTCCTATGGAGTTTTTTTGTTTATTGTTCTACTTGCCAACAGATGTCACATTCCTGTTGGTGGAGAGTCAATGTCTTCTCTATTTCTACTTATTGTTCAGATGTACATTCCTGACAATATAGTATTTTGTGTTGTCGTATCATGCTACATTGAATACATGAATGTATCAGATGGATTGGCGCCAATTTGGTTGCGAAATTTGTTGCCTAAGGTTAAATCAGGGAAGAATATTTTCTTTTCAAATGCAGATCTATGTAGTCTATTCATACTTGACTATCTAAATAATAATTAAACTCATTGAAACTTAGTTAAATGTAAAATTCAAAGTTAATATAAAAATCTAAAATGTTAAACTTATTCCTCAAAATTGAAATATTATTTTATATGTGCGTAAATAAATATTTTTATATGTTAATTTCTGGCAGTGGCTTTTACTCTTTGATATTTAAGATATAAAATTTATAGATTTTTATCTCTGCGTCTCCGCTGAGCTAGTGACTTGGGCTAACGATCGGAATATTTAAATAAAGTGGAATCTTAACAGCGCGTATCTGCCTACTCTATAAATTTTTCTAGGCTCAAATGCCTAGATGGCGCCCTTGTAGTGCAGATATTGTTTTTGTGGTTAGATTCGATCATCACTTACATTCCGATTGGTACAATATATATATATTGCTAATCATGGACATCAGTGGTGAGCTCTTGCACTTTATTTTGTTGGAAAAATTTAGTTCTGTATTAAAAGAATGTTGTTGTTATAAAGAATATTAATAATTATGTTACACTATTAATAGGTATAGTTGTTTTTATTTGTGAGCCATTATCATAAATTCAAACTTTTCTTTGCACTAGACAATTCTTTATCAATGGCTAGAAATACAGTTAAAGAAAGGATCCTGAAAATGGCTAACAACATAACTTACCAACAAAAAAGAGATATAAAATCTTGTAGTTTAATTTCTCTCTGCTTTGATGAAGGTACAGACATAAATGGATCAGCTTGCTCATTCACTTTTGTGTTAGGAATAATATCAAAGAAGAATTGATCAGTTAACCTCATTAGTAACAACAATAAAAGGAATATATATTTGAACATAGATGTTGCCAAAATTGTATCAATAACTACAGATGGTGCTTATGAATTGAAAATAAAATAGTTTTCTCAGTGCATTTACCAAACGTATTGAACATTCAATTGAGTTTTCATTGCATTCTACATCAGCAGGTTTTATGCACACAGGTCACCATAGGTCACTGAATGATGTTATGAACATTGTGACTAAGTTAATCAATTTTATATCTACTCAATATACTATGGTTTACTTATGTACAACAATGTCTGATGTTTAAGTTAAGGAAAAGTTTTTTCAAAGATTAGTTGAGTGTTTAAAAGAAATTAGATTGTTTTTATGTAATGAGAAAATCATTGAAAAATATAATGAATTAATGAATATTGAATGGCTTTCAAAATTAATATTTTTTACTGATATGTGTTCACATCTAAATGAATTAAATGTGAAACTTCAATGTTATAATAAGACAATTGTTGTCATGTTTGATTTGATTAATGCATTTGAAGTTAAATTACAAATTTTCAACCATGATATTATTTCTTACACCTTCAAATATTTTCCAAATCTAAAAAAGTTCTCGATTTGATTTAGAATCTCACGAGAAACCAGACCGAGTAAAATTTATGCAAGACTTTTCTGCTGTTATTCAATCGATAATTGATTAATTTTCTTTAAGATATTTCAGCAATATCAAAATTTTATACCCATACAATAATATCAATGAATAGTCTCAAGTTAGAAATTTTTGAGTGGCTTGATTTGAAAGATATGGAAATGCAATCAGTCGATTTTCAATTCAGTTGTATACGGAAACAGAAATTTGTTGACTTGAGAGATGAGTTAGAAACAATGGGAAATGATCAATTATTGGATACATGTAAAAAGACTACTGAAGAGGAACTACTGACTGTCTGGAATGCTATTCCTGAAACATTTAATTGTTTAAAAAAATTGCAACCGCTTATTATCAATTTTCTCCTCTACATATGCATGTGAATCATTGTTTTCTGAAACGAATTTAGTTAAAACATTTAGAGATATTGAATGACAGATTAATCTAGTTCGGCATGTACATTATTAAAAATGACAAAATATGAACCAGATATAAAATATTTGGCATCCAATGTACAACAATATAAGTCTCATTAAATAATATCTATTTATGTTGCTTTTATATAAATATTTCCAAAATTTTCTTTTTAATTACTATTAATTTTTTACTAAAACATTTTATTCAACTTATGCTTTTCTAAATAAATATCGTTTTCTTGTATTTAGCTTATTTAGAACTTTTGTTTAATTATTATTGTTATTATTTTGTTTTACAAACTTTCAAAAAACTGCAATAATTAAGTTATTTATATTTTGATTTAATAACTGTATGGCACGCCAATTATTCAATAAATATTTTTTGGAAAATTTTGACACGCACATGTAAAAAGATTTGCCACCACTGGTTTAGAACATTAATCCCTATACCTACAATAAATTACAGATTTAGCAAACTTTATTTATTATATATTATAACACAGCAAACTTTATTTGTAAATAGTTTATTTGTAGTAATATTTTCTTTATTTAGTAATTATGATTTTTGGAACTTTTGAACTTTGCAAAATACACTTTTTAAATTCTTAAATATATATATTTAAGTAAATACTGATATAAAGATACACTTAAAAAAATAAATAATTCTAATTAATTTAAATATAAAATTAGTATCGTCTTGCATTTTAATCAACTAATTTACAGTTATGATTTAAAAAGTTGCCACTGAGGAGAAGCGAGTTAATTAAAAGAATAAATTAAAATAGCAATTAAACAAAGTGATTTAAAAAGAAAGATCACATAAAACTTTGATATGTATATATGAGAGATTTAAGTAATAAATTAAATACAATTATTATTATTATTATCATCATCATCATAGATTCAAAAAAATATTTTGTAAAATAGATTGAATTTTGTTAATAAATACTAATTAATTATAATAATAACAATAAATACATAATAATTCTAAGCATCATTGATAAAGGCAAAAGCTACAAATCAGTTTTGGAATAGAAATTTAACTACTCCTACACCAGGTAATCGCTGATTACTCAAAGCTACTATAGATGACGCTAAATTAAAAAATTGCTCTTGTTTTATTATTATTTATATATATATATATATGGGATGTTCCTAACCAGATTAAAAAAGTAGCTATTAATTGATAAATACAAAGTACTAAAATATATAATTATTAATTTGGAATCAGATCTTTATAATTATTCAAGTACCTTAACTTGTGTTTAAAACTTTAGTCTGTTTAGAATTTCACATTTTTAATTTGAATAATAAATTGAGTTAAAGATGATTGCTAGATGCATAATTTTATTACTTCTAATTTGAATTTCTAATATTATAATAAAGACAAAACTATGAACTGGATTGGAAATGGAAATTCAAGTGCATAACATATGGTATCATTGATTATTCAATCTTGCTATAATTGGCATTAAAGTAAAGAGTTACTTTTGTTTAACCAATCGTTAAATAATTGTATTGTTTTACATGGGGTCTGAAGACATTAATAAAATAAAAACCATGACTACAATTAAGATAGGATAATTACTATAAATGCATAGTTTACTTTTCTTTTTCTATTTAATAGTTATTTCCAAAACTTACTGAAAATATAAAGTTATCAATTTTGTTTAGTAGAAGCATAGCTTTTTTTATAGCTGACCTTTAAAACTCTGACCTGTAATTACAGAAATGTATAACTTTAGATAAAATTTAAGAATGCAATGACAAAAAAGAATAGTCTCAAAAAATTAATTAAAATATATAACCGTAATTAAAAAAAAAGGAATGTAATAAAGATGATAAACAGAGAGACTTGCACTATAATAATTTTGATGATCAGAAAAAAAAAATTCATGAGAGAATGAAAATCAAAGCTAGATTAGGAGGAAACTAACTTTTCTATTTCAGTTTTACCAACTATTTTAAGCTTGAGTAATCAATAGATGATAAATGGTAATGCTTATTAAATCCCTATCTAGTGCTACTCTATTTCTATTTCCAGAATTGTTTTTCCCTTATTGTCTGTGAGAAGTTTTGATGCACCTGAACTTTTTGATTCTAATGCCCTTTTCATTCAGCAGCAATTTTCACTTCTTTTAGTATTAGAAAACTAGCAGTCTGAAATTCTAAAACATCCTAGTATTTTGAATCCAAGTTTACATTAGATGGCAGAACTGTTATAGAAAAATTGATGCTTGATTCTGCAAAGTGATAAATCAAAGCCAATTGATATTTAGGGGTTTTTTTTGTTTGTTTGTTTTTCAAAAATAAGTTCTTTGGTTAACATATTTGTGTATAATTTTATTGCATTATAATTAAAATTTTAAAAGGAGGGTTTTGTCTTTTTAAATATTAAAAAAATCTCAAATTAAGAGGTGATTTATTTATTATATACTAACAATAGCGGGAACTCATAAATGACTATACTTTTTAACTCCAACGGAAAAAGAACCAAAGATAGAGAGGGAAAATAAAAAAGTAAAATAAATAGAAAATTAATGATTAGAACTAAAATTGTTGAGAATATAAATAAAAAATGTAAATGTAGTTGCACAAAAGCGTACAATCCCACCACTGTCACAATTAATTCAAAGAAATGATTATAGTACATGAAATTTATAATGAAGATAGAAAAATAATAGAAAATGAAGAGAAAGATAGTAACATTGTTTAATTCACTTATTGTAACAATTATTAAATAATTCAGGTTAAGATAATAAGCATCTTATCATTCATTCATTCACACATTCCCCCCTCTTCAGTATTCTTCACCTTCAATATAATAATAACAACAATGATGATGATGATAATAATAATGATGATGATGATAATGATAATAATATAGTTCAGCAGAAACCAGTTCACCTACATAGAACTCAGTGTTCTAGCTCTATTTTATATAGTCTCAATTTTAAATACCATGCTGACAAGGTAAAATTCTTACCTATCACCCAATTAATTTTTTGTACTTCTGTCAATTTTTTTTATTACAAATTTGATAAAAATTATTAAATTTAATCCTTTAATCAAGCTCAAATATGGCAATGGAACTATCACATGACCAGATATCTCCAGCTAATATTATGAACTCTCAAGGTCAAAGTCCAGATTTTATTAGCAACAATTTGGAAATTATTCATAGCAACAATGACATAATTTCTTATAAAGTCAACAGCTTCAGAAAAAAAAATTAACTCCTAAGCAGACATGCAATGTCATCATCAGGGAGTCTCCATGGTAACCAAAGTATAGAGTTCAGATATTACTTTCTCCAAAGGTCAAACTACAAATTTGAAAAATCACTATAACAACAAGGATATAAGTTCAAATAATATCAACAATTTAAGAAATCAGTCCAAATCCTGACCAAACAGATGGAAATGTCAGCAGTGATATACAAATTTTCTAGGTTAAACATGATATAGATTCAAATGGTATTACTGGCTTCAAATATTAAAGTACAAGTTCTAAAAGTATATACAAATGTTATCAGTAATATAGTAATAACAATGTAATACCAAACACTCCAAGATCAATTCTATATTTTTCCTAACCTACTCTCAATGACTTCATAGATTTGGATATAAATATACAACAGCTCCATCCCCCTCCAACCATTGATTGGTCATCAGAAACACTAGCAAATATTAGTGACAGATTCCTCAGCACTATCATTTGGGGTTTTTATACAACAATTTACCCCAATCTTTGGTGCTATCAGTCATTGATATGAATGTATCTCTTTACAAGTTCTCTCGGCAACTTCTTTATGAAGCCATTACAATGCATCGGATGTAGCATTCAATCAGTCAGCTATATAGCTGATTATCCAAATCCTAAATCGCTAGCAATTTTAATTTTTTCCAGTTAACCAAAGGAAGCACTTTCAAAATCCAAATCAAAACATTTGGAAACTACATGTTGATAATAGTCAACCCAAAGATTTCCAGCAGATGATACAGCCATTTGGCAAAGTTATCTTATTTCTATCCTCTCATGGATACCCATGTACTTATTCCATATTCCATGCAACAGTTATGAATTCAAAATTCAACTGCATCCAGAGATTGACATGAAACATAATACCTACCCAAATTCTTGACTGATAAGCTACTTTATGTTTATACATTCATGGCCTAAAAGGTCAATGCCATTCCTGTGGAGAGAAGGGTCATCTTGCAACTCAGTTCTTCAACTTACCAGCCCCATGTTCATCAACAACTATCCCTAAAACAAATCTTGGAAACAACCAGTCAGTAATTAAAATCTGGCCACCCCTAAACTGCGACCTACAACAACAGCCAAACTAATTGCTCAACAATCTTCTGGCTAGCTGCCATCCCACCCCAGACACTCAATTCATATTAATAATGGATTCCATATGCACACCAGAACAAATGCACCAGCCTTTTTCTATTGTGCATGTACAGTCAACCTCATATTCCAGAATCTAGTCAACCTTCTACCCCACCGCTCCACCCCCAATGTAATAAGAACACCATGCTATAGCATAAATGCCCAGCCTCCTCTTGAGATGGATCAATATCAAAACACAGCATAGAATTAACACATCATCAGAAATTAAACTTCCAACAAATATTATAGAAACAATTGCACCATGCCAATCATTCATACCACTTTCCCCTTCCCACACAACTCCTATGAAAGGAAGAGAAAACCTGGAAGGCTTAAGAAAAATCACCAACAGCATAAGAAACTTATGATACAGATCATCTATCACTCATTAATGAGATTACTGACAACCCCTAAAGGCCATGCAAATCACTGCCTTACTTTACTAACCTGATTACTCATCTTGTTCACCATCCAAACCAGAAACAACAATATCCCAAAATAACCCCTCCCCCAACCAAACTGATCAAACACCTTCAGTAGCAATTGATCAACAAACAATTATATCCAAACACCTTCAGTAGCAATTGATCAACAAACAATTATATCCACTGATAATTTACATTAG
Organism: Epiperipatus broadwayi; assembly: GCA_028023455.1. Taxonomy (NCBI): domain Eukaryota; kingdom Metazoa; phylum Onychophora; class Udeonychophora; order Euonychophora; family Peripatidae; genus Epiperipatus; species Epiperipatus broadwayi. Next base: position 15,131,247 of record JAQFVV010012399.1, on the reverse strand, counting down.
CAAAATCCAAGGTCATTTCACAGTCTTTTACTTTCAAAAAAACCCCTCTGGCATCATTAACCCTCTATATACTTCATGAAACTAAAAATAATAGTGCCTCAATGTCCATGCCTCAATTCACTCTCAAAGCTATGCCAATTATAAAAGTAGATTACTATCATTCAACCTCATCTCAGATTACTCGAAATTAAAATATACAGAGGATCTCAAATTAACCACACTGATAATTTCCATAGACATGATTTTTATACTTGCTTAAAAATTTGATTGCCCATTCAAGTTATTCAAATTTCTATACATTGAAGGGCACTTACTAATTACTACTTTTCATCACCATACAGTATCATTAAATGTAGTATTTGTTTATATTCCCTCAGATCTATGGTCATCACACATGTCATCCAAACAATTATTCAATTCTTACAAATAGCCTACACCCAACCACATTAATGGAGGATTTCAATCTGGATTACCAACTTTTATAAATAAATGGCTTCTTCTCTTAAACTTCTCATTAATGAGTGCCCAGGGCTTTCTACCACTTGATTCTTACAACAACTGGCATGCCACATTCATTGATCTCTGTTTTTACTCTCAAACCTTGCATCATCTAATAGAACATAACCTTAACCCCACTCCATTCTCACACTGCTCTGACCAATCAGTTATACTTAATCTTAATTAACTCTAGGCAGGATCCACTCAATTACATAAAACAATATACATGATTCTTACCTCATTCTTACCTCATTTACTACTGAGTTTATGTTTTCCAAATTCTATATCGTGTTAAACAAGTTACATCAAATGGTTATCAATCCAGTTTAGGAGTATCTTGCCATCATACACATATTATTTAATATACAACACTTAAAATGATGGTCCCCTCACCTCTACATTCTCTAACATTGGCTGATGAGTTGGAAATTGTCACTGATCACCCACAAAACACACCAACAGGTAATCACTCTCTCAAATTTTACCATCAGTTGAAGGACTGCTTTGCAATCAAAAAAGAAAAATCTGTCTAACCCAGCACCACAAGTGAGCAAGAGCATATATATGCTGGGAATTAGGTCACTCAGCCTCATCAAAGATCCCTATGCTACCTTAAACTGACATAGGTGTATGTACTGATATAACCCACCCTATGTATCTGCACATTAAAATAAACTTTAGACACACAATGTCTTTACTCCATCAGTACACTGTTTTGAACCACCAGAAATTACTGTGCCTTTCTAAACCAGCCAATTTTTTGCCAAACTTGCCACTATTGAAAACTCTTTAACTTCTGGACCTCATGGAATTCCTGCATTCATCTTAAGCTGTTTTAGCTATTTCACTACACTGTATATTCATGATCTGACCAATGACCTATCACAGAGCATATGCAGCATAAAAGCTTTGTACTCATATTACCATAGTGCCTTTTATTTAAAGGCTACATCTGATCTAACCAATTTCCAGACTATTTTCATGGGCCCATTAGCCATGAAAATACTCGAAAAAGTAATCAAGGACCAAATTGATATACACATACTTCCATTATTATCACATCTACAGTTTGCCAAAAATGTCTCTTTCAACAGCCAAACAGCACTTATACTTATGACTATTTTAAACTCAGTTCAAAAAATTAAAATCACAGTCCCATTGCAGTTCAGCTAGCCATGCAAGCAGCATTTGATTCCATCTCAATTAACCTATTTGTTCAAATGCTTGCTAACACCACCATCCTGCCTACTCTGTTATACCTAATCACTAATCTACTGAATCATGAATTACATGTTATTATTATGGTAGAAATTCTCCATCCTTCAATTCCATGCAAGATTTCCCCAAAGCTCATTACTTTTTACACTCTACATAAATCTGCTTTTAAAGCAAATACAGAATAAAATTATCAGAATCCAAATTTCATATATGCAGTAATAGATTCCCTGATTAGCCTACATGGATATCATCAGTATCTTCCAGCATTTTCAGAAACAACTTCTCATATTACAAACCATTTTAATGACTACACCACAGCCTACAAACTGCACTTTAATCACAAAAACTGCTGCATGGACTCTATTCAGAAAGAAATCATGTTGCCAAGTTTTCCAAAGAAAACTCACTCCATTCTTAGGTTTTCCCTTTTTGCAAGGTTTTCCTGTATGAAACCCACAATGATTTGTACAAATCAAGTTACAAGATTCTGTAGTGCAAATTACCAACTCACATTTGAAGGATTTACTCCAAGATATATCTGTTCAATACTCTTAATATGATAAAAATTGCATACTATACATCTATAATCAAATTTCAAAAATGTTTATTTCTGCTATCAACCCATGTGCAATAAATTGTTCTGGGTCTGCAAGACCATATCAATATACATATAATAGCAGATATCATCACTAAGTTCCAAAACCTCCAGGGCCTGCTGAGAGTAACCCTTACAGAAACCTCCTTCTTCAACACCATATCTCACAGATTTTATTCCCTCAATCCTAGATACCACTAAACATATCATCCTCTTCCACAATTCAAATTGCACTTACTTACTGGAAAACATTAAACCAGCTTTATCCAGATGCTAGCTATGATTACTCCCTTCCCCATGCTTGGAATAAATAAGCATCATGTTCTTCACCAATTTAAAAAATGGCCACTAGAACTGAAGTTTTTTTGACTTTCTAATTAGACTCAAACTCCATGCACTTTCAACACCCTTTTTTCAGCAACATCATCATCTGCACAAAAATATCAACCGATTCTGTGGAGTATGCCATGAATCTGAGGAGATTCAACATCTTCTCAATGACTTCCAAAAATGCAGGCAGCTCACTATTTTCATCTATTATGTAACACAATCTTTCCAAATATTAAACTTTTCTGCAATGCATGCAGACATATTTATCCTGTTTGTCTTCTTATTAGGCAACAACCCCAGGAGACATCCATGCACATTCATCAATAAATTATACCATTTAAAAGCATGGGATAACAATGTAGCCCCTCCAGACATTTTAGAGCTGACCTGGTCACTCATTAGAGATCAATCCAATTTATAAGTGGCCACAACAATAGAATGCAATACTAACAAGCTTCATGGACATTTAATCTGCTTCATAATACAACTAGTTATATAAAAACTATGTTCCAAACACTCATTACAATAGTTCAATACCATAAAAAATTATCTAACCAGATCAGACAAGTTCAAGCCAAATAAACTTTAATTCAAAGGTTATTAATTTCCTTTTTTATATATCCAATACTGTATAATACAAAAAAGTGTCATTAAAAATGATTCATGCACAATTATCCATGTATATAGAATTTTACTGTAATCCACAATTTTAATCAAATTTTTATAATAACAAACAATTATTGTACTTAAAATGTCATTGTATCCCTGGCAAAACCATTGTAAAACATTTGTAAAGCCTATAACACATCATTTGTCATTAAATTATATTGTTGAAACATAATAATAATAATGATAATGATCACAGTGTAAAGCAAACAAATAACTGATTATTACCAGAAATTGATACATTTAACATAAAATAATTATTTTCTTATCTGAAGTTCTTTATCATCAGTTTCAAGTTTAATAAATCTTTATCTGAAATCATATTCTAATTTCTAATTTGTATAGCTCTCTCTATATATAAGTACTTCAATAGCATATGATATTTTTTTCAAATAGAAGATCAATCACTATCCCAGATAACCATCTAATATTGATCAGTAAATATGTAACTATATTCTTAGCTAGAAGCTAAAAATAAAACCACAAGATGTAAACCCTTATTACTTAGTGAAAGATTCGTGAATACTAACTTTGCTTTGAAGTGTACAATTTAAAAGTTGCTTGATCTCTAGCTTTTCTTGGCTAATGAATAAAAAAACCATACTGAAAAAAAAAAATACTCAAACCTTCATTACCCAACAATTAATAAGACTAAGATTTTTGCTTTCTACTTCACTATTCTTCTATAAAGGCTGTTGGGGAAAGTTTTGCCAAATAGCAGATATCTAGCTATTTTTGTAAGACAATAAAACATCACCGACTATTCTAGGAAATAATGTCCTCTTTTTGAAAAAAACTGTCCTTTAAAATTAGAGAGAGATACTGAAAATAAATTTATTCTGTAGTGAGTAATTTTTTCTTATATATTTATATACAATTTTCTAAGTGCAATTTTATTTTTATTGTTTATTCATTAACTACTAAACACAATAACAAATTATGAATAAATTACAAAAGCATTACATTGTTTGTAATAATTAATTAATTTGTCAGGAAGTGATTTTTTCTGTTATTAAATTTATATGGATAATAATTAATATGTTAATAAGAATAATTAACATATATTTGAATAAAAATCAAAGACATTAATGTTAAATATTTTTTCCTACATGTGTAATCTTCCTTAAATATATAACAACAATTTGTTAAAATATGCTCACAGTAATCTTTATGCCCATTTTATTTTTGAATCATGCATAATCATAGAAGGTTATGAAACTACATTATTGATGAACCACCTTTTTTTTAATTATTTTTTTTTATCAAACAGATTGCAATTATTAATGATTACTTTAATAAGTAATCATTTACACTAAAGAATAATATTGAGCTATTATTGTATATAAATATGTCATTGTCTATACTCTTAATAAATGTTTTTGCAATTACAGACAATAATTGCATAAAAGGTACCATGTGATATTAAGATCAGAAATAATATTTTGAATTTTGGTTCAAGAACTTTCATCTTTCAAGAATTCTATGGCTGCATTAAACTTTTTAGGATACTCCATTTTGGGAAAGTGCTACTTCAATTGGTTCCCACTAGACTTTCTCAATTTTTGGGAGATCACTCAAGGTTGTTGAAAAACTGAAAAGAAAAGAGTGAATGAAACTATTTTGATTTAATTAATTTAATAAAAACTTTATCTAATTTAAAGAGTAGATGGCATTTTGTTTAAAATTGTGGGTAAAGAGTAAATTTATAAATGTTTATATAGTTATTTCATTCTTGGGGAGTGATTTATTACTAATTTTGAGCTCATTTTGTTAATGATAATATATATATATAAAAACTTAACGGTAAATACAATATTATAGTTTAAATTCTTTTGTAGCACTTTCGATTACGACCAGGATTACCACATAATCGAAAGCATTACAAAAGAATTTAAACTATAATATTGTATTTACCGTTAAGTTTTTTTTATTTATTTATATATATTTTATAACAGGTATTGTATTTTACATTTATATATATAAAGAGAGAAAATTTATTTTTTGTATTTACTTACTATGAGAGCAGCAGATGTGATATTCTGAAAAGGATCATTATTACAACATCTATGATTATCTGTCAATGTTTCAGTAAGATCACAGCTATTTTTTTTTCAAGACAGAACTAAATAAATTTCAAAGAAGTTTTAGGATAAATTTACATTGATGATAATAATTTTTTTAATTTTCAAAATTATTAATAATAAGAGAATAAACAAGTAAAATAAAATTTTATAATTAAAACCATAGCTAATTTCATATATGAATACGAATTTCCAAATATTTAATAACTTTAAAGTGCTATCACATAAAAAAAACAATTGACCCATTTCTATATTTTTATGATTTCTCTTATTAGTCTGTTTAATTTTAATTTAATATTGACATTATGAATAGCAGATAATCTGAAAATAAGGTTTCATCTTAATAATAAAGTAATTGTTATACAAAGAAGGATACAGAAATGCTTTAAATCAAACATTAACAATCATTACTGGTCATACAAATATTAAATTTATTTTGAGCAAAATAAAAATCTTTGATTAGAAAGAGTGCTTTTTAATTAACATTATTCTACCACCATTAGTTGAGATATTTCACTATTTTTTTCAAAAAATGGCAAAATTGAAACTAATAAATATTGATTTATTAATTAAAAAATCTGAAAAGGTCAGTAATCCAGCCTCCATGTGTTCAATAAATTTAGTTCTTTGTGATCCAGTTTCAAGACCATTTATGAGATTACTTCAAGATAATTTTTGGAATTAAAAAAAAATTGACTTTTATTGCATATTTGTTAAAAATTCATGATTTTTTACACAAAAATTTATACATATCTATTTTATTTTTACAAATAAAAGTTAACAAGTTCTGGCATAGTACAAATAAAGAAAATCATAATTGATAACAATGACCATATTTTGTAAAACAGACTACTATTGTCATTACTCAAACTATATGGTAGAATTATTTGAGATTTTCTAAAAATTATAATGCAATTTTAATATTTTAAAGCAGAATTTTATAGGTTTATTGAGGCTCACATTTATTCATTGCCATTTTAAAAATACATTTCAAAAAAATTTTTGTTGTATTTCAGAATTGATCATTTGACTATTTTCCATTCACCATTGAATGATAAAAATGTTTTTCTCATTACAAACTCTGTGTATTATTATTTTTTCAATAGTTGAAAAGTTTGAATATGACTTTTTAGACTGTATTTTTTTTGTCTGTAAACATATATCTCAAACAAACAAATCCAATTTATTGAATTTTTATATAGAATAATGATTTAATGTTTAATCTAATGCTGAATGATTACAAAAAGTGTCATCAGGAAGAACAATGCAAATATCACCAATGTTAAAGGGCTGACACTATAAACATTTATTCTGACCATTTCTTAGGAATCCAGTCTCTTCTATCTTTATGAAAATAAATGAATTGTTTCTATTTCTTTTGAAAGCAAACTAGCCATAATTATGACTAGCCATAATTGTAACTACAATGTTTTTCAAAACTAATTACATATAGATATTTCTCCACATGAATGATGCTTTGCTCATGAAAAACCAAAAAGCATATGATATCTTTTGCTTGTGAAAATATTTGTATCAGCATATATATATGTGTGTGTGTGCGCGCGCGCGTGTGTGTGTTAAAAAGATAAAAGATTTCTGCTCATGGTTGTTAGAAATAAGAGAAAATTAAATAAAGTAGAAGATTCACTTTTTGTTTGTTATTATTACTATTTTAAGTTAATCAAAGTCTATAGTTTGAGATTTTATATGTCTCATAATTTTTTGAAAATTAATAATAAATTTTTAAAAAGCACTTGTTATATATTTATTTATATACTTATTCATGTCACTTTCAAATTACAGACGACTCACAACAAATGCAATATATTAATAGTGTTCTGTGTGTTGATGAAACAGACTATGAAATAAACCTTCGAAGGATTATAAATGAAAAATATTGATTTTAAATGCTAATAATCACAAGTAAAGATTAGAACTGTAGCGTAATTGATCATATTATTACAATAATAGCAATAATTTATTCTATTTATTCCAAAGCTTAGTAACCAGTAAGAAACATTGGATTTGCACCTATATCTATTGAAACCGAGAAGAAAAAGTAATGTTATTTTCTGTCATATTATTTATATATACTAACTTTTTTGTTTTGACTTATAACCAGCATTTTGTTAAAGAAATGACAGTATTTACAGTTTAATTAAAAGAAATAAAAATATATAATTTGACTTATTCTTTATAATCTCATAAGTAATAAAAGTGCATAAAAACTATCAAGGCTATTGAAAACAAATGTAAAATAATTGTATAATAGTAGTAGTAGTAGTAGTAGTAGTAGTAGTAGTAGTAGTAGTAGTAGTAGTAGTAGTAGTAGTAGTAGTAGTAGTACTAGTAGTAGTAGTCGTAGTAGTAGTAGTAGTAGTAGTAGCAATATCAGCAATAGCTGTAGCAAATCAGTAGCAATAACAGTGACATAGTGAAAGATGGTAGTTTAAGGTAGGAACTAGAAAAAAATGAATGGTTAATAAATTTTATAAGACATTAAATACATGGTTTGCCATAAAGATGAGATGGACAAGACAAGGGGGAAACTACAAGAAGCATCAAATTATCTAAAAAAAATAAGAAAGTAATCTTTTAAAATAAATCATAATAAACAACAAAATTATTTAAATAAGAATTATTTAATTTACATTTAAGGAGTTTTAATCAGGTTTTATTATTTATATATAAATATTTTTTTTAAATTCTGAATATTCAATGAACTATAACTTTAGAATTTTAAAAGATAATGAATGCGTAATGATAATTTAGCTCAATTGTATTTAAATTTGGAAAGTGCATTAATGTTACTTTTGTTGAAAGAAGCTTCAAAATATTAAAGATAATAAAATATTATTTAAGATTTTTCCTTGGCCAAGAAAAATTATCAAACATTATATTTAAAAAAAAAAATAGTGATGGTTTTATTTATTGGAAGCAAAAAAAAAAAATTATAAAAAATATCTGAAAATCATGATTTTTTTTTTTATATTAATTATATTACTTCTATGTATTTTGTTATTTTGATCATAAAATCAATAAAGATACCCCTCCCCCTTTTTAATGTATAAATAATTACATGTATTACTTTTTCTATTCACAAAACATTATCAAAAAATTATATAGCAGCTATAGTACTATGATTTGAAATAGTTAAAATTTATTTTTTTTAATATATATATAATTTTGTATTGGATTAAGAACATGCATTTATTTTTCATCTCAGGTGAGGCACAGCTCTGGTTAAAATTCCAGGTAGTAGAAATAGGTTACACTTCGATTATGTTTAGGTTCAAATATATTTAGAAACAAAATTAAAAATATATATGTGCATTTTGAGATTGATATATTCAGATCACAATTTAAAAGTGGCAGAATTAAGATTATCATTGAAACAAATAGGAAGATTTGAACATTGAGGTAATTTAATGTATAATTGACAAATAAAATGACAATATTAGTGCAAGAATGTAATCTTTTTGGTGAGAAGAAAAATTGAATATCTGGAAGCCTGTAATATATAAGTTATTTTCTAAAAAACCTATAGAATGAAAAATCTCAAAAGTATGAAACAACATCTGGGTATTGAAGTGGAAGTTATTTCAGCAGAGGAAAAAATGATCTATCCTATCAGCAAAAAAAAGAAGGTTGACGTCATAAAATGTATGAAGGAATACAATTATATATATATATACCAGTTTAAGAATGTTTATTTGATTTTTTTTCTATCAATAATTTCAATCTCTGTAGTCAAGTTGTAATCTTTATTGTCTATATAAATATAGGGGATCATTAATAGAGGTGGGATTCAACTATATTGCTAAAAGAAAGTTGCCTTGACAACAGTTCAAAATTCTTAGTTGTTATTTATATTGAGATTGTCTAAGTGTTGACTGGATTCCAATGGTTATATATATATATATATATTCATTTGAGAAAGATATTTTTATTACATGGTAGCTCCTGGAAATAATACTATGAATTCATTTATCTGTGAGAATATTAGAATTAATATATATATACTACCCGTTATAAAAAATAGTATATATATAAAAAATTAACGGTAAATGCAATATTATAGTTTAAATTCTTTTGTAGAGCTTTCAATTACGTCGTCCTCATCAGCTTTAACTGAATTTCAGATTTTTTTTTTTTAAAACCGAATGTTCATATATTTCCATAAGCTGTGTATGGCCGTAGTTGCAACTTGCCTATTAATAACATCATCCTTATATTTATCAATCAAAATTGCCTCTTTAATTTTTCTCTTTTTATGATTTCTTTCTTTCATTAATATTTTTATTTCATTACTATTAAATGTAAACCTATAATTACAAGTTTTTTCATGGTCAAAGAATACTGAAGCTGTATTAAATTGACTATTTACAGTATTTTTAATTCGATTATATAATAATTGATGCTCCTTCAATCTTTTTTCCACAGAACATCTCGATTCACCAATATAATTATAATTATAGGTTTACAGTTAATATTAATGAAGTAAAAATATTAATGGAAGAAAGGAATCATAAAAAGAGGAAAATTAAAGAGGCAATTTTGATTGATAAATATAAGGATGATGTTATTAATAGACAAATTACAAATAAGGCGATACACAGTTTATGAAAATATACATAACATTAAGTTTTTAAAAAATTTTTTTGAAAATCAGTTAAAGCTGCTGAAGATTACCACATAATGGAAAGCGCTACAAAAGAATTTAAACTATAATATTGCATTTACTGTTAATTTTTTTTATACATATAATATACAAATTAAAAAGCGTATGAAACACTTGAACGAGAAGCTATAAAGATTCAAAAATTATTATACACTAAGCGCTTTCAAGGCCATTTGCCTCATATTCATAGCGGCAATGCAAGATGCAGAATGAGGAAATAGGGCAAGGAAACAAAGCGGTATGCAACGCGTATGCAAATGAGCTAGATAGTCCAACGTTTGGAGATGTCAAAGCAGGTATTCTGTCTATTGATAGCGTTACCCCTACAATTAGTATAGCTTTTGAATTCCCAAACATCTTAAAACAATAAAGTCATATAATTAACTTTCTTAATCCAGAAAATAATGAGATTATTATTGATATTTAAAAATAATAATAATAGATTGGAAGAAGTATATATAAAATGTTTAATGATTCAAAGAATGCAATCTGATACTGATATTTAAGAAAGGTGAAAAGGAGAAATTACATTTGTGTCCGTTTTCCATCAGTTACATACAATATTTTTACAAAAATGATTACAACTTTGCAGTAACTTTAGAATTAAAAAGTGATTTTAACACAGTGGATCACATGGAAAAGTTATAAAAAAATTAATGAATACAGATTGTCATTGGGCTTTAATTTTATAGATTATAAAAAGATATTTGACTTAATAAGCTTTTGCTTAATGATTAAGAATTGGACCACCAAGCCATAGACTTGTAATATTCTTATATTCTGAAAAATGTTAATCAAAATATAATTGCAGGGGATAAATTACAATATAACACTATAAATATTAACATTAAAATAAGCTTTCAAATAAAGTGATTTCATATCTTCAACATGTTTTATTGCAGTTTTGCAAAAAGTAGTTTATTAATTAAAACGAAAAACTAAGGGAATAAAAAATAGGAAGAGATTATTTAAGTATTCTACATTTTGCAGTTTTAATGATTGTTTTTTTTTTTAAAAAAATAATGCTTCAGAACTTCAGAAAATATTACCAGAATTGTCTAATGAAAACAAAAAATAAAATTAAAGATATGTGCTAAGATGCCTAAAGCATATTCAATGTTTTTTCATCTAAAAAAATAGATTGATATTTATGAGTTAGAAGTTAATAATTATAAATAATTTGATCAGATTATTACTACAAATGAGAGTATAATGACGAAATTAATTATAAAATTAAACTTGAATAAGTGTTTTTGGTGAAATAACCTAGTATTAAAAAGAAATTTGTCTACCTACTAAAAAGAAAAGTTTTAATAGGTGTGTTTTATCAGTTGTTGCATATGGATCTGAAGCCTGCTTATTTAACGGATTACCAATATAGAGACTTCAGATCATTCATCAACATGTGAAGAGATACATGATGAAGTAATTTTAAAAAAATTGAAAATCAAATACTTATCTTAGAGAATAAATAAGTATCCCTGAAATCATTGAAAAATTTAGAAGATTGAAATGAATTTGGTTGGACATACTTCTAGAAGATACCACAATAAATGGTCAGTTGAAGTCTTAAACTGGATCCCAAATAACTGTAAAAAACTTAAAAGGAGATCATATGAGAATTGGATGAATGAGGAAAGAAGGTTACTGGTATGATGAGGAGAATAAAAGTTGTGGATTACAGAAATGGAATTAAACTTGAATAGACATTCATTTTGCAATGGATCGATAAAGATTGAAAATGTATGATAATGATGGCTCATTTCTTAAGCCTCACTCCAGAAGCAGACTGTTATGCTTAAATTCAGATGACTATTTCATTACAAATAGTATTATATATATTTAATAAAATATCATTACCAGAATATGTAAATAATTCTCAACTATTACAGTAATGAATCTTTGGAACAATATTTGTTACTTTGATGAGTCATGCTTTCGATACAGCATATCTTTGTCAAAGCACGACTGACATTAGCAAATACATTAGCATATTCGCATGAATAGTCCCGTTTTGACAAAAAAAAAACGCTGTATCAAAGCCTTGGCTCAGCATAGTAACAAATACTGTTTTGTATAAAAGTCTTATTACTGTAATAGTCGATAATTGACAAAAAAAAAAAAAACGCTGTATCAAAACTTTGGCTCAGCATAGTAACAAATACTGTTTATATAAAAGACTTATTACTGTAATAGTCGATAATTGTCTATTTCTGGTAAATTTTTATTACATATTATCTACGATATATACATAATATATAGTTTTATATGCATAGATTTTATTTAAAGATAATATTAATTATTATATTCTGAGGTGTGAAACTAATTGATAATAACACATATAATACTTTAATTTTTTGTCTAATTTAACCATCGAATAACAAAACACATACTATTTACTAACTAAAACTTTTTTTAAAAATTTACTCAAAACTCACTTAAGCTAAACTTAGCAAAAAAAAAAAATCTATTTGTTGTTTTGAATGCTAAGAGTGATTTAAAAGATGTAAATATTTGACCAATAGAAAATGCTAAAATAAATGTGTTTTAGCAACATTGCGTTTAAAAAATAGTTTCAAGAAACAGTAGTTTAATTGCTTTGATTAATTTCCCTGGCATTGCATTTCTTGAGTGATGTTTCTCTAATTAATTCAAGAGAAGCCATTAATTTTTCTTTGCCGTTTATTTATTACTTAAATATTTGCAAATTAATATGAAGCAATATATTTTTTATTTCAGTTAATTTAATCTTTACATAAAAATATTTTATATTTAATTAATTAAAATATAAATCATTTGTGACATTTATTTTTTGAAGTATATTATGAAAAAAAGGCTAAAGTACTGGTAAAGAAATTATGCAAACGAAGGCCTTTTGAAGTGTTTAATTGTAATATTTTAGTAATAAAAGTACAATAATTTAATAAATAATACACTCTCAGAGAGCGTAAATTTCAAAAATATATATCATAAGATTTAAATTTAGGCAGATATATTTAGAGGTAATAGACAGAAAATAAACCACTCTCAATTAAAAATTTGAAATTGAAGAAATACCGTTTGTTCCCCCCCCCCTCTTTTTTTTTCTTATTCTCCCAAAAGATTTTAAAAAAAGCTAACTGCAAATAATTTTTAAAAAACTAAACATTTTTTAAAAATATATTTTATAATCGAGTTTACTCCATTTTTTTTCCGTTTCTTGCCACCTTCAATCATTTAGGTTAGTGCAGGGCCTTTATAAACTTTTCATGTTTTTGATCATCTTTCGGAGATTATGAATTCGTTCAATCTATTTTCATCTTATAATCACATGCAGAATAATGTTTGTTTATTTTTTAACTTTACATTTTTTTCCCTCTGGAATAGAATAGTTGTATTTATTTATAAGAGGCTATTAACTCTTCCTTAAATTAGTTATACTGCCAAATGTTCAAAATAATATACAAGTAGCCCTATCAATGCTTCAAAATCTCAGTTTCAAGATTAGCTTTAAAATTTGGAAAATTTCCAGCAAGGCCACAGTTATTCAAATACACATGGAAAATATTTACAAAATTAAAACATAAGGTATTAGTAAAACTTAAATTATTAGCAATATTTTTTAAAAAATAATAATTTAATAAACACTCATTGAATATGAATTATTACTTACATTTACATGAATTACAAAAAAAAATTGCATAGGTATGTGGGAGAAATTTTAATTCTGAGCTGTAATAAAAATTATGCAATTTGGTGTTATTTAAAGAAAATAGTTAAAACAATACTAAGCTTGTTTAGTTGTTTTAAAAAAATAATTAAAAAAATATATATTTAAATTCATTACCTACTTATATTTATTTAAACGTTTGCATTTCTAAGTAGCAAAAAAAATCATAATAAAAATTGAAAAACTGTTGCGACATAAAAAGGATCATTTCAAGATTTTTTTTTTTTTTAGTCAGTTTAAAAATAAATGTTTATCATAGAATTATAAAGTTTTTGATTTTCTATTTTATACAAAACTGAGATTAAATAATGAAAAACCTGATAAGATTTTTTAATAATTTATTTTTATATATAAAATAAAACTTTATTCCAAATATGGATTTTGCTATACTAAATCTTGCACACATATTAGAGTTATCACCTTTTTATTTATTTATTTTAAAAATTTGATTTCTGAAAAAAAGAAATCTATAGTTTGAAATCTGTTAAAAAACTTCTTTGAAATACCTTTTATAAAATATCTATGTAGCCATACACCTGTTAGCTAAAAACATGCTTTTTAAAAGCTAAAAGCTAACCTGCCTTTGGAATATCTCTGATCTTTTTGCCTTGTTCTCCAAATCTTTAATTATCTGTAACTTCTATGGAAAAACAGTGAAAAGATTATCACACTCACAGAACTAGTTAAATATTGGATTTGAGTCTTTTACAATTTTATTCCTTTGTTTTACATTCTAACAAAAAAATAACAGGACATTTATTTATTGGCCAATAAATAGAATTGTCTCTGAATTTATTACTTTAAAAAATTATTTTAAACCTGCTTGAAATCTCTAAATAATTTTTAAGCTTTATCTAAATTCATACTTCTGGTTAAAGTAAATATGATTTTTCATAACCATCATCAACCAATTGTTGATTTATTGCTGAGTTAAAGTATCTCCAAATACATTATGACTTTTGGAAGCCATAATTATTCTTTTTCCCATCACTTCAACAAGTTTATTTATCTCATACATTCATATCACCTGAAGTTTCTTTATAGATCTTTTACAATCTTTTGTGATTATTTTAATACTTCAATTATTAATTTATAAGCATTTCTTATAGTCACATATCTGGTTCAAATCCATTTTAGTCTATAAACTCTTTTAAAAATGACATTGACAACTATTTATTCTCTCACATATGTATTTCACCTTTCATTCCTTCTTGTTATTCCCAATATACATCCTTTTAAACTTCACCGTGTGGTCTAAAATCTCCTTATAACTTGTTTGTAAACATACGTCTAGGTTTATAACTAAGTGATGGTAAAACTCTTTACTTTCTTTTTTATCCCATAAGTATATATACTTTCTTTTTCATCACATAAGTATATATCCTTTTAATATTTAATTATATCTACAAAAATACTTAATTCTAGTTTAATTCTATGGTTAATAGAATTAGAATTAATAATCTGACCAAAGTCTTAGAAAGTGTTAACTTTTTTTTGTTTTTTATTTTAACCAATTTTTCTTTTTTTTAAAGGTCATTTAACATTACTTTAATTGTTGTTTTTTTTAAATTGCTTTTTTTTTGCTTTCATCTAATAGTTTTTGTAACATTTCCTAAAATCCTGAAACATTATTTGTAAAAATAATCATAGTATCTGCAAAATCCAGATGCTCCAAATAATGTCCATTTATTTGTATTTACTTAACTTTCAATTTTAATCTGCAAAATAGTTTTGATAAAAAGTTTTGGAAAGGCAAAATTATTCAGTTGTGCATCTTTTTTTAATGTTAATCTTATTAAATGTTATCTACTGGGAAATTCTTACAGTGTCAAATAAACCCAACTCATAATGATAATTTGTACGCGTTGATCTTCTTTCTAACAATTTCTTTACACTTCGATATGATCTACTGTGATGTAATCACTTTTGAATCCATTTTGCTCTTTTGGCTGGTTTTAATTCAAAGTTTTTAAAGCGAATGAAGATTATAGGATTGATATGTTTGTAATTTCTAATAGTCTTTTTCCTAGTTCCTAAATATCAATTTCATTAATGCATTCTTCCAACCATTTTCTGTATCTTTATGCTCAGCTTTGCCAACAATTTATTCATTTCATCTACTTCCAAGAATTAACAATAATTCCATCATTTCCTAAAGCTTTTTTTTCTTCACAGCTTCATCACTAATTCCTTCACTTAAAATATTTCCTATTTCAAAAAATATTTCCATAATTTTTATTTTATGTTTTTATTGCATAAAACTTTTTGTGACATTCTTTACAACATTTCATAATGTCTTTTCCCTTTTCAGTAATAGTTGCATCTTTCCTTTTTGCTTTTCAATAGCAAGATGTTGTATTGTATTTTCAGATGTTCTTGATATTTCATAATAATTTCTTTTATATTATCATCTACCTCTATTTACTACTATTTTTATAGACTTCCAAATATTTTATTCCTCTAAGTAAATTATTTTAAAACATTTTCATATGTTTTATTTCTTCTATACTTTGTCTTGACTCATTTAAAAATATATTGGTGAGTTGCTATTTGTTTTGTACTTTCTATTTGTGCAGCAATTTCTAGAAAAATATCAGATATCCACTTTTTGAATTCACTCAAATATAAGTTATCTTCACTGGTCTGTTATTTATTTAAAATGAGTTGAAACTTCTGTCTTAAATTCATTAAAAAAATTTTGAAAGTTGAAGATATTCATCTGTTAATATAAGTCTTCCTTACATTTTTGTTTCTCTAGCTTTGCAATTACTTCTATCTAATTAATAGATTATCACTTCCTCTATTAAACTTATTAGGTATAATACAGTCTTGGAAATGAATATTCTCTATTGGTCTAAATATAATCCAACTTGGGTTTTCTTTTATCCGAATGCTTCTAGGTCAGGGGTCCCCAACCTTTTTGCACTTAAGAGCACATTCTATAATACCGGCCAGGTGGCGGGCACCATTTATTTGTTTTAACCAGATAGCGGCACCATTCATTTTTTCAATGTAAATTTATAGTTGGATATTGTTAATAATATACATAATGTACAAAAAAATATTTATTTCAAAAATAAAATTTTAACATAAATTAACGTTTATATTTTTACGCTGCAAAAGTATAATATGCCCTACAATCTGATTACAATATAATACAATAATTTATAAGAAATTTTAAAAATTAAATTTATTTATATCAGATAAATAATTTTTTATCGTGTTCGGATAGCCGCGAGCACACGTAAAATGGTCTGCGGGCGCCATGATGCCCCCGGGCATAGGGTTGAGGACCCCTGTTCTAGGTCAATCTTCATTTTGTATTTTTATCTTTAAAAAGGGAGGGGGGAGAGATTCATAAAATACAAACTTTCAAATATTTTAATCTTTCATCACAATTTTAAAATGTTATTCAAAAAAGCATTCTCAACATCTGTATAAAAATTTCTCTATTTTCTCATCAGAATAATAACTTTATTGCTCATAATTTGAATTATGTGCATTAGGCCCTTTCATTAAGTTGAAGCCCTGCGTGGCTTGGCGCATTTTGTATAGCGTTCGATTTGAGATAGGGAGATTCCAGGATCCATTCTGGTTTGCGGGTGGAGCTTAGCAATAATGCCATATGCCTTTTTTCTAGTAAGTTTAACAATTATGTTTATTCACAATCTGATTTACTATTAATCTTCACAATTTATTGTTCTATTTTTTTTCTTAATTAATCTCATTCCACTTGTTTTTACAATGTTTACATTTTTATAATAAAATAAATGTACATTTTCCCTATTAGTTATCTTTTCAACTTTTTTTCTGACTTCATAAATTCTAATAATATTTCATTTAATATTAAATAATCAATACTTTCGATTCGTATATTTTTTTCTTTCAAAAGTGATTTCTAATTTATATAGCTAGATAAAGTATTTTTTAATGACAGTACTCCTGATCAGAGTTTATTTAACTAAACTAATTGAGTGTTTTCAGATATTTAAATTATAATATCTCCAGGTTGTTCTGTGTCTTATTTTATTAGTATTTTTTATTTATTTATTACCAAATTATATCTTATTTACTATTTTTTTTATTCAAACGAATAGTATAAATAAGTGGCAGTACTTAGATAAATGTTCAAATGGATCCATTTGGATAAGAACAACTGAACATATTTTATAATATGAAATAATAAAATTTAAACTGGATTTACTTTTTATTAAGAGAAATTTATTACGCGATATAAACATACATTTTGCTATACCTGCTATTACAGAATAATATAAATTGTTTATTTTGTTACACCACGGTTTTAGATGAAAATCATTCAGCTTTAAGGTATTTATTTCTATGTATGTAGTTGCTTCTCCAGCAGTTCAGTTCTGTAGATTTAGCGATCGTTTTCTTTATTTGACGTTTCTCCAAGTGGCGTTTACCAAATAATCTGGAGCTATTAGAATTTCTCTTTTGATTTTTTCTATCATTTTTTTTAGTTCCATTCCCTGTGGATCTACCAATTTCCCAATAGTGATTTTACACTGTATGCACTATTATGTGAAGTACATGAAGATTGTAAACTTTATTTCTGCATAAATGCCTTATTTGATGCAGCCTTTAATGGATATAAATTGCCCAAATGAGTTATTTATCCATCTTGTGAGGAGTGTTCTGCGATAATTTAGTTTATTGCATCTTATAAATATGTGATCGATGGACTCCTCTTCCCTGCTGCACATCTGGCATATAGGGTCTATCTTCTTTATATTTCTTGGTGTGTCAGGTTGGCATTCGTGGGAAGAGAGTTCAGGTTATATTTGATTATAAAGTTTCGGTACTTTGGTTCGATTAACCAACAACGATATTTATATATCAGTTGTTGATTGGTGATGTCCATATATATTTAAAGTAAAGATAAAATCCTGGTCATCTTTAACTGCTAAAAATAATTAGTAGCGACTGCTGACTAGACTTAGAAGTTTGGTAATGGTGCTCAATGTATTTTTTTATAAATTAGACTTGTAAAACTCCTTTACGTATCTCTTAACTAAAGAACAATGTTTAATTTTTTGGAAAAATAAAAGAGCAACAAAATCATTATTAATATAATGATAGTTTTCTTTGCCTGCTTAATTCTTATTTTTTCTCACTTTGAATTACTTTGATGATTTTTAAACATTGGCTGACAAAGCAGAGAGCTTTATCTTATGAAATTTAATTTTAAAAAATCTTTAGAGATTTATTTTCTTTTTGGAATTGTTGTAACGTTTCTTTATTCTTTTTTTTGTCTTATAGAAATTGATTTGTAGAGATCTTTAAATGCATTGATGTCTCTAGAAAAATTTTTCCTTTTTATAATCTGAATTTAGCTGGAGAAGATTGGTAATTTAAGTAGTGATATTGCATAGATAAGAGCAATTGTATCTCAGGTTCCAAGATTATTTAACCAATCATTATGAGTATCATAGTAAAACAGTGCCGTCTTCTAAGGCAACAACAAAAAGCATTATTGTTGTATCGCCTATAAAGTACAGATAGTATATTTAAATAATTACCATTAATTCTGTTAAAAAAATAATCGATAGTTTATTGCTTGGCTGTTCTCGAGCTCAAAAATCTGCAAACTTTTACTGCGCTAATTAGAATTCAATTATGTAATTTTTAGTATAACAACATCACTTGCATTCATACAAATATTTCTTTATTTTATATATATGAGTTTGACATACAATGACTATATCTATTTATAGGTGTGTGTGGTGGTTTTATAAGTATGTGTACATGAGGGTATATTGCGAACTAGTTAACACATGCACTTGTAATTCCGCGTATATATTGCATTCATACAGACACGCACACACAAGAGAATAAATAGTTTTGTTATTTTTTCTTTTAAATCTTTGAGAATTTCCCTGTTAACTAAAGATATTTTGTTATTTTAGTGTCACTACTATTACCGCGACTTATCGTTTGCGGAGAATTGGAAATAGAAATTGTTAATGTATTATTTAAAAGAATAATAGAAAACCGCTTGATAAAAGGAAGACATAATTAAATTCAGCAAGTTGACTAAATTTCTATTATTTGTTTATTTTTAAAATATTTGGGACAAAGAATTTAAGAACAAATATAAATATTATTTCGGATAAAAAGTAGATTGCAATATTATTTTTTTAGAGTGTGATTTTTTTTTCCATTTTTTTTTTTTTTAGGTAGTTTAATAAATAACAAAATATCATAAATGAACCAATAGAAATTACTTTGATTTACTAAGGTAACTAAATTTTGCAGTTATTAACTATATAGTTCATGGATTGGGTTTGTTCATTTCTAAAAAGATCAATGTTTTTTTTTAATTCGATTAATGTAAATCTTCTCTCTAATCTGGAAAAATCAAATGCAACTGACTTTATTGTTGGATCTGAACAAATTAATCTATTTGGAAGATCATTTTTCGTCATATTCTTCTATGACAGATTTTTGGTTAAGTATCTGAAGAAAGCATCTTGTTTGAGATGAGTCCTAAATGGCAAATTACATCTTGAGTTATTGGCAAGTCTAATCTATTTAACTGCCTTTATACATTTTCTTGAAGCAACTTCTTATCTGATATTTTATAAAGGAATATATGAAAATACAGAAAGCTATTGCAAAGCAGTAGACTTTAATGCTTGAATAATCGTTTTTATGTCTATAATTCTAAAATAAAATCTGTATATAAGATGTGAATTCTCTTTGTGTGTGTGTGTATTTGGCGTGATAGAAAATATTAAATACTGTTAAACGTTAGCTAGAAACAATGATGATTAATCATTAATGATGATGATGTTGTTTTTGCTTACTGTTCTTTATGAAAGTTACTTAAACCTATTTTCCAAATGATTGTTTAACTTACATTAAAATTACAATAAGATATTTAAAATTGTTTATTTTTATAAACTATAACTTTAAAAATCTAATGCAAATTTATCTTTATTCATATGCTCTTCATCTAAAGTCAGGCGGCATATATTTTTTAAAGCAGCATGACAAAATGGCGTTTTTTTTTTATGAATTTCTCTATGGTGGTAGTGACGATCGTTTTACACTTCCGACACCTATACTCAGACTGAAATTTTACTGTACTCATATGTTATTACCATCCTATTATAAGGATATAAGCATAGTAATAATAAAAGTTGCTATACTACATTCAAATATATATCTTTATATTTCATTACATATGATTTGGTATAAGATTTTGATAAAACGGCATATTAACAAAAAATGTATAATAATACTTGGTTCTTAGTAGATCTGTTGATTTGTAGCAATTACAACTTTTTAGCCTTTTTAGAAAGTGTATATATTTAATACATAAGTAGTATCCTAAGCAGTTTCATCATCGATTTTAGGAGGATACTAGCAGAAGAACAAAACTCTAAAAGTGAACAAGAGAAATAAGAGCAATATAAGTGAAGTGTCATTATTATGTGCTGTTTATATAAAGCAGATTGGAATATAAAGAAGGAAGGGTTTAGACATAAAAGTATTTGACATACAATAATAAGTTAAGCAGTTTTCAAGTACTCTTTAATAGTATTTAGATTTTTGTTTATTCAATTAAAAATTTTGAGAACTTCTCAAGTAATTCATTACTTCTCAATTACTTCATTACTCCCAACATATTTTTCTGAAATCTTGTGGTTGCAATTCTTGCCACCTGCTCTATGGCATACTAATGTTAAGAATAATATAATTAAGGAGTTTTCTACATTTTATGAATTATATCCAATCTACTCATAACCAATCTATAGATATTAATTTGCTATAACAGTTGTAATAAATATTTGTAATTTTATTAATCTGTTAATATGTGTGTAGATCAATATTATTTTCATCTACATGAGGACAGTTTAAAATAAAATTTTACACCACGTAAAAAAGAGAGGATACTGGAGTAGAATGGTAACATTTCATCTGCTTTAAAATGTTATGGTCTTACTATATGATTAACAAAAAGGTCTTCTGCTAGACAAAAGCTGTTCATGACTGTTCTAAACCATTACATCTATTGTACTCTGGCTTTTGGCAAAGTATAAATACTTCATTTTTTCATTTCTTTTTATTTCTATTTCTTTTTTTTTTCATCATAAAATCAACAAGTAATATATTATCTTCAACAAATCATGTCTCTCTTTCTCTCAACCTATTTTTCTCTTTCCCCTTTTTACTCTGTCTATCTATCTGTCTATTTCTTTTTTTCCTCTCTCTTTCTTTCTTTGCTTCTAAGACTGTCTACTCCTTGATTGTTTATTTTGGTTTTTTAATAAAATCTAGAAAAATAGCAATGTCTCAAAATTTCCAATTTCATTTTTTTTTTTTTTTTAGCTTTTTATTAGTTAATCTCAAAAGCTTTTATTTATGAAAAATAATGTTTACATGCTTATAAAAGACAGAAAAAAATTATGTTTTACACATCATCAACAGTCTCAGACCATTTGTATATTGATTATCTTCTGATAAATAATAGTAAACTGATGTAGCTTTTCCATTTACCTATCAGCATTGATGCAAATTGAATCCATTATTCATCTTTTGCTTAGCTACTAATGATTCGGTGGATCTGGTATATTAAGTAACTTCCACGTTTCATTATACATGAATTTTGATGCAATGATAAAGTCTCTGTTTTTTACTTTCCTAATAATGTTCATGAAAAGACTGACTGGTTCAGGACAGGCACTGTGAACAACAGCCTACATCTAACATTCCATATAGCATGTACAATAAAGATGGAAAGTCTAATAATAGGAAACTGTTTAGTTTGTAAGGCTTCCCTTATAGACATGATTTTGTAGTAATCCACCCTTAAGTTTTGTAATATGGCTAAATTTATTTTACTGAGCCCAGGGCATGAGTATATTATATGGTTGAATGACTCTTCTTGCCTTTTACATATTTGACAAAAAGGGTCTATCTTATTGTAGAATCTTTTGAAATGAAGGAATTTATTTATGGGCATGGCTTCTAAGTTTATTTTAATAATGAGATTAAGGTATTTAGGCTCAAGAGTGAGAAATTTAAAAATTGTTGTTAATTTGTAGTTGGTGAAGCCAAGATTTGGAGTAATTGTGGGATAATTCGGATTAATTATACTGTACGCCTCCCAGATGGTAATTTTTGATTTTTATAATTTTTGATCTATAGTTAAATGCTGGTTAAGCATCCAGAGCTGTTTATCCAGCCAGCACATTTTACGGAGGATGGTCTGTAGGTTGAATTGGTTCACTGAAAGTTATTGATTCATGTTTTTTCATCAGGTTAATAATTAATGTAAAAGATTTTTGAAAAATAATTACATCAATGGAGTGGAAGGACATCCCATTGTATTTACGATGTACTTGCATTTTGGACATGCTAATTGATGTGGTACTGTTCTTCCAGAAAAGTTTGGAGCATAAGCTGATAATCTTTTTGGAAAAGGCTTTTGAAATGGTAATGATTGGCAGATAGTAGGCAATTCTTGACATGACTTTCATGTTGAGAAGTGCCACCTTTCCTTGTAATGACAAATATACTTTCGAGAGAGTTTGAATTATTTTAGAGGTAGAATCTATTAGAGTATTTTGTATCTGTCTTGACATTGATGATTGAGAAAGGTAAATAGGAAAGCCTAGAAATTCTTGTGACTTGGCGAGAAATCTTGAGGTTATTGTTTTTCCCAAAAGAATTTTCCACTAAGAGGATTTCTTGGGGTTGAATTTAATATGAACTGACAATGAGAAATTGTCTATTATTTGGTAGAGCTTTGGTAGGAATTTTTGGGATGGAAGAATTACCAAGATATTGTCCATATATGTGAATACCTTGAGCTATCTCTTAATTCTGGGTATGTATATTCCTGGGAAAGAATTTTCTATGTTTTTTAGAAGTGGATTTAAATAACAGATGAACAGCAGGGCACTGAGTAGAGAACCTTGTGGAATGAAAATATCGGGTTGGAAACCATTAGTATAGCATCCATTCAGGGTGATGTGAATTTGTCTATTGTTAAGCAGATTTTCTATGATCTGGATAATTTGAAAGGGAATGTTGATTTCACTTAATAGAGCAAGAAGTTTGAGAATGTTGACAGAGTCTAATGCCTCTGATATGTCAAGTTGAATTGCAATAGGCTTGGACATTCACTTGGATCTAACATAATCAAAAAGTGTCCTAACTTCACCAATTGCCGTCAAAGGTGAAGATCCTTTCTTAGCATATTGGGACTGAACAATGTGGTTAAGAATTGCCTGCTGTATTTTTTCCTTTATTACTCTTTCAATTACTTTGAGCATACTAATATGTATATAAAAAAGTAATAATGAAAAGTAAAAATAAATTAAAATAGATATATTAAGATTCAACTAATTCTAAAGTTGGCAACATGTTTGTTTTGTTGTTTTTTTTAAATAAAAAAAAGATCTTTCTTAAAATATTAATATTTGCTTATTACTGTGTACACACATATATATAGTTTATTTTATTAAAAAACAAAGATGTGTATGTGCAAGCTGTTAATTTTAATATGCTAAAGTACTCCAGAAATAAAAATTAATTATGCAGAAAAAGAAAACTTACTAGAAAGTTCAAGAAGCTAATTCGCATGTAACGAAAAGTTTACTTTATATAAATTAGCAAAGCTATTAAAAAGTTTGCAGAAGAATTAAGAGAGGAGAGAAATAATGCTGTGCGAAAAAAACCAGTGGAAAGATAAACTAATGAAAGTAAAGTTGTTATTAATAAAAATGAGTTCTAGTCGAGAATCTAATTGGACTATCTCTGAATTAATTTGTGTGAGCAGTAAAGTGCATATAAAATTATAGAGTTACAAAACTACTGAGTTAAAGAGATTTTATTGATATTAAATCTCTAAGGAGATTTGAACTTTAAAGAGATTTGAGTGATCTTATTCTCAACTAGAATATTAGCAAGTTGAATTTACTAATAACTTACTAATATCATTATTATTATTCAGAGTAAATAAACTCTTAAAGTTTTATTTAAACTTTTGTTGTTTTTTATTTTATTAATTATCCAGCTACCCAACTGGCTTCTTGGCACTGAATATATTACCTATCTATCTTTAACTTTTGTATAAACTATGTGAAACGGGGAAATGATTATAAATACATTAATGAGATAATAAATAATACCAAACTATGAGGGTTGGCAATCAAATACTATCACTTGTTAATAATAAATCATTCTCATCTCCAGCATACCGAAGCTTAATAAGACGTGCAGATCTCTACACTAGTGACATCTATAGTAAATTTGAGTAATCAGTGATTATCAAATGTTAATATATTTTTATATCCATTCCAGATCAGTTTCCAACTTTTGCTTTTATCAAGGAGTCTTGAGATTATGAAAGTCGAATTACTCCTATATAATTATTTAGGTAGGTTCACCTAGATTTAAAATTTTAGAGTGACTGAATTTAGATTCTAGCTTGAATAATAAAATGGAGTCAAAGGGGTTTGCTAGAGACATAATTGTATTACTTCTAAGTCTGACCCACAAACCTTATTGATAAAGGCAAAGCTAAAAACTGGTGTGGAGGTGTTGATTTAAATAGCACTAATATGTGATAACTGATTTCTCAAGTTGCTCTTGCTTTATTATCATTTATTATATTTATCTAATTATCAAAACCTGTCTTGGATAGAGAAAAAAAAATTTTAAATTTAAAAAAACAAAGCAAGTCAATCGGATAATATATGTAATAAGTAATATTTTATTAATAGATTATTATATAAAGGATCTGAACACAGACTTTTAAAATCCCTTCAGCTATCCAATCTATCTCACACAACCAATACACATGATTACACACATGCGTAAAAGATAATTGATCTACAATAAACATTTTGTGCTGAACCAGCCCTCATCAGTCCAGATCATCACCTTGCACATATATACATATAATCAGTGCTCAGTTTATATTAAGATAACAAATATTTAAACTTTAATGGACAGGTTTCAATCTACTCCATTCTCCAACTTTCAGCCATCCATTCCATTGAAAATATAATGATGGAATTCCCAGATCATCCATTGATGCCAATATTAATTGTCATGCCCATGTTGGCGTTAAATCACTATGATCCCCCCAATTGTAGTAACTTATCAATTTAAATACATAGATTGAGGGATAGATAGGATGCATACTAAACTTTTAATGTTTGATTAAATATAAGTTTAATTTATATACCTGGAGTTATGTAAATATTAAGAGATTTGAACACAGACTTTCAAGCTCTCTTCAGCTATCCAATCTATAACATACAATCAATACACATGACCACACTCATGCATAAAAGATAAATGATCTCCAGTATTAACTGGTACTCATCAGTTGGTCCAAATCATCATTTCCACATATATATACACATATAATCAGTGCACGGTTTATATTAAGATAGCAAATCTTCAAATTTTAATGACAGGCTTCAATCTACTCCATTCTCCAACTCTTCAACCATCCATTTCATTGAAAATCTAATGATGGAATACCAAAAATCCCCCAATGATGCCAATATTATTGTCATACCCATGATGACCTTAAATCACTCAATTCCTCTTATCCATTTAAATACATAGAAGAGGGATAGGCTGAATGCAGGTTAAATTTGTTACCTTCAATTAAAATATAATTTGTATACCTGGAGTTATGTAATTATATAAAGGATTTAAACACAGACTTTCAAGTTCCCTTCAGCTATCCAATCTATCTCATCCAATCAATACACATATCACACACATGCATAAAAGATAAATGATCTCCAATATACATTTTTCATGCTGAACCAGCACTCATCAGTTGATCCTCATCATCATCTTTCACACACATATATAATCAGGACTTGGTTTATATTCAGATAATAAATCTTCAAACTTTAATGGACAGGCTTCATTCTATTCCATTCTACAACTCTACAACCATCCATTTCATTGAAAATCTGATGATGTATGCCCAAATCTCTCATTGATGCCAACATTATTGTCATGCCCATGTTGACCTTAAGTCATTCTGACCAACTGATTAAGGTTGTTCTATCATAAAAGACAGATATTAGAAATTACTTTTTTATATGCATGTGTGTGGTCATGTGCATTGATTGTATAAGATAAATTGGATAGCTGTTAGGAGCTTGAAAATCATGTTCAAATTCCTTACATAATTACATAACTCCAGTTTAATAAATTATACTTGTATTCAATCAAACATTACAAATTTAGCCTGCATCCTGCTCATCCCTCTTCTGTATATTTAAATAGATAGTGTCCTAAATATGAGGGTGTTACTTAAGATCAACATGGGTATGACAATAATATTGGCATCAATAAGAATTTAGCATTTCATCATCAGATTTTCAGAGGAATTGAAGTCTGAAGAGTTGGAGGATGGAGTAGATTGAAGCCTGTCCATTAAAGTTTGAATATTTGCAATCTTAATATAAACTGAGCACTGATTATATATGTGTGCATGGAGAGATGATGATTTAGACCAACTGATAAGTGCTGGTTTAGCATGAAATAGGTACATTGGAGATCATTTACCTTTTACGCATGTATGTGGTCATATATCTTGGTTGTCTGAGATAGATTGGATAGCTGAAGGGAACTTGAAAATCTGTGTTCATATCTTTTATATAATTACATAACTCCAGGTATATAAATTATACTTGCATTCAATCAAATATTATTAATAGATCAGTAGCTGAAAATTACTGAATGTAAGCCATGGATTTATAATTTTTGTCTTCAGCTCATAAAAGTTCAACTAAAAATTTTCAAAACGTCTGAATTGAAGTGATAAATAAAAGAAATAATTTCTATTAATATCCAAAACAATATAAACATATATGTGTGTTGGCATATTATATAGTGAGTAACGCGTGCAAAGGCAGCTATGCGTGTACACATTTCTGTACAAATATATCCGCACTCCTATAGATACGGAAGGGAGGGGTGTACGAATTTCGTTGTTAATTGAAGGTATGTTATTTTTCTTAACGACATTGCGATCACTGCTGTCTATCTTTTGTGATAAATCGGAAAAAGGAATTTTTAATGTATTATTTAAAAGTATAGAGGAAAGCAGCTTGATAAAAGTGAAATGTAACTAAAGTAAGCAAGTTGACTAGTTTTCTATTATTTACTTTAAAAATAATCGGGAAATGAATTATTTATATATTCTAAAATAAATATCTTAGTAAATAAGTTTGCAAGAAAATTTTAATTAAGAAACGTTATACTGTTTACAACTCTAAAAATAGTATACAATAAATCAATGCATTATAAATTGAGTTTTTTTTTTCGAATCCTTTCCTTATAAATACTCCATCCCATTTCATGATAAATAAATCATTTTATTTAAAACATATATATTAATAATCCCCTAAATTCCAAGACTTAAATTAGCTATCGTATATAATTATGTTATGCATTCCAGATCATGGTTACCAAACCACCAACTCTTACTAGCCATTGTCAAAACTACATTATATATAGATTTAATAAAATGAAATTATTTTCCATCTTCATTCAAGGTTGTTTATTAGACCAACTCGCCGATTTGTAAATTTGATCAATTAACTGTCATTACCTGCAATGTGGTTTTATTAAAGCACTTAGATGAGGATGGAAAGCAAAAATTTCATTTTCTAACTATATGTGATGTAACCTTGACAACAATAGGGGAGATTTGCTGTTTTGCTGTAATATAATTATGTATAACTTAGCGCAATAGTACTGAGATAGACTTGAAAACTTACCTGCTGAAGAAGAAGAATTTCAGGTCTGTTATTTCTGGTACTCTTCAAATATCATCATCACTTACTTGCAGTAATATTTAAATAATATCACAAATAAGATACGTGACAAAACTTTACTAGAATTCTTGATTGTTAATAAAGTAATTGATTCTTTATTTAATCTCAATAACTTTTCTTTTCTGGTGGTATAGTAAATGTTCATTTCAAGTAGAATATTTCTATAACTTTTACTGACTCCTTTTTAATACAATTATTTATTAAAATCCCTTTTTTTTTTTAAGAAAATTTTTATTCTATAGCTATATTGAATGTTACAAATACAAAAATGATATCAATTACATATCTATTTGAAGTAAAGTAGATCCAACCTTCTCCCATGTTGCTCTTGTGATAGAGCTTGGAACAATTAGTTGGTCCTTTTTCATGATTTTCTCCAATTTGTAGTAAAGTTTATAATATTCTATCACTCTAGATACAAGGAGAAATTCACCTATAAAATACTGACAACTCTTGATTCTTAATAAAGTAATTCATCCTTCATTCAATCTCAATAACTTTGCTTTTCAGGTGCAAATTATAAAAGTTCATTTCAACTACACTACTTTTGTAATTTTTATTGATTCCTTTTTTAAAATATAACTATTTACCAAAAAAACATTTATAGTGGCGTTTACAATATTTTGTCATTCTAGATACAAGAAGTAAGCCTCAACAGTTTACACAAATTCTCATAATATTACTAGTTCGTTATAGATAATCGATAATATTAATACTTACCGACTTGTAAGACTAAATTATTTTATTTTGTGAGTGTAATATCATCAATATTGTTTTCTTCATAAGCAAAAAACTTTATGCTTAGAAAAATTCAACCTTTTATTTAAACTTTTCAAATGCATTCAACCATCAGTAATGGCATACAGGTTAGTATTAGCACAACATTTCTAGTGGTTTTATTATGTAGATGATGAATTAGATATATATATAACTACAGGACTAATCTTTTTTCCAGCTTCAAAATTTAAAATGATTATATTTTCAAAAACGTTTAATTGACTTTTATGAAATTTGACCAAATATATTCCGTAATAGTATTTAAAAAACTTGATAAAATATTAAATTCTAAAGATTTCAATTAATATTTATGAAACAATAAATTTTATTGCAGACTATATTGTAGCATATATTTCAAGACTTAATTAGGAACCTTTATTTTATTCTGCACTAAATTATTATAAGTGATTACTCATTTTTTTACCGTAAAAATTACTTTATAAATCCTGAATAATTTTTTTTAACACCCATGAATATTTTAAATTGAATAACTTTATGGTTCTGGAATTCATAAGAAGTCGGAATGCTGGATGCCAGAGCTGAAATCGACCCCTAGACCTGAGTTTTCAAAATCGGGCACTCTACCACTGCATTAAACCTATAAGGCAAATAATTTTGTTAAAGTTCTATCTAAAAACAGAAATTAAAAAAAAATTATTTTTTTTTTGCTTTAGAAAAAAAATAATATCAAAAGATGTACAATAGCTAACAGAAAAAGAAAACTAAATAACTAAAACTGCCTAATAATCAGCCTCATATTTTTTTTGCTAGAAATGTAAGCAATATGTGATTTAATGAACAGACGTCTTCTCTGTAAATGAAACCAGAAGTTTTTGTGCAATGGGCTATTATATGCCCAGAAATCATGTGAGCTAAAATTAATATTCTCCTTCTTTAAAATCATTATATATACTATAAGTCATCCATTTTTTTCCTTTTTATTCCCCAATCATTTTCTTAGCTCTTTTCTCTATTCCATTTTAATAAAAGCTGTTTCCTTAGTTCCATTGTTCTGCCTTCATATTCCCCAATTTTATTATAAAGACCTAAATATAAAATCATAAAATCCCTATCTTTTTTATGGTTTTACCTTTAAATTTTTTCCATTTTCCATACAATTTACTCCTTCTCTTTTAACATACAAAATTCTAAAAATAAGTGTTATGCTTTCTATCTCCATTCAGTTCAAATCTTTACCCGATTTTTGCATTATTTTCCTGATATCTAAATCTCCTACTTTGCACCATATAGCAGTAATTTCCCTTTAGTGTTATATATCCTTTCATGTTTAATATAATTTTTATTCTTTTATAATTTCAAGCTATTTTTATTCGTTTTCCGTTTTCCATTATTCTATTTATATAACTAACAATTCACAAAATAATCTTACAACGCCAACTATCTAATAGTTAATAAATAATGAATGTAAAGCGATAAACATACAGACCTCTTTCAGACGAGTGTTTATTTCAAATTAAACAATAATAAAAACAGTGAACGGTTAATATTTTTATTTATTAATTAATTATAAATAATTAAAAAAGCAATGAATATATAATGAATAAGGTAGGTAGTATTTTTTTTCTATAGTTAATAATGTATAAATAACCTAATGGTTTATTCACTCAGGAACTCATAAGAGATTCGTGCATGGAAGTAATAGATTGAAGTCGCAATCCAGCTCCGGAATCGGACGCTGTTAAGCCAGGGTTAGTCTTCAAAAATATACCACAAAATCTAAGATAGTATTTGTCGGTCTTCAAAATTTAAATTCATTTACAAGCAATATCAGAAGTTATTTGTAAAATTCTAAATAATTATTCATAATTAATTTTAATTTCTGGGGCTTTTTTTCGTGATACAAATGTCACTGGGGTTATTAAAGGTACATAAAAATTGTCAGGTGCATCATTTGACTAATTGTTTGACAGTTTACTGATAATTATAAAATTATAGCTGATTGATGATTTTAGACAAGCAAATCTATATCTATTTTTAAAAAATATTATACAAAAAAATTCTTTCGCGTTCATCATTTTTCATGGAGATATTGCCGTTAACATCCATTTATTCTTCGAGATAGATGCTTTTAGTTTGTTACAATTTCAAAGTTATTCAAATTAAGCAAAAAAAGTAAAGCCTTAAATTTATAATTGATTATTCTATGATCTTAAATATTTAATATCAAATACAAACTGAACAATTAACAACTGCATAAAACGGTATGGAATATTATTACTCGTCTAACCTATGTGCTTTAGAAAAAATATTTATAAATATCTATTTTCTAAAGAAAAAAACCCTTTTTTTTAATTATTAATTAGTTTTAATCATTTTAATCTATAATAATTGTAGGATATAAAATATAAAAATAAATAAATAAATCAGTTATAAGATGTCACTTTTAAAAAATCTTAATTTTAAATTTTTCAAGTTTTGTTTAATGTATTTTTAATAATTTTCGATTTTTTTTTCTTCTTCAAAACATATACAGCATTGCATATTTATGAAATGTAAGCTTTCTTTGTATTATCGAATAAAATATACCTTTAAAAATCTTATCAATAGTTCAACTCTTTTCTAATATCAAAAGAAAACTGAACATTTATTAATTCTAACGATTTCTAATAAATAAATATTGTAGAATTAACAGCTTTGTATACTATACTATAAAAGTTATATAAGCATATATGATAAGGAAAAGAAAGATTATGGATCGGAGAAATTGAATTACATTTAGAGAGACCATTATCCTTCAATGGGACGATAATGATTAAAAATGAAAAATGATGAAAATAAATACAATTTTTGTAAAAGGCACACTTTTAATTTTTTTTTCATCAGAATTTGTCTAAGTATAACAAGTCATCTGAAAATAATAGCTAGAATAAAAGCAATTATATAATATAGATATCTAGATAAGTGAATAGATAGATAAATGATAGATGGATGAATAGATAGATAGATAGATAGATAGATAGATAGATAGATAGATAGATAGATAGATAGATAGATAGATAGATAGATAGATAGATAGATAGATAGATAGATAGATAGATAGATAGATAGATAGATAGATAGATAGATAGATAGATAGTTAGATAGATAGATAGATAGATAGATAGATAGATAGATAGATAGATAGATAGTTAGTTAGATAGATAGATAGATAGATAGATAGATAGATAGATAGATAGATAGATAGATAGATAGATAGATAGATAGATAGATAGATAGATAGATAGATAGATAGATAGATAGATAGATAGATAGATAGATAGATAGATAGATAGATAGATAGATAGATAGATAGATAGATAGATAGATAGATAGATAGATAGATAGATAGATAGATAGATAGATAGATAGATAGATAGATAGATAGATAGATAGATAGATAGATAGATAGATAGATAGATAGATAGATAGATAAAGTGTGATTTGCAATAATGATTTAGTAATATCAAAGAAATATCCAATTAATTTGCAAACTATTCCATGTGCTATCATTTTGTTTTCAAAATAGAAGTCATAATCTAGCTATGTCTAACTACGATTAACAATATAATTATATATTTTATTTGGGATATCTATGTACACAATTTTCAAATAAAATATAGACTCAAAGATTTCTGAATCTCAGATGGTTAAATTTTAAAAAAAATACCTTATTTTAATTAAATGATTCAGACTGTTACCTGAAAACAGTGCAAAATTTAAAATACATTTTTGTTACATTACAAATATAAATTAATGCAACTTGATTCATTATTTCTACAAAATAATGAAATATAGACAATCACTTCTTGAAATACAATTTGCCAATTATAATTTCCTTTAGTTTATTTTTCTCTTATGACATTCTCAATTGTGTTTTCTTGGGTTTGCACAACCCTATCCATATTTAAGTTGCTATGTGATACGAAAATGGAACAGCTATTTTACTATTACTATCCATATGGTTTATATTGTAATGGTACAGAGAAGCAGAGGTAAACTTGGGGTGATAAAAACTTATCATCATCAACCCCAAGTCAATGACAGAATATAAAATTAAATATAAAAGGAATGAGCATGAGAGATCAACATAGAACTAATTATAAATTCATCCACATTACACAAAAGCAATAATCATTCATCACCATAAATGATCAACAATAAAAATAAAACAATAGTTAATCTTGTGATTGGATGTGAAATGGGTCTACTATTTATCAGACTAATTATTTAGCCCTTTCTAGCTTGAGGCAGATTATTTAAACAATAATTTGGATACACAAACGTAAGTGTTAATCCATTAGAATATCTAACAATAAAAACAAGAATGCTGGGATATAATAACATACTGATCTTAATCAATACTTTAGCCATTTAGTGCCATTAATGTATTGGTCAATTATAAACTTAATTTCTAAATAAATAAATAAAATAAAATATAGTGCATGGTCATTAAAGGATCTTCCTTTGTGCCAATCCAGGATCATCTGCATATCTAAAAACACTCAATATAAACCTTTTTATATAACAGACCATTATGCACTAATCTAGCTTTGTGAGCAAAAACTCTACAAGTGTCACTGTGACCAAAAGATATAATACAAACATATAATATTCTAAAACTTTTAACAAAGTATTGAGTAAATTCACTGGAATAACTTTAACCATGAAATATAAATTTATTAATTAGAAGCAATAAATTGGAATTAAGGTCTACTGAGTATGCTATAAATATAAATTCGGCATTCTGATTTTGATTAATACAAAAAGAAATAAGCTATCACATTGTGATTTATAAATATCTCAATAGGTTTACATAAAACACCTATATATCTGCACACAGATGTATAATATAAGATAAACATATTGGAATTGTCATAAATCTATAAATGAAATTCATTTTTATAATACATAATAATTAACTGAACAGTTTACAACATGACATCTCTCTCTCTCTCTCTCTCTATATATATATATATATATATATATTTAGATCTAGTTTCTTCATTCCTGTCTTTCACTGACGATAGCAAATAGCTTGAAATCATGATCTGAAAGTGGAATTATAGTTAGAGATAGTGAATACTAACTACTCTGATGTTTATGTAAACAAAACATACGCTTGATGGGCGTTTTTGGTAGAACGCCATCTGTGGACATAAATACAAGCGTTAGCAAGTTTTTTAACTTGCATTTTTGTTTATCATAAATGTACCTTTGAGGTCTTTCTTGCAATGATATAGATTGCAGAGGCTTCTACTATGTGGTGATGCTGAACTGAGATCAGACCCATATAGCTATCTGGTTTGCTATGCTGAGTTTGAAGACATTACGTGTCTAAAAAATTCACGCTTGCAAGCTGAATAGAAATTGTTTCATAAACGCTCAGAGTTTGTATTTAGATCTAGTTTCTTCATTCCTGTCTTTCACTGACAATAGCAAATAGCTTGAAATCATGATCTGAAAGTGGAATTATAGTTAGAGATAGTGAATACTAACTACTCTGACGTTTATGTAAACAAAACATATGCTTGATGGGCGTTTTTGGTAGAACGCCATCTGTGGACATAAATACAAGCGTTAGCAAGTTTTTTAACTTGCATTTTTGTTTATCATAAATGTACCTTTGAGGTCTTTCTTGCAATGATATAGATTGCAGAGGCTTCTACTATGTGGTGATGCTGAACTGAGATCAGACCCATATAGCTATCTGGTTTGCTATGCTGAGTTTGAAGACATTACGTGTCTAAAAAATTCACGCTTGCAAGCTGAATAGAAATTGTTTCATAAATGCTCAGAGTTTGTATTTAGATCTAGTTTCTTCATTCCTGTCTTTCACTGACGATAGCAAATAGCTTGAAATCATGATCTGAAAGTGGAATTATAGTTAGAGATAGTGAATACTAACTACTCTGACGTTTATGTAAACAAAACATATGCTTGATGGGCGTTTTTGGTAGAACGCCATCTGTGGACATAAATACAAGCGTTAGCAAGTTTTTTAACTTGCATTTTTGTTTATCATAAATGTACCTTTGAGGTCTTTCTTGCAATGATATAGATTGCAGAGGCTTCTACTATGTGGTGATGCTGAACTGAGATCAGACCCATATAGCTATCTGGTTTGCTATGCTGAGTTTGAAGACATTACGTGTCTAAAAAATTCATGCTTGCAAGCTGAATAGAAATTGTTTCATAAACGCTCAGAGTTTGTATTTAGATCTAGTTTCTTCATTCCTGTCTTTCACTGACGATAGCAAATAGCTTGAAATCATGATCTGAAAGTGGAATTATAGTTAGAGATAGTGAATACTAACTACTCTGACGTTTATGTAAACAAAACATACGCTTGATGGGCGTTTTTGGTAGAACGCCATCTGTGGACATAAATACAAGCGTTAGCAAGTTTTTTAACTTGCATTTTTGTTTATCATAAATGTACCTTTGAGGTCTTTCTTGCAATGATATAGATTGCAGAGGCTTCTACTATGTGGTGATGCTGAACTGAGATCAGACCCATATAGCTATCTGGTTTGCTATGCTGAGTTTGAAGACATTACGTGTCTAAAAAATTCACGCTTGCAAGCTGAATAGAAATTGTTTCATAAACGCTCAGAGTTTGTATTTAGATCTAGTTTCTTCATTCCTGTCTTTCACTGACAATAGCAAATAGCTTGAAATCATGATCTGAAAGTGGAATTATAGTTAGAGATAGTGAATACTAACTACTCTGACGTTTATGTAAACAAAACATACGCTTGATGGGCGTTTTTGCTAGAACGCCATCTGTGGACATAAATACAAGCATTAGCAAGTTTTTTAACTTGCATTTTTGTTTATCATAAATGTACCTTTGAGGTCTTTCTTGTAATGATATAGATTGCAGAGGCTTCTACTATGTGGTGATGCTGAACTGAGATCAGACCCATATAGCTATCTGGTTTGCTATGCTGAGTTTGAAGACATTATGTGTCTAAAAAATTCACGCTTGCAAGCTGAATAGAAATTGTTTCATAAATGCTCAGAGTTTGTATTTAGATCTAGTTTCTTCATTCCTGTCTTTCACTGACGATAGCAAATAGCTTGAAATCATGATCTGAAAGTGGAATTATAGTTAGAGATAGTGAATACTAACTACTCTGACGTTTATGTAAACAAAACATATGCTTGATGGGCGTTTTTGGTAGAACGCCATCTGTGGACATAAATACAAGCGTTAGCAAGTTTTTTAACTTGCATTTTTGTTTATCATATATATATATATATGCTGTTACATTAATTTAAAATAAAAACTTTAAGTTCGCAAATAAAAATAAATTTATTAAAAACTGAAAGCTAAAAAAATTAAAGAGTTGTTCAATATATATATTCGCACAGATGCAAAACTTTAAAAATTATTTCTTTTTTAAATAAAAAAAAAAAGGTACTTGAACGTATTTTTTTAGAAAAAAGTATAAAAAAAGATAAAATATTTTTGTAAATGGAAATGGTTGTTTATAAATTAATTGAAAAGCAAACTAGCCCTTGGGGCTCTTATATAATTAAAAAGTCAGAGGATAAGATATAGATAAGAGAATAAAAAGAATTAGCTTGACAAATGGAAGCACCAAGCCTCAGCTCGGACCCTAATGAAAATGATGGATTAGTGACATTTTGTTCATTGAATCCAGAGGATGATTATAAAAAGAAAAAATTTTGAACTTAAATATAGTTCCAGACAGTTGCAGCTTCATTGTTTTTGAGAGGTGTGATAGGACGCACATATCACCCTCTCTTTCTATTTTAAAGATGAAATGACTGTGATACCAGAATGGAACCAGCTAAGGCCACCTCCAGAATATCAGACCGGTCTTCCACTGGGGACATCGAGGGAATTGGCACCAAAAACCATGACTCTTCTACTGTAAGCTATTGAGCTGAACAATTTTAAAATTTAAAGTAATTAAGAACTTTTGTCAAGATTTGACAAGTTTAATAAACAAACTAAATTTAATTTTTGTAAAATGAACTATAATCTGACTTTTCCAAATCAATTATTGTTTAATTTTTTTACATTTAAGTTTGCTAAAACAATCATTTCCATTTTTATTTTATTTCTATTAATATTTATTTGTATAAATTAATTAAATGCATTAAATGTAAGTGGGCATAGACGCTTGCATGGATTCATTCACATTTAATTATGTTTTTGTTTTCATATTTGATCAAAATATATAGACATTCGATAAATAATGATATCTTATGTTGAATATCTAAAATGTATTTATTCGGGTGTCTTTTTAGTTATTGGTGTCAATGCAGCATCTTATGATGAATGCCATTGGGTTTCTTGTGAATTCCCTCTGCAATTACATCAATGACTTTATATTTTGATCATTTATGTTTATTTTGAAATGTTTTTGAGCGTGTAATCTGTGTAGTCGATCTATGCTCAACATAAAAAAAAAAAACTTTTATAAATCCATCTGTGCAAATTTATATAAATGTTAAATTTAAGTTGGGCATGAATGACTATATAGATTTATAAAGTTATATTAATTAATTAAGGGAGGGTAATCTTAGGTTATTTGTTTCGTAGTTAGATTAGGTCAGTGGATTGGATATATTGGTGTAATTAGTAGATGTAGTATGAGGTTCGCTATGGGCAGGATCTCTATTTTACATCACACACCTCTTTTTGCCTATGAAAGGGAATAGTAAGATGGAGAAACACAATCCCTTCCTATGGAGTTTTTTTTTATTGTTCTTCTTGCCATACAGATGTAACATTCCTGTATTGGACAAGAGTCAATGTCTTCTCTAACCATGCTGTTCAGATATACATTTCTGGGCAGTATGCTATATATTTGTGCTGTTGTATTTTCATGCTACATTGAATACATCAATGTATCAGATGGATTGATGCCAGTTTGGCTGCGAACTTTTGTCCTAAGGTTAAATAAGGGGTAGAATATTTTCTTTTCAAATACAATCTATGTAGTCTATTCATACTCGACAATCTTAATTTAAAAAATGTTAAATTCATTTGTACAGACAATCTTAAAATTTTAAAATAATAATTTAAATTAAATGTTAATATTAAAATCTAATATAAATGTTAATCCTCAAATTTAAATGATTATATATGTGCTTAAATAAATATTGTTTGTGTGTTAATTACTGGCAGTGGCTTTTATTTTTATTTTTATTTTATATATAAGATATGAAATTAAACAAAGTTATATATTATTATTTCTGCATCTCCACTGAGCTAGTGACTTGGGCTAATGATCTAAATATAAAATAAAGTGGGATCTTAACAGCACATATCTGCCTACTTTATAAATTTTCTAGGTTCAAATGCCTAGATGGCGCCCTTGTAGTGCAGATTATGGTAAGATTCGATCTTCACTTTCTTTTGGACCGTTATAATATATATATATCAATGCACTACATTGTAGCATCACCTGAATAATATTAGAAAATACATGAGTTACAACATGTAGGAGAAGTAAGTTCAGCCATTGCGACAATACTGTTCAGTAGAGTGTGTTGGTCTCTTTCACAAAATTGCATCTCTTGATAAGAGATTTCTCCCAATGGATACCACAACAAATAGTTTGAATTTCTGTCAAATATAAATAAACTTGGTGAAGTGGATTTAAAAAAATTTTAAAAAGATTTTTGAGCATCAAACATAATAAAGACGTAAATGGAAAAGAATTATATAAAAAACTATGACAGTTTAAAAAAGTATTCTCTAGTGAATTACCTCAATTCAAAAATCCACTTGATATTATAACATATCCACAAAAATTATTTGGCCATTTCATTCCCAAATTTGAACATATAATTAAGAAAAATACTAACTCTTTCTATAAGTGTAGCTAGAGGGGGAAGGAGAGATCATTTTAGTAGTTAAAAAATTATAAAAAATTATCTATGTTCAACAGTGATGTCACAAGATTGGCTGGTAAAATTTTAAATAATAGCTATAGAGAACAACATAAGAAGAATGACATATGCAATACTCTAAATGTTTATGGTATTATATCTAAGTTTAGTTCTGTAAAAGCTTGGAAAATAAATTTATAATTATGTAATAGTAATTTTTTCATTGTCATTTTTAATTAAACATAAAAATGTATATAAAAATCACATCAAATTTGTTTTTTTTTTGTTTTGTTTTTTTAAGGAGAGAGATGCCAATTATTGTGTGCATAAAGGAACTGACAACCCTTCCTCCAAGCATTGACTATAGTTATCTATTTTTATCAATCAATCTCCACCTTAAATAAATGCTTAAAATCAATCATGTCTTATCTATAGACTGTTCACTCCATCAGTATTCTACATATATTTTGTGTCTCTACTATAAAATCTGTTATGAAACTCAGTGCACTAGCTGATATTATGTAGTATTACTTTGCTTCCTGTTAGGCCTTGTCAGCTTGGGTAATCAAAATCACTCTAAATTAAAGCTATTTATTAATTGTTTAAACTTGGTAGTCAATCATTTTGTAAGCAGCTAGAAACACATCCTCATATGATCAATATACAGCTGGACGACCCAGCATCTCTTCAACTTTAAATAAATCTTACCTCATCTCTAGCTATTTATCGGTTAACTAAAACAATATTTGTATGCAATTGTTTATTATTACTTAATTAAAAACATATATGATTGTGTAATTGCATGAAATAGCCCAGCAGGATGAAAACCCCTCCTCATAGATGAAAAGTAAAGAAAAGCAGTTTTCCTTAGGCTTGTCTATTTTTGAATGATGATAACTTGAAAAATCATAATTGTTTTTTACTTTTTGGTAAGAATGGCTAAATATTCCTTTATTTTCCAATATTGAATGATTATATGGATTGGTTAAAAATCACAGATAATTGAAAGAAAAATCTTAAACCTACTTTTAAAAAGTTTTAATTTCTCAGCCCAGATTTGAACACAGATCATAATTATTGCAGCTATATATATATAACAAAATGGATTTAAATATATGAGTGTGCTTCAAAAATTTATATATCGGTTAATAAATAAAATTTTAAAACTGCAAAACAACTTGTATTAGCTTAAAACCACCTATACAAAGTTACAATAAAAACATACACACATATATATATATATATATATACAATATAGATAAATGTAACTTGAAAATATGTAAAGACATCTGGGAAGTGATTAGTTCCAATAAATGGTTGTGAAATAATCATCGTCTTAGTTGCCATACTATGTTAAAAAAATTGGCAGCATTATATATTGATTTCAGGAACAACCATCATTAGTTCCTTTGGAGCAATGTCAATTGCCTATACAATTCTTGAACAATGTTGATAAATAAAATGAGTGTTTCTGCTTTGATTAATATATAGCTATATTGGAATAGGCTGTTATATAAAAATAACTGCAGCACCAAATAAATATTCATGTTTTGGTAACAAGTCTTTCAATTTGCTAGTATAATACAATATGAGTGATTGTTATATTTCTATGGACAATTAGCATCATTCTAAGGTAGTTAATAATGATTTTACTTGAAGTAATACTGAAGAATAATTAGGTTTTTTTATATAGTATATATGGGGAAGGGGGGTTATACAATTCTATTTATTGTTTTGTAGTCTGTATGCAATATGTTGAATCTTGACTTGAATAGAATTATTTGATTTCTTACTTTCTTTTTTTGATTCACGTTATTCTTGTATACACATGCTACTCATTTTAAAATTTCAAAATGAAAAAATTGTCTTAACTAAAAAAAAGAAGAGCCAAAAACCCAGCAAGATCCATTTCAGCTTAATTGGATTTTTGAATTAGCCCAAATTTCAAATGCTATATCTTTGCTTCTTATTTATCTATTGTGTGCTTCCAATATTTAATATATTATTGTAAGAATGTTAAATAGTACTTTTCAAATATATATTTAAATAATGCGCATATGTAAGAAAAAGAATATAGTATTAACTTAAGATTGTGACATATAATTAACAAAAATTACTATACAGTTCTTTTATGAAGTTTAAAGATAAATATAATGTAATAACTTCTCTTCTAATTAATGACTGTTCATACTCATTTATTTAGCTAAAAATGATAATCGCCACTAAAGATGCATAAAAAGTGGCTGTTGTAAATTGAAGGTTGGCAATATATGATAGATAAAGAAGGAATAATGACTAAGTCACTTGAGTGGGATGTTATGATCAATCTAAAAAATTTGATTAATTTAGCTGAAATGCTTTTTGCGTATTACTTGCTTTTTCTTCTCATG
This sequence comes from Epiperipatus broadwayi, assembly GCA_028023455.1. Lineage (NCBI taxonomy): Eukaryota > Metazoa > Onychophora > Udeonychophora > Euonychophora > Peripatidae > Epiperipatus > Epiperipatus broadwayi. The sequence continues at coordinate 15,089,583 of JAQFVV010012399.1, read as the reverse complement.
TCTATTTATTTCTTTGATTTGTGAAAATGTTTAATAGTATTTTTGAATATATTTCAAATAATAAGCATGTGCAGAAAAAAATGGGATAGATTTAAATTGTGCATAGATAATTAATAAGAAATGATATGTTGATTTTTAATGAAGTTTAAGAATATCTGACCTAATAAATATTTGTTAATATATTTATCTAAAAACTGAAATCCTATGCTGGAAATGTAGCTTTGTTTTATAGTTTAGATAAGAATAGCTAGATAAGTATTTATTGACCAATAATTAACTTTACCTAGCTATCTAAAAAAATTCTAAGTCTGATTGAAACCTAACAAATTTTCCAAATTATGATAAATAGATGCATTACCACAAACTGTAAGACTTTTTTCAATTTATAAAATATATCCTATGTCTATTCTATAAAGTAAGATTATTTAAAATAAGATGAATGTATATATATATATATATATATATATACTATATATATATATATATATACCTACATATATATATATATATATATATATATATATATATGTAATTAGAGCATTCCAATAACTCTAAACAAGTTTTTTTTTTTAAAAAGAGTATCATTTTTTTTTGTCCCCCCCCGGCGGTTGTGGTTTTGGTGGGGGGGGTTGATAAAAAAAAATAAAATTTGCAAACTAATTGGTATTTAAATCAAATGTATTCTGGCAAAATATAGCTTTCAAAAACCATAATTTGTTTGCCTGCATCGCAATTTGATATTTCTATAAGATCAAAATCAGAAACTTCAAAAGTATTATTTGTAATATTATTCCATATTTAACTTCATAGATGACACTTTTATGTTTCATAAAATCAAAATATATCATTACATTGAATAAGATAAAATGTATTAGTTAATTTTAAGTAATAGCACACTATATATCTTGTGCTACAATTTAGAAATACAATAAGCATATTTTTACATTGAAACTTTTCTAATTAAAAATGTTTAAAGAATTAAAAGTTTTTATTATTATTAAAAACTTATTTTTTTTTACTTCCTTATAAAATTGATTTGCCTATTAAGTAATGTTTTGTTGAACAAACTTAGAATCCATTTTGTCTATTCATTTTCAAATTTTCTTTAGCTTTATCTTTTAATTTTTAAAAGTTGCATTAAAAACATAAATTTGATAAATAAAATTAGTATAAAAAATTAAATATCAATTTCACAAATAAAATGAAGACTCATAAGCAGAAATAAGTTATCAAAACAAAAGATTTTATCTTAGTTGCCATGCTAAAAAAATTTATTTAAATGAAAATAAAATTATTCTCTGAAAATCTATATATTTTATTAAAGTATGGATTAAATAATAAAAACTATATAAAGTATTAAAATTTAACTTATAATTAATTAAATTTACAAATTTTACTGAAAATAAATCAATAAAACTAAAAAATATGTATATTAATGAAAACAAAATTATTATCTTAAAAAATTTATACATTTAAGGCATATTTCATTAAATTTTGGAATCAAATAATAAAAACACTTTAAAATATTAAAATTTAATCTATAATTAATTAAATTTACAAATTTCCTATAAATATAAATTCAAGAAATAGAATTAGTTTAAAAATTAAATCATTAACTTTGCTAATAAAAAAATTAAAATAAGCAGAAATAAGTAATCAAACCTAAAGATTTTATTTTAGTCTTTAGGCTTAAAACATGTATTTTAATGAAACTTAATTATTCTTTAAAAAATCTATAAGTTTAAGATATTTTTCATTAAAACATAACATCAAATAATAAAAATTCTTAAAATATTAAAAAGAATGTTATTGAAAAGAGGTATTTAAAGTTTCATCTATGTTTGACTTTTGTATATACTGAAATAAAATTTAAGTTTAAATATTTATTTATTTAGAAACAATTTAATAATTTTACAAAAAATAAAAGAATTGAGTATAAACTTTTATTTTTATATTTAAAAAAAAATTTTAAACTCTATAAGTGATTATAATAGCATCTCTTTTTTTGTCTCTAATCATCTATAAACTAGTACTTTAATTAGAACTAATAAATCATGCAAAGCTGTTTTTAAATTAAAATTTATATCATCAAACATTTATAACATGTTTCTGCTGTTAAAGATGCATATCATAGATTGTAGTTTTAATGAATGACTTAAACGAATATCAACAAAAACATTAAAGTAGTTTTTGTTTGATATTTTGAAAAATAAAATGGATGGGTTTTATTATTTTTATATATATTTGTGGTTAATTAAAATATTATAAACATTCTATTGAAGATATATTTGAAAAACAGTAGCAGATCTGGAATCAGTAAAATCATTGTAGATAGTAAGAAAATGAGAAGAATAAAGAAAGAAGATAATGAAAGAATGAGATTGTTTATATTATAGTTGTACTTTAAATGAGTTCATATTTTATTTTTGGATAATCAGAATGGAAAATACAGGGTATTATAATCTATAAATCCATGGACTGCCAAACTAAAAAATAAAGAGTAATATAAAATTATTTTTATTCATATTATATGTTAATATAATTTGTTAAATTCAATGATTTAAGTAAATTGGTTTTATTTCTCAGAAATTCATAAGAAGTTTCAGTATCAGAAATACCAAAATTGGAATTGATCTGACAGTCTTGTGCACCAGAAACTAACACATAGATCATGTAAAGGATTATAATCATTTATAACTAAGCTAAATTAAAACTGTTCTAATGCTTTGGTCAATTATAATAATATTTGTGAAATAATCAATGCTTTAAGAGAGAAAAAGACAAATTTGAACTGTATAAAAAATTAGGACCATCTATATTAAATCTATGCATAGATGAAATTTTGACATATAATTGTGTATTGGTGTTATATAAACATTTTAGATATGCAGGGTTCATAAATAATGTTATAAATATGTAGAAAAATAGAAAAATTATAATACCTGTATTTCTCAAATTAATAGTTGATTTCTTTTTGAAAAAAATAATTATTGTAAGATATAGTATACTTTATTTTATTAATTATTATTAAGATTTTTCTTTTGTACTTAAACTTTCATTAAACACCTACAAGGTATTACTTTTTTATACATTTACCTGCTATTTAATAAATATATATGATAATTATAATATGTATTGTGCAAAAGTTTTGCAATGTATATATTATTATAAAGTAGATGATAATGTTAAATTAGAATGTTTTGTTTAATGTAGGATTGTCTAAGCTAATAAGTTTGATATAGGGACATAAAAATATTTTATTGTAAATCATAATTGTATAAAGAATTCATTTTATGAGCTTAATATATTTGCAATATATATTATATATTTATAATCGAACCATTCTCGTAAAAACTATGCTATAATAAATGCTATCCATGATTTTATATGAGTCAAAACAATAATTTACTGAGCCAGTTGATGGACAAGTAAAACATCACAGGTTTATAGTCAGGAATTGGAAATATAAATTGCCTAGAATTTATTTTTAGTTCGAAAAATAATGATGATAAAAAAATTATTGTATATTTTATAAAATATTTAAAAGAATTTCTGGACACTGTGACCTGAGTGTCTGCAAACTAAGTTATAAAAATGGCAAAGTACTTTACTAAAGTTGTGGACAAATGTCAAATTAAATTTACTCCTACAGAGAATTTCTTACACAAGTTCAAATGAATATTTTTGCTTAAAGAAAATAATTCTCATCCTCCTCATTTTTTTTTTGAAATAGAATATGACTCTTAAAAAAGATTTTGCAGAATTCTAATCCAAAATTTATTGCTCAAGATAGAGTGTGAAATGAGTAAATGAATCTCATTGGTCTATGGCAGAAATATTTTTTCATAAACATTCTAAGAATTTTAAAGTTCTTCAATAGATTTACTCTTTATTTATTAAAGCTAAATTTCTTTCTACCCTCCAGTTACTATTGTAATTTTTTTAGGATTCTGAGGACATTCAGTTTACAATTTTTATCTTTAGAAGTTTTTTTAAAATTGCTAATTGCAGTAAGACAAGTTTTGTATTGCTTTTGGATATGTGTAAAAATCTGTAGACATTTTTTTTTCCAAGTATTCTGTTTACAGTTATTTCATTATCACAAATTTACTTGAAGTGACAATAAATACATATAAGGCTTTAACCTTAATACTATGCATCATGAGTGCTTAATTTTATCATGAGAGAGACCTCTACAAATCTTAACAAAATGTTATGATTTTATAAAGATAAGAGTGGCCATCTTATCTTTAACCTACTTTCTAATTATATAGGAAAATCTAAAGCATTTTGATTTGAGAGTGTTAAGCTAGTAAGTTCTTCACTAATTAAGTCCAACTACTTCATTTAGAAATCAACAACCATGAAATCTTTCAATTCACAGTGAGTTAATACTTAGGTCTTATAATTAGAAATATTTTGAAACAATTTAAAGTTGTAAACATTAATTCTTATTAAGTGCATGGTCAGCACATAAATACATATAAGGCTTTAACCTTAATATTAAGTGCCTTGAGTGCTTAGTTTTACCATGAGATGGACCTCTACAAATCCTAACACAAGATTGTGACTTTATAAAGATAAGAGTGGCTGAGGTAGTGGACTTAATTAGTGAAGAACTTACTAGCTTCACAATCTCAAATCAAAATGCTTTACATTTGCCTATATAATTAGAAAGTAGATTAAGGGTAAGATGGCTGCTCTTATCTTTATAAAGTCGTAATCTTGTGTTAAGATTTGTAGAAGTCCCTCTCATGATAAAATTAAGTATTCAAGGTGCATAGTATTAAAGTTAAAGCCTTATAGGTATTTATATGCTGACTATGCATTTAATAATAATTAATGTTTGAAGTGACAATGTAAATCAAATTTTAGGGTTTTTACAAAAAAAATTATGAATTGTTATGTTGATACCTTTTTCATTAATGATATCACAAATTCCCAGCATTCACTCTTAATAGTCATGATTTACATACAGGTTTACTAAAATTATTGTTTTTTCAAAGTGTAAATGTTTTAATGGCCATTTTGCAAAAGAATGTCATTAATAGAAAGTTGATATTTTTTCAATTATCACTGATTGGTTTATTAACTATATAACAAAGTGGTTCTTGAATAAATCTAACTAATAAATAGGCATTTTTACAATTTGAAGTGGATGTTATTTACAAGTTTGTCAAAAATAAATTTGACTTGTGATATATTCATTTGGAAAGAGGTTTTCATGAATAAAAAATAAACAAGTGGTTTATTGCTCTGCAGTTGATAAGAAGTTTAGAACACCAGAAGTGACAGAATTCATCTGTGATTTTTGAATTTTGAGTCAAAAATATTACTTTATCATTGCACCAAACTTTAAAGAGTCATCATAGATTTTTCTTCTGTGCAAAAGAAAAAAATGATTTTGTTGAATTTTCCTGACAAAGTGGAAACTGCAGCAGTTGAATAATCAACCTGATATAAGCACCCAAGAATATTATATAGGCTTCAGATCACTTATTTTATAACCATTGTTTATATATGGTTCATTAAAATTTCACATATTTATTTGTATATATATTATAATCATATTGACATTTGCTCAGATAGTCATTTGATAACTCAAAAGCAGGTTGAGCAACATGTTTTAGTGATTTAAACAATTCTACAATCTAGTATCTTTTTTACATTCCACAGTTGAAATTCCATTTTGGAAATCTTTAATTTTTAAGTAAATCGCTCTATCACGCATGCGTCATTTTATCACTTCCTTAAACACAGGCTATTCTAAATCTTTAAATTTCAAACTAAATCATAAATTTTAAATAACCCTCATTAAGACATAAATATAAAATGTGTACAGTTAGCAAGAACAGACTTTCACTCTTCATTTATTTTCAATTTAAGGTTTGATTTTCTGGCATTTCCTTTTTTTTTAATTTTTAAATAACAATTTTTTAGACTACTTAAAGGTATTTAATTATTGTGATAAGGACTCCATCCACTTTATTGCTAATCATTTTCTTCTTCTTTCTTCACTAGTCAATACATAGTTTGTAAATGAATTGTCATATAGTCATTTATGCTAGATTCTTATCTAATTATGTATTTAATTATTTATGTTCACCATGAATGTCTCAAAAGTTTGCCAATTTTTTCAAAAAGTTTTTAAATTATGAAGTTAGCAAGAGTTTTCAGTTCGACTTTTACATCAGCAGAGAATCACAGAAAACACCATTGCATAAATAATTCGAATCTTCGTTTTTAAAAATATATCCTATTTCCAAACTTTTCTGCTTTTTGTTTTTAGCATATATCATTATTTATTTTTTAGTGATTATATCAGCTTTTGAGTTTTTTATTTGGCTGTTCAGTACTTGTTCTCTCTATCACTATTCCTTTCTTTCTCTTTTTTATGAATGCTTTTGTCTTGGTTTTAAATTGTGTTATTAGATAATGAAGCATGCTGGGATGGATTATACTTGGCTATGACGTGCATTAATTTATTAATACTGAAATAAAATTTCCTATCTTTTAATCGTCAAAGTTTCCATTAGTTGTTTTTTTCTTCTTTTTTTAACTGAGATTTAATTAAGTAATAAATACAGATGTAATTTTTATCTCTTTTTCATGAAATAAATATAATAAATTAAAAATATAAAATCTATTTTTTTAATTAAAAATATAAAAAAATGAAAATAAAAGTTTCTAAATAATTAAAGATATTAATTTCTATAGTGCTTTTATTTTTTAAACAAAAATAATAATTAGATTTATAATCAGTTAATGTCTGAAATTGAACTAATAAATTTTTTATTATATATTTTTCAAAGATGCAAACATAACTTATATAATATTAAAATATTAAATGGTTGTATTACAATATTTTATTGCTTTCAAAATAAAATTGTTTTTGTTTTTGTAAAAAATATTTTATCATGTATCAAATATTTATTTTCTTTTAATATTTTATCAATTTAATCCTCCTATCTCAACAATATTACTTCATTTTGTTGTAATGACTGTTAGATTGGGCATTACTCATAGGTTCTACAAATAGTGAATAGTACAATGACATTCAGATATGCTTGACCAAAAATATCTATTGCTACCATGTAAGATAAATTAATAAATTGACAACTGACTCAATGCTTTAGTGCACTATTGGAAATGTTGCAGAAACTAGAACTCAATGACTTATGGCTCTGCACCCCAGCCCTATTAATTTTGGTGCTTCTTATGAACTGAGTAATAAACCATTCAATTATTATTAAGTATGGTGTTTGGACTGCTGTATTTCTCTATTGTGTATTTTGAATCAAAGAGAAACTTTTTATCCAAGTATGTGATGGTATTTTTGTGAAAGTAGAATAATAAAAATAATTAAAGATTCTTAGATTAATGATGAATGATGTCTCAAAGTTCAATTCCACTACTCCTATTATGTATTTATGAAAACTTGACTTTAAAAGAATATGAATTACTAAATCCCTTGGAGTACTTTAGATTGAACTTTTTTGTCATAGAGTAACTATGTTAATCAACCTGCTTTGTCTGGATCAATGCCTTTTTATATATATAAAAAAAGCTGTCTCTGTACAACCAATATGATTGCAATATCTTCAAATTATAAATATGCATGGACAATGAATGCTCTTGTTGATAGTTTTATTATATAAATAACAAGTTTTTTAGGATTGGTCAGATATTGACTCCATTATGGATATTTAAATGATTGCAAAGTTAAAAGTGACAGATTCAATCAGCACTTAGATCCACAAGCTGTGACTCTAAACTTAGCTTTCTCAGCTTGAGGACATAATCTCTACCTTTTTATCATTCCAAATGAAGTAGATTGAAGTATTTTAAATTAGTTTGATTAGATCAAATTGAATTTTTAGGAATAACCTTCTTGAAAAGCTAATTGACACTATTTGGAATTGTGATGCATCAACTTTAAAAACATTTCCTTTAGCACTATCATATTCAAAGGTAAACATTGTGACTGTGTTTGAAGTAAAAGTTCCCAAACTTCTGGGTATTCAATTAAATATTACTAAGAGAAATATTATTGGTACACCCATATCTACTCCTTTACAATGGCTTTATGTTCTTTCACATATTTCTCCACCAGATATCAAGACAAAAATGTTGCTTCATAGAAAATTTTTTAAAAAGTTGTTAAGTGGATCAGACATGCAAATAACTCAATATATAGTTTTATTACTTTAAACTCAAATCAAGATTTCCCTTTTAGATGTAAGCAAAGATTTTACAATAGGAAAAAATGGTGTAAAAAATGAAATTTTTATGAAGTTTCAAACAAATTTATTTTTCCAGATCCAATAATAAAGTGAGCTGAATTTGTTCTCCCTTGATGCAATGAACTTTTATTAAGAGATTCAGGATAATTCATGGTTATATTGCATTTATTTAATTTATAAATGAATTTTGTCAATGATGGATCTATGTAAATGTAGACAAATATAACTAAAACTGCATCCTTAATGATGGTAGAATCTATGTCTACTTTGGCAGAATTGAGCATTTAAATAGGTAATTTTATATCCTTATTGGAATCCCCTATGATATTTTGTTAAATATTAAGCTTCCAAAAATCAATTTGTTAAATGAATAAATGTTTGGAGCAGAAATGGCTGTAAGTATATCAATAGCACTAATAAATATCTTGGGGCAGCTTGATATTATAATAAGTCACATCGCAGTATAAATACTTATAAATGCCACAATTTTCAATGTTTTATTCATTTGGTATACTTTTAGAAAGAATTTTAACCTGCTTAATGACTCATTATTTATTGTAAAGAATAAAAAAAAAATTATTTTCGCATTCAGTTCAATTCCCAACTGAACTTACATTTTTTAAAGAGTTAATTTCATTCTCTCCCTACTCTCTCATTCTCTCTCTTTCTCTCTTTCTTGCTTTTTCTCACTCCCTCATCCTTCTTCTCTCCCCACCCTTCACTTCTTTTTTATTCTTATATTGGCTGTTGTGACATCTTCAATAAACTGAAGCCATAAATTTTTGTTTAGTTAATTTGAAAGCAAATCATAATTAAAAGATTCAAGTTAAATGGTTCACTATTAATATTAAAACTGTTATCTGCAATAAACTGTACTTTAAGCATAAAGTAATCAGGAAATAACATGTTTGAAAATTTATGAAATAGGATGTTACTTACTGACAACTCTTAAAAAGAAAATTAGGAGGAACAAATAGTTTTAATTAAAGAGAGGGGGAAGATAAGCAGATTTTTCATAAAATAGGAAAGAGTAAAATCTAGAGTTTGTATATCGCCCAATTGTTCTCTTATCTCTTCTTGAATTAGTTTTTTTTTTTTTTTTCATGTGTCATAGCGGGAAGCGAACCCGCTAACCCGGGACAACTGCTTGTAAAGCAGCCAACGCTGACCTTTCGACCACCAATGCTTGACTCTTCTTGAATTAGTTATCTTCGTTTTGACTAAAACTTGTTTGAAGAAAACTTACTTATTTTTAAAAAAAAAACACTTATTTTTACTGAAGAAAATATTATGCAAGCTAAAAATCAAAAACAACAATTGAAAAAAAGCTTTGAAAACTGTTTTGCCATAAGACATATAAACAGCTAATACAAATGGTGTTTTCGGGTTGACTGGGCAATCTAGTACAGTGGGAGTACTAAAATGATTTTCAACAGCGTTTGATTGTTTTGGTCAAAAACTGAAAATTACATATAGCAGTTAAAATAATGCTATATTTATTAAGAAGTAATGGATTCTAATGTTAGTTTGGATTATACCGTATATAAATGCGGCTGCGCTTCCATCTGGCTAGTAATGGTTTTATTCTTGTTTAAAACAAATTACTAGATTTGGTAATCCTTACATATATCCAGGGCAGCTAATATTAAAGGATCATTTTGCTATGAGATGATCAGTCTAATACAGTGGGAATGCTGATTTTTTTTTCGACAGCGAGAGAACTGCACGTATTTTTATTATTTATGATATGCATGCATCGGCACTACCAAGATGTAGCATCATTGTTTTTATCAATGAGTGATTATTATGTTTTCGGTGGTGCGACCTCAATATAAAAATAATTATCTGACTCAAATTTAAATTAGACACATTTAAACACATGGCGGATTTTAGCTGATGGCATTCTTATATAGAGAGAGAGATAAGTTAACTTTTAAAGTTTGATTTTTAGTCTTTTCATTAATGATTTTTAAAACTAAATACGGATTCATCTTAAAATCTTTGTAGATAACAATTCCTTTCAAAGGTTTTATTTGTCAAGATTCAATTTCTTTAGTGGTTATAATTGTTTTAATTTGTTAAATTGGAAAGAAAAAAAACTATCTAATTGATGTAAAATGATGATTGTCTTTGTATTTAACTACCTTTAAAATATTGCTTCAATGTGAAAATAAAAAAAGATTAAACAAAATATCAATTACTTAATTAATACCGTAATTTCTTAGAAAATAAAACTCATTACAACGAAGTTATAATTGCATTACATTACATTAAATTTAAAGTAATTAAATCAAATTTAGAGTTCGTTATATTCAACAAAATTACACTTCTTTTTAATTTGTGTATTATTACTTAAAATAAATTAATTTAAATTTTTATAAAGAAAAAACTTGTTAGGTCATTTGTTAAATTGTTTTATTATAATAACTTGCTTTTTCTCGACTATTAACATTTTTCTTATTTAACCTAAGTGAATTTGGTGCATTAGTAGATTCTGGATCTCACGGTTGTGAATATTGGTAAAACTCTGTCAATTTTAACATTCATACTTCTTTTGAACTATCCATTCAATTTATATCACCCCACCCTACCCACACACACACTCTCCAACTCCAAACTCTCTTATAATATATGCTTAATAATGTCTCTCTTCATAAGTATTCGCGAAATTTCATTTGTTTTTAAAAGTTGTAAAGATAAACAACTTTTTATTACTGCATAAGGTATATCATATAATAATCTGCTTTTCTTTTAAGATCAGTGCACCAAAATTTATCTGCCTAAACTGTATTATTTTGTGACTTTATTCTGCGATTAAAAATAATTAGGACCCAAATATTAACCTATATTATATATTCAGTGATATGCTGTGGAGTTTGCTTGGAAAAACTCTCTGATATTTGGAAAATCTTTAAGTTCTGCTCATCTTTGAGCAACAGATCCATGAATAATACCAGCAAAATATTGTTCATTACAACCATAAGTTTCTTAGTTTTCCTGTAGTAAAGAATTTTTACCAATCAAAAACATTTACTAATATTGGTAGTATTATGGACTCTCAGCTTTCCAAAGCTTTATACCTGATAAATTTTAAAAATATATGTAAAGTATAACTTTAAAAAATTTGATCCACTTAGGAGCGCTTTCGACGATTCTCTATCCTTAGTCTTTGTCAACTAACACTTTGAAAGGCTAACTTTCCCACAATTCCGTGATCTTAATGTTTGCTGCCTGCATGTTGATAAAGTATTATTTGTAATTGTATATTAAGTATATATAATACTCAAGATTGTCTCATCCAACTGTTGCAATAGGCAATTAAAATGCCCTATAGCCATAGCATAAGTCAGTAATTTTTTAAGAGAAAAGAGTTGTCTGTTTTTCATTATCTCATTTTTTTATTTAGAAGAATGTCTAAAACACTTAGATTAAAAGTTGACTATTTAATCATTCTGTCTATCCTAAGTATTTCAGACATTTTTGTATATATGAAAATGAGGTAATGAAAGAAAATAGGCTGCTGTTTTCTTTTAAAAATTGTTGTCTTGTGTTATAGAAAGAGGATATTTCAATTATTTATTGTAACAGTTGCATGAATCATAATCTCAAAGTATTATATATATTGAAACCAAAAAATGTATCGGTTGTTTTTAAGTCGAGATAATGTGGAAAAAGTGTGTCTAGGTCAATAATGTGGAAAATGCGGTTTAGGCGGCTGAGATCGATAATGCAGAAGAAGTGGGACTATTGTCACTCACTTGACTTGCAATTATTTTGCATACAAATTTTATCTATTTTCACATAATGTAAAACTATTCTATATTTTGATAATAGATTCGCACTTAACAAAATAATAAATAATTTTCTCAGGGTTATAGTATGTGAACTCATTCTATTTTAATAAAAAATATTTGGCAAATATATGGTTTCTTACCATGAGAATTAATTGAAAGTAACTCAATCTGTGTTTTAAAACTAAGGCTAGCAAATTTAAATATAAAATCGATTAATGATTTATTTCAAGGTTATATAAAATAAGAAAATAAATGCATGGATATCAAGTGTGTGTATGTATTCTGGTTACGACAATGTAAAAGGAATTTTATGTACATTATCTTAGCAATACTTTTATATTTTCAGATAGTAATGTAATTAATTCAGATAGATTTTTTTGTGTGTACAGCTAATATCTTAAATATTACTTTTATCTTGCCAATATGCAGTGACGATGATTCCTTAATAACGACAAAAAAGAAATAATAAAAAATTAACAATTCCTTTATTACCCAATATAAAATGAATGATAAAAACGAATAATAACAATAAAAAAAATATAGAAAAAATATAAATATTTATGTTTGTTTTCTCAATCTAATTTGAACTTGAGATATATAAAGTGTGTTATCAGACAGTGTTGCGAAGACACTAACATTAAATAGGAATATGTTGTTTATTATTTCAAAATAAATAATCTTCAACTCAAGTACTGGAAGACAATAGTTATCATCATAATTATAAAAGATAAATGTTTTTTAGACATTCTTAATTAGTTTGTTTCACTGATTAATCAATTATTATTCAGCCTCACTTAATAATGTTGGAGAAGTTTTTACTCTTTTAAAAGAAACAAGTACAAATCATCGTGTAGCATACCTAGAGGATATTTACCACCTTGGGCTTATTTATTTTACTTCAAGATCCTTTAATGGATTAAATTGCAGGAGTGCTACTCTTCTAATAAAATATATAACTAGATCATTAGCCTGCCATGTTACATACTATATAACAGTGAAAAATTAATACTAACATATAAGAGTGATATATAAAATATTCTTTACAGATTTACTCATCTACATAAATATGATTAACTCTATTTAACTTTGAAGTTAAAACTTTATAATCCATAAAACATATAATATTTGCAAGATAGCAGTTTTATATAAGTGTAATAGTTACTTACATTTGTGCAATCTAAATCTAAAATCATATTTAATCCCATTCAATATCAACAATAATAATATTAAATAATGGCATAGTAATATCTGAGAAAACTTTCTTGCATTAATAACAACTATAATATTAACTATAAATGTTGTTTGAATTCCTTATTTTTATACCTTCTTTCCAATGATGCATCAAACCCAAACAAAAATACCTTCACCTAAATTCCAATTTTATTTTCTAAATCTTGTATTTATACTTTAATCATCTTGTTCATTTTCAATCTTTAACAAACTTCTTTATTTCAGTCTTCTCTTTTTAGGCTCTTTTTCATCTATTTATCATTTATAAAACAGAACTATTCCTGTTCACTATGGTCATCATTATTATCTTTTTCAATCATTAGTGATCCACTGCAGGTTGGACTTTCCACATTTAATCCTGTTTCTCTATCTATAGCCTTTGTCCTTCATTTTATATCACCAAATTTTATTTTATCCTTCTCTATCATGTGTAATTTCTTTCTAGATCTATTACAATCTCTTAAGATCCAATTTAAGACTTTCACTATCTATTATCTTTTCTAGAAATATGTCCAGTCCATATCAATACTACTTGTTTGTTCTTTAAAGTAATTATTTGGTTTTTAATCTCTTCTTCTTACTCTTAGCATACATTCGCTCCATATTTTATTGAATATTCTGAACTTTCTGTATTGCTGTTCTGTTAATTATACAGTCTCAGATCCATAAATAACAATTGGTAAAATACTTGAATGAACTAGCAATGCTTTTTACATTATTGTTTCTCTATGTAGGAAATCTGAAGAGGCATTTGCTCTACTGTGGCATATTTAAAATGGAATCATCTTTCAATTTATCTACCCATTCTAAAATTTGTCTGATTTATATTGTTATTGCTATATTCTGTATTTTATCAATTATTATTTATGGATTTGAAATTTGGAAACTTAATAATAATAAAAAAACAGTACAAATAACTTAAACCATACAATGAAATATGGGGGGAAAAATTCTTGGAACTGACAAAGGAGAAAAAAGTAAAGGATATATATGAGAGAACAAATATTTATTAATGACATCATTGAAAAAAAATTAAAAGCTGAAGTAAATTGGAACAAACATATCGTTAGAAAAGATGGCAATGGATGGAAAACTAAAGACTTAAACTGAATTATGAGAGAATAAATTGCAAAAAAACATAAAAAAGAGGTTATGGAAGAAATAGATGAGTAAGTTAAGGCTGCTGCTGAAGTGATGTGGTTTTTAATAAATTATGAATTGCAGAATCTAGAGAGACCCACAATGTATTAATAATGTATGATAAAAAATGCTAATAATGATGACGTTTGTCTTACTATGCTTCAGTAAATAATAGTGAGTTTGATATCTTCTGCCTACAAAAAAAATTTGAATATCGTAAATTATTCAACAAGAATCCACTCATGGGATAAGGTTTTACTACAAGGCCTTAAAATCCGGAAAGAAACGATAGCAAGTTACAATTGCAATTAACCCACGCTCGGTGTTAAAGTTTTTATGGCAAAAGATGTAAATAAAGGATTTCAAAAAGTCTAGTCTGTATGAGGCCGCTTATAGTTATTATGAGAGAGCTGATTTTTAGATAGAATTTTACTCGCAACTATCTACATAGCATTAGGGGCTCCACTACTGAGTCAGTTATACTATCCAGATGAGTCACCTAGGCTATCCAGATTACATTACACAAATAATAGAGATGAAATCCTGAAATCCAGTCAACACACGTGTAATGTTATAATTAAAAGCAATAATACACATATAAGACTCCTAAACCTGTATTAAGTTATACATCCGCGCACACACACACACTTATATATATCCGTGTAAATCTATATAAAAAAATCATTTAATTTAAAAGAAAAAAAATCATTTCTATAATTTTTTTATTTTGAATTTATTAAATTATAAATTATTTTTCATAAATTTATTAGATTATAAAAATTTTCTAAATTAATTATTTTATTTTTAAAAAAAAAATCCCTTGCTCGTTATTTTTTAAAACAATTAAGTTCAGCTAAAGCATTATTCTTATGAAAAAGAAAGATTTTTATTATTAAAACTTTATGCATAATTTAAATATATATATATTATTAACAAAATTATTTTAATATTATAGAAGATCCATAACATTTTGTTTTTATAATCCTTTAACACTCACTGTTCAGGAATAAATTTTGAAAAATTTCAAGATAAAGAAGTTATTTTGAGCTTAGTTTCAATAACAACTTAATAGATATTATATTTTGCTTATGTCTTTTTCTTTAGACATTGTATGCATATAATCTGTGGACTCTAAATATCTATACCCTAAGTAATCATCAAAGTTAATTACATATAACAGAAACCCAAATCTCACAGTGGGTTGTAAGATTCATTAAATCAACTAAATTTACTAAGTCAAAAAAAATGCTGAATTCAAAATCAATGATTTGAATTATCCAAAAAAAAAAATCTAACATGACTGTAGTTTATACTTATTCATCAGGAACAATTTTGTTCATTCTACTCCAGTGCTGCCATTATTGTAAGATTGAGTAATTAATAGATCATATATATTGCTTATAATACTCTATTCATATACACGTTAATGCAACAAATTTTCTTAAAAACTTCTTTATTTTCTTACGGTTTCAACTGTCCAGCAGTCTTCATCAGAGCTACAAGATTTGAATAATATAAATATACAATCATCATTTCACACACACACACATATATATATATATAAATACATGTATATAACCATCATTTTACACATATATAAAATACCCATATACATACATAAATATACACATATATCTTCTTCATACACATACATATAAATTTACAAGACATATATGTAATACATACCTACATCTATATATATATACGTATATCCAATATATATACATAGCTCTTTTAACTATACATATATACACACAGATATACATACACCCACAGACATATATACAATCTTCATATATCCTTATAAATATACATCCACATTTATATTCTACCCATATATATATATATATATAATACAAAAACATATCCAATACACCTTTTTTAAAAATTTACCTTTTGAAACTATTTTATTTCTACCTTTTACCTTTTAAAAAAACCCTTTAAATATTATTCCTTTATAATATTACCAATATTATTTTATTATTTTATAATTATCTAATATATAAAACAACTTTTATTTTACTATCTTTAATTTTACTTTTTACAATTTTTATCTCTACATTACTAAATAATATTTTTCTTTAACACTATTGCCTCTATCTTCTTCACTGCCTTAATTAAACTGACCCTTATTTCAAATTTTCTATCTTGTTATTCATTTAAAATAGCTTCCTCTGTTATCAATTTTATAAAACTTATTCTATTTTAAACTTCTAACTTCCAAATTATATTCATTAACCATATTCAAATATTACAAATACAACGACTTAACCTTCATTTTACATATAAATATACATATCAAAAATCCATATATCCCCTACACACAGATATATATCTCTTCACCTCACCTCTATACATATAAATAAAAATAATATATAAACAATATAAAAAAATTAAAAAAATTAAAAAAATAAAAAAATAATAAAAAAATAAAAATTAAAAATTCTCCATTTATATCTACATATACACACATATATGGATATCCAAAATATACCTATATCCTTAAAAATATACTCCTATGTACACCCATATTTATAACACATATACATACATATCCCAATCCTCATATACATTTATCTATAACCTCCCATATATATATATATATATATATATATACTCAACTTACTTATAAATTACATTTATAAATATGCTAAACACATTCAATACCCCATTTTTAATCTATTACCTTTAAAAACTATTTTATTTTTACCTTAGTTTTTCATTTCACTATCTATTTTGTTTCATTATTATCTAATCCGTATTTCTTTTTACCTCCATATCTATAATACAAAACCTATCCAATACACCATTTTTTATATTACCTTTAAAACTATTTCATTTTTATCTTTAGTTTTAAAAAAAAATTTTAAACAAATTTCTTTCAAACAAATTTTTACTATTTTTAAAAGTCTTACCCTTTTATTAAAATATTATTTTATTATTATTATATTATTATTATATTATTATTATATATATTTTTTTTTATATATATTTTTTTTTTTTTTTATTATTATTATTATTATTATTATTATTATTATTATTATTATTATTATTATTATTATTATTATTATTATTATTATTATTATTATTATTATTATTATTATTATTATTATTATTATTATTATTATTATTATTATTATTATTATTATTATTATTATTATTATTATTATTATTATTATTATTATTATTATTATTATTATTATTATTATTATTATTATTATTATTATTATTATTATTATTATTATTATTATTATTATTATTATTATTATTATTATTATTATTATTATTATTATTATTATTATTATTATTATTATTATTATTATTATTATTATTATTATTATTATTATTATTATTATTATTATTATTATTATTTATATCATCACTATTCCTTAATCTTTCTTTCATCATTTTTTATCTTGTCCAATTATTATCTAATATATAATATCTTTTTTACTTTAATATCTCTACTTTTTTATTTTAATAATATTATTTTTATTCTCTGCTGTTTTAAAGTCACTACCTTTTTATTCCTTTAAACAAACTCCCTCTTTTATCAATTTTATAAAACTTATAATTCTATTTTTTAACCTATATTAATTAACAATCTTTACACATCTTTTATGTATATTCACATATTATAACTTTAAATCTACTTTCTTTTATTACTATTATTATTACCTTTATTATTAATAATCAATAACAACAATAATCATGTTATAACACCAATATAATTTCTTATTTAATGTTTCCTTACCCATATACCTACTTATATACACCTAATACATATACACTTCTCTTTAATTACCAATATCCCTATAAATCCAATACTACAACCTACCAACCCAAGGTTCTTAGTCCCCTATCTCTATTTAAACTAGGCCTTATTCTCTTCAGTTTTTTCTGGTCTGACCAGTGTCAGTACTAATGTGTAAATTGAACCTGTAATTTTTAGATTTGTGAATACTGAATTTTAAGATGACTGACTAACCAACAAGGCTATTCTATTCTATCCAAGGCAACATGCTAAAGAAACTTTATTTGTGAGGGTCCTCTTGATTTCTCCATATATCTTCATTATTCTCTTTCTTAATTCCATATATAGAATTTTTTGCTGTTCCACTATGCATCTCATATTTACAATTTCTCATGTTCAATATACCAAAAGTATTCAAAACAATCTACATGCTCTACCATTTCATTTTCTAATTAAAAGTGATTGAATTTTTATGATATCATCATTGCTTTAATCTTATCTGTGTTTATACACCAACTTGAGTAGTAATTTTATTTTTTCCATCATCATCATTAATTTAAGAATTAACCAATTATCATCTGATCACTCACATAATTTTATTTTATTTATATGACTTTCACATTTAACCCCATCTTTGCTTTACAACTGCTTTATTCCATTATTCTCTGAGGAGGAAAGTTAAACAATCAAGGAGACAATAGTCAGTCCTGTCTCACTCACCTCTTGATAGTTAGAGCTTGTTTTTTACAATTAAAGATATTATGCATTAAAAGTATTTTTTATTGATTGAAACATTCAGTTTAGTTATTATGCTGCAATAATCATAAAATAAGAACATATATTTAAAAAAATCATGAAGAACTACAAAAGGTCATATCATCCTGTAATCTATAATTGCATACATGTATTTAGAAGTGAACATGGGGGGTCAAAGATGTACTATATCATTCTCATTTTCCTAAAACTATAAATTCCATTTCAAAGCTTAATGATACCAGAATTATATTTTTTTTTATTCTGCTTACTGCTCTAACACAAAAAAATTCTTAATTTTAGATTTACTCTTTAATTAATTAGTCTCAAGTGGTAACTTGATTCAACATCAAATAAAAAGTGACAGTTTTATTTATTTTATGCATATGAAAATTTGAATAAATTAGGCAAGTAATCTTTGGCAATCCTAAAAAAGATATTCAAAGCAAAATTTTAAAACGGTTCCCTCACACTATAAAATAATAAATTTTCTTATCATTCATGCTATATATATGGTCGATTATATGTAAATTTATTTTTGACAGCTAAAGACATCAGGCATTAGAAATAATTTTATTTAATTAAAATATTCTTTCTTTGAAAACTTAAAACAGCTATCTTCGACAATGTAGTTCAAAGTCTAAATTTCGCTAAGTCACTCAATTTAACTACTATTCTATTCATAAATTTGTAATTAAAATTTACTTTTCTTCTATGTTAATTCTTTAAAGCTTGACATCTTTATCTATATCACATACTTTTCTGACTATATCTAAATATAAAATTTAACTTGCAATCACCTTAATTTTTTTATATTAACTACTTGATCAATTTTATAATATATATTTATATTACTTTATATAAAAAAAACATTTGTTTATGGTTTTAGAATGAGAAAAAAGACTGCATTAATGGCAAAAAAATATTCTGACTAGTAGTATTTCTCTTAAATCCTCTGAAAAAATATTGATGTTTGTACTTCTCTATTGAAACTAAACAGAAACTTTAACATCCAATTATACTTCAGTAATCCTATAAAAATGGAATACTAAATAATTGGCGTTTCAGTGAGATAGAAACATACTTTGAAGAATATGGTTGATGTCACACTGAAAAAACGTCATCTATTTTTTTTTTTTTTTCATATTATATATCAGGTATTTGAATAAAAAAAATTGTGATTGGTTTTCAAATACACAGTGTAAAAAAATCACGGATTAGCTTATCCTTGGAGAAGATTTAATTAAGATAGTAGTACTCATCAAAATAATGCCCATTCAAAAATTATATGCAAATACACAAAGATTTATAAAATTCTATAAAATTTGTTATTTAGCATTTTTATTAAAAATTTCGCACAAGTTTACTAAAAAATTATAAAAGTTTATTCCTGTAACTATATTTAAAACGAAATTAAATACTTTATTAAATTATTTTTAAATTTTTATTTCAAAAGTATTTACTTTCGCTTTAAAATACATTTATACAATTTACTTGAATGACATATTTTCTAGAAAAATTGATTATACTCTAATTTATACTCATTTTCTGGTATTTGTTGATAAGTTAAAGACCAGGAATCGCAGTTGATGACTTTAGAAACGCTAATGAATGCTCTGTAATTAAAATTTATTAAAAAAATTTAATTAAAATTTGTAACTTCACGAAGTAAATATCAGTTAATTGCAAAGTTCTAAAGTTTCTTGTAATAAAAGTCTTTGTGTTTTTTTTAATATTAACCCTGTCTTTGACAGATAATGTACCTAAAAGATCAACCATAATTTTAGCATTTCAGTTGTAAGATATATCCTGGCTAGATGGCTCTGTTATATAATGATTATTACATTAATTCGCCATGACTCTGTTGTTCGTGTTAAAAGTGAATTTGAATGGGTTTTTTTTTTTTTAAATATATAGCATATGTATAGTTAATAAAGAATGTATAGTAGATATAAAAATACTCGAGATGTTCAACAACTTATCTTAAGTTAAATTTACTTACTTCATTAAATTTTAACAATAATAGATAATCATAATAGTTTTAATGAAGATTAAAATTTCACCGCCATCCTAACGCGAAGCACCTGATTAACAGAGAAATTATTTATTGATACTTAATCATATGTTATAAAAATAGGATTATTATCTCACTAATATTTAATTATCATTCAAAATAATAAAACATTAAATAAAATAAGTTTTAATAAACATAAACTACTTTCTTCATAAAAATTTGATCTTTATAAATATTATACCTTCTATATTAATTTTACTAAACATTTCTTACGTCTTTTGTATCTTTTCTTTTCTATTAATTCCACAAATATAGAAAAATATTTTACTAAACATTTCTTACGTCTTTTGTATCTTTTCTTTTCTAATAATTCCACAAATATAGAAAAAAGTTATTAACTGAATAAGACAACTTTATTAAAACTATTAGGCACATAAAAACAAAGAAAATAACTTTACCAGACTACAAAACTTCAACTTTTTAACATAATTAATTTTTATACCCGAAATTACTTCAGCAAAATAAAAAAAGAAGACAGACAACAGCTAACTGTACCATATATACCTGCAGTAGCAAAAAACTTTAGTAAAACTTTACAGAAAGAATTCAAACTAGGATTTAGAACCCCTCCAAACACCAATAGGCTCACTAATAATACTAAAGATAAAAGAAACATTGAAGCAACCTCCCACGTAGTATATAGAATTGTGTGCCATCAGACAGGGTATGGTGTTCTTTATTATGGTGAGACTCGTGCCACAATTGGCAATAGATTAGCTCAACCCAAATACACATACACACTAGCAATTACCAAAAAAGAATGCAGTTCCGTTTTTGCTGACCATCAGTAAGAGCTCAACTACAGATTTCAACCCTCCATGACTGATATATATTATACACAGAAAGAAATGACATCAAGAGAAAAATCAAGGAAACTTGTTTTATTATCAGTGACATCCACTCAATAAATAGAGAAGACACTTGTTTTGCCATTTCCAAAAAATGGATAATATAATAAATAATTTTGCATACATTTGCATATAATGATGTTGATAATCTAAAGTGGCTATGATTATGGAGTAACAAAACTCTGAAAGTTCTAAGCCTACATAAATTATTATATAGAAAAGTTTCACCGCAAAGCATCAGGGTATTATTAATAACGGGTTCTAATTAAATTTTATAAACAGTTTAAATATTTCTTCTGTCTCCTTAAGAGTTTTTTTTTTCTGTATTAAATTTGTAGTTCTATAGACAATGGATTGGGATTAAAGATTTAGTAATATAATTACGCATATATTATTTAAAATAAAAATAATTATTAATTTTTAACTATAATTTTAAAATGTGCTATGAAACTTCTTAGGTATTCTGATCTTTAACTATAACATAATCTATTAAATGCCATTGCTTTGATCATGGATGTTCCTGTATGATAACAAAACAACTAGTTATGTAAAAATTCAATGATAAGAAATCATTTGAATTTACAATACCTATACCATATGTTGAAGCATGCTAGGCAGGAATAAAGCTGAATATTAAAAATAAAAAAAATCTTTTCTGCGAGTATATTCATTATTTATCAGATATTATGCTGGCTCTGAAAAAAAATTAGTATACCATTATTCCAGTAACGTTTGGCCAAAGACTAGTATTTGAAGCAACCCTACATTCTTGGATTCTCTAAAAAAAATCTAGACGGATTTCCTGACAACGATCTTATTATTACTAATTTCATAAAAAGGAAACTTATAACATTTTTTTGTTTGTTAGTATAATAGATTAAATGTAGAACTGCATAATAAATCTAAAAGATACCAAATTAGCCCCACTTCCACTCCTCACAGACACTTGGGCAATCTTCCAACTCCCATCCTCTCAGCCTCTGTCATAGGACTCAATCACGAAGACATGCATTTCGACCGACCTGGGCTATACATGGTTTCCACTTCCCATTCCCTTTTCACATGTATCCTTCCCCTTTTACCATGTTGCTCCTGAAATTTCAATTTATCTTATAATCACTCCCTTGTAAACCTTGTCTAACTGTATCTTTTTTTTTTATCACTGAGAAAAAAAAAGATCTAAAGGCAGAAATTCAACAACTGATAAGAAAGTTAAAAACGTTTGGTGGATTAAACTGCAAAGAAGATACATTCACTGATCTTGGTCATTCTAATTAGATTAAAAAGAAACATGACTTCTTGTGGATTAGAATAATAGATTAAATGTGGAATTTCATAATAAATGTAAATATCTAAAGGCAGAAAATCAATGACTGGCAAAAAGCTTAAAAATGATTGCTAGTTTGATCTTGGTCATTTTAGGTCTTTTTTATGCATTCAAGTAACTGCATGGACTTGGAAAACGGTTTCCAAAATTCTATTTAGCCTAGCAATGATACTCTGTAATATGATGACAATGATATTGTGAACGATGGAAGGAGTACATTTGATGAACATTTGAATAATAATACAAGAATTGAGATTACATCTTTTAATGAAAACTCATTTTCTTTACTCATTTAGATTAATGAAAAATGAAAAGGCTGCAGGTTCTGATGAAATACTTGAAGAGGTTTAAGAATGTGGTGATAATATGTTAGCTTCAAAAATATTGGAATTTTTTAAGAATATATAGACCTATGATGCTGAGTCAGGATTTTAAGGATGATTTTATTGTTCCAATTTTCAAATACAAAAGAAATAGACAATATTGCAGTAATTATTGTGGACTATCATTATTACCCACTATAGCAAAAATACTTTCAAGAGCTTTGTTAAATAGGTTGCTTCCAATCATAGATGCATGATTACCAGAGACTCAATGTAGCTTTAGAGAATCAATAAGCACTATTGGCATGGTTTTTGTTACTAGAGAAATGCAAAAACATATCAGGAACAATAGAGTGTTTTATACAGAGCTTTTATTGATTTGGTCAAGGCACTTGATTCACTTATTAGGACAAGTCTATAGCATTGTTTGAAATTAATTGCTTGTTCACCAAAATTTATTCATATTATATAACATCTAAATGGTGGAATGAGAGGGAGTGTTATTATTACAGGTAAAAAATCAAGCATTTGAAATAAAAACTGTTGTTAAATAAGGATGTGCACTTCCTCCAACATTGTTTCCAATTTTTATGATAGTGGTCTTTGTAATTGTTTATAGATGGCTTAATTAAACAGTAATTAAGAAATGATACAGGTCAGATGGTAGAATTTTTAATTTAAATGATTAAAAACAAAATCTTCTTTTTGGATTCTGTATTATGTTGATCATTGTGTGATTTTTTTTCTAGTTCAGAAGATGATTTATAGAATATACTTAAGGTTTTGAATGCAACATATAAATTTAGACTTTTGTTTATTAATTAATGTTCAAAAAATTTAAGTTATTTATCAACCATGACACAAGAGAAATCCTCATCAACTTTTAGTTTGAATGATTATCATCTTGAAAATTTAAATCATTTTAAATATTTTGGTAGTTTAATAAGTAGAAAGAACAACACAGATCTAATGTGTCTTATAAAATTTTAAAAGATCGAGTATTTCATTGTAGAGAAGGAACTACTATAATTAAGCTACTTGTATATAGAGCTATTATTTTACTTAATTTATTGTAAGAAAATGAAAACTGGACATCCTATGTGCAATATAAAGGTATTAGAAAAGTTTCTGTTAGAATGTTTCATAAAATTTTTAAAATGCAATGGCAAGACCATAAAACCAATTACTTGTTAGATATGATACTATAGAGACCAAAAATCACAATGGATTAGACATGTAAAACGAATGACTAAGACAAGACTTCCTAAAATGGTGTTTATGGTGAACTTCAGCATGGTTTTGATTGGAGAGGTACGCCCCCCCCCCCCATTTATGCTATAAAGATTATCTCAAAGATATTAAATTATTTTTCTCTTCACTAATAAAATTGTAATTATAAATATGCGACTTTTTTTTTTTTGCATTAAATAGTGAAGCTATAATTTTTACACTAATTTATAATGGGTTTGCTTAGCGTTTTCGAGATTTCATGTTCGAATCTCATACTCATAGCTTTGTAAATAAAGATTGTTATGATTTATGCAAATGCGTTTGTAAAGAAGTCCACTGTCAATTGTCTCTATAGGGAAGATACCGCACAGAACTGAATACATTAGAGAGCAATTACATATGAAGTTGACATACTTCAGAAACAAAAATATTCTGCTGAAGAAATTGAAATACAATATACTAAAATATCAAATAAACATAAAAGTGAACCAACAAGTTTTATATGTGAATGTATTTGTGCTTCGCAGTTTGGTTTGCATAGTCAGTATAAAACTCATTTCGAGAGTAGTTCCTCTTTCTCTCCCCTCCCACCACTCCCTTTTTTTTTTTGCAGTTGAAATGGCCATACCTTTTACAAGTGGCTGTTTATTAATTAATAAATATTTTTCTGCAATCTTGGCAAGTCAATGACAGTTTTTTATTACACTTTTATTTACATAAAAGTTAACTTTTCAATTTTCTTGAGTTTATTCATCTGTTTATATCTAAGACTTTCTGCTGTTCTACTTTTCTGCTAACTTATACTTTTATAAAGGTATCATTTAATTTTTTATTTAACATTTGAATTCACTATATTAGTACACATATTATTTAGCATATGGTTTTATATTACTTCTACCTAGTATTATGTAAAATTCGTGTATTTATTATTCTAACATGTTTAATTTAGCATTTTAAAATAAAATTGTTTATCTTTCACTTTTACAACAAAACTCATATAAATAAGAAAAAATTAGACCCAATATTGAATGAATATATATGAGATTTGAATTCTAATTAAAAATGATTGAATCTTGCTTCATATAAGACACAAATCTATTCATTTTTCATAATTTGCAGAATCATTCTTTAAGAGAATAAAATCTGACTCAGTAGTAAACCTTTAGCATTTGACTAAGAACCAAATAAGGAATATTGAAATTCGCCTTTCATCTATAATTTATATTATCTATAAAAATTAGTCATGTGATTAAAATATTTGGATTGGATTTTAGGTTTATTTTAACTCTTCACTCAGTATTTTGACTAATTTTCTGTTATTTAAACAGAGGCATATTAAGCGGTAAGACTAAGCAGCAGCTTAAGGCCCCGGATACTAAGGGGCCCTGAGGTCTTAAAATGTCTTTTCATTAGGATTCGATAAAAATTTATGTTTTTTTTTAATACAATCAACCCTCCTATAACACGGTGCTTTCGAAGGGAATTTGAGTTTGGCAGGATTCTAACTTTCAACTGGATATCAGGGGATGAAACTAGTATAGCACAAATAGACCCAACTAAGTATATATATATTAATTACAAAAAAAATCCAACCCCACCCAAAATAATAATTTGATTTCAATTTAAATACTCTGCTTTTGAAAAAATTATCGTAAATAATTTTTGCTATTTTCCTGAAGCTGATTTATCTCCAGTGTAACAATATATTCCTGACCTAATATACATTTCACCTATTTTTCTCCATATCTCCATCTGTGTCAGATTTAAACCCTGTATGGGTAAATGTATATAAGGTCAACATAGTTATACCAGTATCATCATACAGATATATGTGAATAAACAGCTGTACTATCTTAGGAGTGCCAAAGCATGAAACCATGGTCAGGGGTTTGGGGAGGGGTTCCTGACAGAGATATTTTAAGTGCTGGCTCTGGCTAAGCATTTATCATAAAGCTTGTAGAGGAATTGGCAATCCTCACTGTTTATAACTTACAAGCTTAAGAGATAGGGTCATGTGATCTATGAAATGATCTATGACTCTTATTTTGACTATTTATAGTCTGTGCCAAAAGTCTTATCCAATTTTATATTGCTATGACTACTAATATATGGTATGGCTGAAGATTTATCAGCCCCATATAGCTATTTGAGTTGGATAGCTGGGTTTGAAGACATGTAGATGTCTGAAAATTTCAGATTTTCCACTCAATAGATAACTTTTAGCTAAGTGCTTAGCTTTGGGTTGGTATTTTTAGATCTAGTGTCTGAATCTACCCTGACACCTCTCTGAGGAGTGCCAAAGCACGAAACCATGGTCAGGGGTTTGGGGAGGGGTTTCTGACAGAGATATTTTAAGTGCTGGCTCTGGCTAAGCATTTATCATAAAGCTTGTAGAGGAATTGGCAATCCTCACTGTTTATATATATATTGTAACGGGCATTTTTTTTTTATTAGTAAACATGAAAAAAATAAAAGTTCGCCAATAAAAACTTCTTTTTTAAGAATTAAAAATTGAAAATTAATTCTATCTTAAACTCATATATATAAAATCGCACAGATGAAAAAAATTATTAAACGAAAACTTTATTAAAGAAAAAGTATTTTAAAACTAAATTTTCAGTAAAGATTTAAAGATAAAAACATATTTAAGTTTGTACAAAACAAATTAATTAATGTTATTAAAAAATGGAAATGATCATTTTAATTAGTCCAAGTGAACTAGCCCTTGGGCATTTAAATGTATAAGCAACGGTCAGATAGGAAAACAATAGAAACTAACAGCAAATGAAAAGAAATCCCTTAGGAATCGGACCTCAATGAAAGGGTCTTCATCATCACGATGTAATGTTGAGTTAATCTGCAAAATTAATATAAAAGGAAAGGTTTGGAAATAAAAATAGGAATTATTATTAAAAGAGGACAGAGATGTGTTAAGTCAGAGAGTTGGAGGTGAAGGGATTGAAAGACGCACTTTCAATTCCTTCAGTGGTTATAAAAAAGGAAAGAAAGAGAAATGACCGATCGTTTTTTTACATTAAGGACCAGCTAAAGTAAAAGACCTCCAGATAAGTAAAAAACAATGGGTAACTGGATACCAATATCTTCAGGACAGCGTGGGAATTCCCGTTCAAAATTACAAACAACTACAAATTATGGACCTTTTAAAACCGTAAGAACTTTAGATAACTCATGAACATTAAAATTAAAAACGTTCCGTATTTAAAATAATTGCAATAGAATCCTATCTGACCAACTTTATTTATTAATAAGTAATTTTAATTTGATGTATTTCTTTTGTAAAATCATTTCCATTTATTTTTTTTTTGTTCTTTTAAGTTTTTATTATGATTTCTGTTTTTTGTTAAATTAAATTATATAAATGTTAAACTTAAGTCGGGCGTGAATGACTATATAGATTTGTAAAGTTATATTAGGGGAGGGTAATCTTGGGTTATTTGTTTCATAGTTGAATTGGGTCAATGGATTGGATATATTGGTGTAATTAGTAGAGGTAGTATGAGATTCGCTACGGGAAGAATCATTTTATATGTCGCACACCTCTGTTGGCCTGTGGAATGTGATTGTAAGTGGGCAAAAATGACCGCAGTCCTTTCCTATGGAGTTTTTTTTGTTGCTCTTCTCATCAGATAGATGTAGTATTCCTATCTGATGAGAGGCAATTTCTTCTCTTAACCTATTTTGTGCTGCTGTATTCATGTTACATTGAATGCATCGATATATCAGATGGATTGACAGTTTAACTGCGAACTTTTGGCCTAAGGTTAAATAAGGATAGAATATTTTCTTTTCAAATGCAAATTTATGTAGTCTATTCATATTCGACACTCTAAATAAAAATGCATTAAATTTAAGTCAGGTATAGACGCTTGCATGGATTCGTTATCGGTTAATTATGTTTTTGGTTTTCATATTTGATCAAAATATATAGACATTTGGTAAATAATGATACCTTATGGTGAGTATCTAAAATGTATTTATCCGGATGTCTTTTAAGTTATTGGTGTCAATGCATCATCTTATGATGAATGCCACTGGGTTTGTTATAAATTTCCCTCTGCAATTCCACCAATGATTTTATATTTTGATCGTTTATGTTTAGTTTGAAATGTTTTTAACCGTGTAATCTATGTAACCGATCTATACTCAACATTATAAAACAAACTTTTATAAACCCATCTGTGCGAACTCATAAAAATTAAAATGTAAATTTATAAAAATTAAAATGTAAATTAAAATGTTAAAATAAAAGTTAAAAATGTAAAACTGATACTAAAACAATTTTAAATATTATATATATGCGTAAATAAATGTTTGTGTGTATAATTACCGGCAGTGGCTTATTTTATTCTTTTTTATATATTCTTAGATAAGAATTTATTATAAAATATAAATCTCTGCTATTCCACTGAGCTAGTGACAATGGGCTAACGACCGGAATCAAAATATATAAATAAATAAAAAAAAATTTTTTGACTTACGTATCTGCCTACTTTATAATTTTTTTAGGTTCAAATGCCTAGTGGTGCCCTGTAGTGTAGATATGTTAAGTCCTATTCTCTAGATCATTATAATATATATATATTATTTAAAATCAAATCTTTTAAGTCATAAATTTTATTTTATTAAATGAGCCAATTTGTTATTTTATATTAAAAATCGCATGTATATGTGTAAAGTTCACATATTATCAAGATATATATATAACGAAATCTTACTTAAAAGTTTCTAATAATTCTTAATTTTAAATTAAAGTTATAAACAAAAATGAGCCATCGCATACCTGCATCAATATAGCATGAGAGTGAAGTTTTAAATCTTATTTTTGAATAATATTTTTCTAAAATGTATTTTATAGTAAACAAAATATATTAAGGTGAAACAATTAAAAAGTCTTTGGGGAATTAAGAGGGCCAAAGTTAAATTAAAAATATCGGTTTAAAATTTAAACAAAAGTTTAAATCAATTTTGTAACTTAAAACATCTTAACAACAGTATCATTAAGATATATATATTTTAGTAGATATTGTTTGCAAGGCTAAAAGCGTTTAAACTATTTTACAAAAAAAAAAACTTTTTTCTTCACAGCAAAAAAAATAAATAGACATAAAAATGGAGCAGAAAAGCTAAAAAAGTTTTTAAAAAAACCCGGAAATTGCTGAAAACCAAAGAAATTCATTGCATAAATTTTTAAAAGTTAATACAGAGACAGAGATGCCATCACATTTACATCAGATAATTCAGAATTGCCTATTTTTGAACCTTCTTCTAAAGAAATGAAAGAAGAATAAATTGAGAATCAAGAGGTTGAAATTGCTACTGAAAAAAGGGATTGCAAAAATCCAGAAGTTAGAGATAGTCCAGAAAGATGCTTCGACCATTGAAGTAATAAATGATATAGCTTTATGGCCAATAATATTAACAGATGCTATTATTCATCATATTCTTAATAACATATCAAAAAATATTGGAGATATAGAGAATTTAAAATCAGTATATAAAGACATAGATGAAGGGTATTACAGAGAACTTTCTTATGATCATTTCTACAGTTGTTGTAAAGTCTTTTCAAATATTTTTTATTGGAATTTATCAATAGAAGAAAAAAAACGAGATAAAAAAGGTTTAAGGATATTTACAAAAATGACATTGATGTTTGTAATTTTGAAGATGAATTTGACTATTTTTAATATTTCTAAAAGAAAATGAGAACACCATAAAAACCACACCAGACATCTATTGAACCGCTAAAGAAATGTCTTGCACATTTCGAATGTTGAAATATTATTGAAATTTTTTTTACAATTCCCTTATCTAATGTATCAGGAGAAAGATCATTTTCTATTTTAAAGCATATAAAAAAATTATTTAAGGAGTACTATGGGCGAAGACAGGTTAAATGTTATGGTCATTCTATATATAGAGCAGGAAGTTTTAAGTCGAATTGACACTGCAAAAATAATTGACAAATTTGAAAGAAATATATTTTTAATAAATTCATTTAATGTGTTATGGTATGAATTTTTGATTACTTTTCTTTTTTGTTAATAACTTAATGATAGTTTTCTATAAAAAAAACAATTTTATGTCTTGAGTTTGAGGGTGCCCAAATTTTTACTACTTAGCCCCCTTCCCCGGCTTGATCCGCCTCTGATGATAACTAGATTTTTGGACTATTCTACAGTAAAAAATTGTAAGCTGTCAAAAAAGTTTTCTTTTACTGAATATATGAGTTATTATAGAAAAATATTTTCTAAATCTTAATTTAAACAAGGCATATCTCTATTCTACTGCAACCTATACATGACTACTTTTCCTTTCTTTATCATATTTAAATAATTTTGAATTATTTTATGTAAAAAAAATATATATAGAAAGTATCTTTTTTATCTATAACAAACAGGATGATCCTTACAATGATACTTTTCAATCCGAATTTAAACTTGGCAACATCTCTATTTTATTTGTAGTCCTTACAATGTTATTTTGAAAACAAATTAAATGCATTTTTTTTTTTAATAAAATTACATATTTGAGAGAGGGCAGCAGGTATGCTATTTTATGCCATTTGTGTTATGTATTAGAAATGTATTTGCTAATTATGTTCTAATATGAAGTTAGATTATGAAATATATAAATATTAGTCAAGCGTTGTTATCGTGTGGTCAGCGCAGCCTCCTTGCAAGCAAGCAGTTGGTTGCAGACGGTTGTTGCGGATTCGCCTCCCTGCCGATGCTATGACATATGGAATTATATATATACAAATATTATACTGTTGTTTATAGATTTTTTTATTCTAAATAATAAATTAACTGGGTTTTTTAAATAGTATAATATAGTTTCTTAAATTCTATTTTACTATTATTACATATTTTTTAATAAAAATTATTATTTTATTTTTTTATTTTTCAGATAGAAAATGAACAGAAACGTCCACGGAGCGTTAATACTAGTTATACTTATTGAACTTGGATTAACGTTCATTGAGGCGAGAGCTTTGGAAGATGATGCTTGGGCTGGATCTAATAGACCTGCTGAATATCATGAGGACCCTTACGACAGAAATGATCTATTAGAATTTGCATTATTAGGAGATGATGAAACCCCCTTTTCAAGATTGGATCACTTACGCTCTAAACTGAATGGATTACGTACACCAATAAAAAAGTCTTTAGATCTTATAAATCGTTGGAGACCATTAGCTGGTCCCATTCCAGTCGATACTCGATCCCGTCCAGAATATTCGAATGATATTGTCAGTGCAGTACAAAGGGACTCCGCTCCTCACCGCCCTTTACGATTTGGTTAATGAGTTGTGTTTTATGTTTTGTGTGAACAAAATAACTAAGAATAACAATTAATAAACATAAACATAAAGTTAAAAAAAAAAACAACAACATTAAATTAAAAAAATATAATTAATTAACCTTCACTGTAGTTACCAGATTTACAACAAAAAAAATGATATGATTTTTGATTATACATTACTATTTAATTGAATATTTTGGAAATTATTTAATAAATTTATCACAAAATTTATACCTTTATCAATTATTAAAAAGAATATATTAAACGTAAATTCTTTGAACATTTTAATTTTACTTATATATATTTAGATTAATTGATTTATTCTTTTAATTTATATTTAGGTTCTATATTGGTAAATTATAGTTTAAAAAAAAAAAGGATATTGTTTTTATTATTTAATAATTGACAAAAAAAAATAGGCTGATAGCTAGAATGAGAAATGTAAATGAGTTTTTAATCATATCCTCCTCCCCCTTCTACTAATTTTCAATTTGATTTGTTTTGATTACATATATTACAGATTATAAATTATTGCAATATATATAATCACGCTTATTCTAATTCACAGTTTAAGAAAATAATTACAAATTTTACATAAATTACCTTAACATACCTGAAACTGATTGAACTCCTGATAGATACGTGTGTGTATTCACACATATATCTTAACATGATTTTGTGTGTTTTGTTATTGTTGTCGGGTTTGTTTATATGTATATCAATACAAGTTTGTTTAATTCATTTATTTCTAAATTTTAGTTGTTGCTTGCAAAAACTTTTTGTTTCAAAAAAGAAATTAATAATTCTTTTTTTAATTTACAATCCCCAATTATATTTATCCTTAAAACTATTACTAATCTAAAAAAAATTACTTTCATTTTTATGGAATTATTATATCTTTGGATTATTTTGAATTAGTGGTTTTATTTCTTTTATAACTACTATGAATTTTCCACAAATCTAATGTTTAACTACAAATACAAAATAAAAGTTTACAAAAAAACATACGTTCAAGATATGTATAGCCCTTTTTATAATTCAGTAGGTTGATCGTTAATTAAATAAACTTGTTCGTAAATTGTTAATTATTTAAAACATTATTATATTTTATGATATTAATAATTATGTATTTATAATGTGATTAATCCTTGTAAATCTGGTATAATTTTGTTTAGTAATATTTCAATAAACAATAATTTAAAATCTATTTAGAAACAAATCACATATTTTTTTACCTTTGGATTCATTATACAATGTTTTGTTACAATTCATTATCTTGATATATAATAAACAAATGTTTCGAATATTGACAATTTTTTTTTTTTTTTTGCTGTATTAACTCTTGTAAATGTTTTACGATAATAAAAAATTGATGACTGAATTATTTTGAAAAATATTTTGGATAACTTACAAATTTTGTTAATAAAATTAAGTAAAAGGAATTACACTAGTTTTTTCGTTTATTGATAAAATAAAATTTAAAATGATTTTAGAATTTATAAACTCAATCAACATTGTTTGTCTGTTATATTTTCTGTCTGAAAATAAAATCACTATTTAAAAAGTAATTTAAAAAATGTGAGTTTGACACTATTTTGTTCTCAGATACATCTAAAATAAAATCTTACAACAACAATATAACACCATTTACACTTTCATTAATCACTTTATAATGCAATCTCATAACATAAAATGTATTCATTTATACTTGCTTACAAAAAAAATTTCGACTACCCAGCAATCTTTATCAGAGCTACATTATTCAAATGTATGTATATATGGCAATACAATTAGTATTTATCTATAGAAAAACATTTTATTTTATTGGATTGTATTGGAAAGTGATTAATAAAGGTATAAATGGTATTACAGACATAAAAGAATAAGAAGCAGAAAAAAAATAAAATACTTTAAAAAAAAGAAAGTATTGATCATTGAGTCTTTATCTAACAGATTTCTTGGGAGTTACAAAATGTTTTCTAATAGACATTTAACATTCAACATTTTTTCCCCGTAAGGTGCATATCAAATGCTTGTTTTTATCATTACAATCCCCTCATCTCAACTTTACCATATGGAAACTATCCACCAGTACAGAAAAGTTTGAAGCATCTTCTCTTACTACATACACATCTCATAAACAATCCTCACTCCAGATAATCCATAGTTATCATCATGCAAATGCCCTGCACATATTGGCATAGTTGATAAAGTGTTTGACTTGAGATTGGAAGGTAACCAGGATTGATTCTGGTAATCTAACTTCCTATAAACTCCTAAGCAATAAAGCTATAGGTATTTTTAACACCTGAATCTTCACAGACATGTTGATAACTTTCACTACATATGAATAAAGAAATAATTTCTATTCACGTTTAATACTTTATAGATGGTAAACACCTAATGTATTATTGATATACAAATTAAAATTTTTGGTTTTTATCAGTGCATCTCTCAACTCAATTCTATCATATCATAGGTATTTGCCATGCACAGAAAGATTAGATTACCCTCTCCCATTATGCATTTATTTAACAAATAATCTTTACTCTTCAGGTGTGATAAAGGTATCAACATCTAAATTACAATATACAATGAAAAATAATTAGTTATAGAGATAATATAATACACAATATACACTCTACAATTACATATGTATATGGTATATTATATTATATATAATTCAGCAATGCAAATAAAAAGAAAAGGAAAGAAATTTTAATACTTCATTTATATAAATATTATTCATATTAGCAAACCATAATTATTCAATAGCTTCAGAACATATAAGGATAATTGATGTAAGTAGTCTGAAACTAATGATGATAATGATGATGATTACCCAATGTTGAAATAATTCTAAAAGTTAATCAAAATATACATAAAAACTAAATTGGAATATTAGTCATAAATTACAGTATATTGCATACCTAAAGAAGTTTATTTAAAAGTTCAAAGCATTAAAAAAAAGTCTAGTTAAATTAACAGTTAACCCCAATGATATAGTTGAGAAAAATAAAAAAGTGTCTAGATGCCTATTGGATAAAATTTAATTAAATGGAAATTATTGTAATCAAAGTAAGCTTTGATTGCTTGAATTGTAATCATCATTGATTTTTTTTTTTTTTTTTTGTATTTTAATAAAGAGGTAAAATGGAAGACTGAAGAATTTTAGGTTCCTGTATTTTTTAATAGCCAAGTAGAATAAAATAAAAATGTATGGCCCAATTTGGTTGATTGATAGAATTATAGTGCTCAATTGGCTATTTGAGTGTGCACACATCAAATGAATTTTCAAGCAATTTATTAATATTTTTTGTTGTTGTTAAATGAAAGGTAAAACAACTAAGCTAGATGCATTGTTATGGAAATTTCAGAGACAACATATATTTCTTTTTAATCATTTGAGTTACAATTTAATTAATTTCCTTATCAATAAACACAAAAAGATTTGTATGATGTATTCTTTTATTACTGCTTCCTTTTTCAATCAGGCTAAACACTGAAGACAATGACACAATCGTTAAACCAATGATATAATTAATTGTCATTATTGTTTTCTTTTTTTATGTGTTGATTAAAATATGATTGCTTAAATACCAGAAGAGATGGAATTGATCTTTGATCAATAGAGGTTAATTTTTAATCAACCACTCTATTACTGCATTAAATGACAGAACTGAAAGATATATATATTTACTTCTATATTTAACCCCTTTGAAATAATGATAACAAACAGTAACCC
Source organism: Epiperipatus broadwayi (assembly GCA_028023455.1). Lineage (NCBI taxonomy): Eukaryota > Metazoa > Onychophora > Udeonychophora > Euonychophora > Peripatidae > Epiperipatus > Epiperipatus broadwayi. The sequence continues at coordinate 15,053,796 of JAQFVV010012399.1, read as the reverse complement.
TTGATCCGTGTTATGGAAGTTTATGGTTGCTATTATACTCCTAGCATATATTATTTTAACATTTTATTATTTAAAATTTTAGTATAAACTTTAATAAAAGCTATCTTATAAAGACTAAGCAACCAACTTTCCTTAATTATGATATTTAATAATCATCAACATTTGTTTTTCACTAGCAATTAATAGCACTTCAATATTGATTCAATACGTATATATAAAATAGAATCAAATGTATATAGCTAGTTGAAATTCAAATATAGAAATATCAGAAACATTCAACATTAAATTACTTCAGTAGCAATAAACTGTGATAACACATTAGTCTGAATTTTAATATGCCAAAAAAACAACTTTTGCAATTTATAAGTAAGAGGTTAACTTTAATTTGATCAGATTTTGTCTTTGTTTCTAAGATAATGCTAATGAAGGAATTTAATGTTGGGGGTGTCTGATATTTATATATAAAAAATTCAAATTACATAGCATTAATAAAATGTACTAATTGGAGTAACAAACTTCCAAGCATTTAGCTATCCTTTAGTATAATGGTAATCCATGCTTTAGATATAAAAATGTGCAATCCTCTTAGATTCAAGGTTCCTCACTGATGAAAGGCACAAAGTAGAAACTAGTCTGGAGATATTGGATGAGTAGGCACTGGGTAAGAATTTTATACACAAATCTTCTTTGTAATTATTGATTAATCTGCCTTGCACTGGGTGGCGCTACTATGTGGAGAATTTGCTACTGTTTTAACAATGATATATATTAAAGCAAATGTCAAATTTAATGGTGATTTCTACATAGCCTAATTCCATTTTGTAATATAGATTGAGTTGATATTAGAGAACATTGCATTTTAGATCCACTGCTTAAAAGCTTATGCTCTACTTATTATATATTAGCAATACTATATAATTTGATTTTATGTATTAGATATTCAGTTGTTTGTTTACAAATTCATTAAAATGAGTGGAAATTAACTATTTTGTGAATTTAAATTGTAATCTAATTTGAATGAAGTTACATGAACACTATTTAGATGTTTGCTATTATAAATATTATCTAATCTACTATACATATAAGAATTTGTATGGAAGCAAAAATGTATCCATATTTCATCTGCAACATGTATCACTTTGATTCTAAAGATATTGCTGGATTATAGTTAAAATTAGTGCTTGGAAGTTAATAACTCCAATTATTATATATACACACACACACACATTTATGACTCAAAACCATCTATTAACTGAAAACAAAAGTATTTTTATTCATTGAAACACAGTACAGTCAATCTCTAATGTCTGTTCCTTACACTTCAGTTTATTGTATTTATTGTCATTATAAATGGCTGTAGAGACATTGCACCTGCATTCCTTGACCAGCTTTTAAATTTGAACCAAATCAGAAACGTGATAGTTTACATTAAAACACAGTCAGGATTTTCAAAAGTTGCATAAATGAATAAAATAAGATTTATTTATATATATTCATTTATAGTGTATCTCAGTAATATTGGAGATTTTATTATTTTTATGATAGATTCTAAACCAAACTAGATTAGGGTGATGACAATAAAGAGCAATCTACTTATGATGATAAGGAACAAATGTGATCATTCGGTCATGTTTTTTATTTTATTTCTAAATATACCGTTCTGCTTTCTAACGAATAAATTAATATGCATTTGAGAACTTATGATAGTCAATGATAAGTCAAATTCTTCAATTTTCAAAAGAAATAAAGTTGTCAACCAAAGCAGTAATTAGTGTCAATACAGAAAAAATAAAAAAATACTTTGTTTTAGATATAATCGGTGTTTCGGTAGTGATCTTATATTTGTAACAATAACTTTATATCACTTATTATTGAAGACAACGAATCGGGAACGCTATAAGAGATATTAGAGTTTGTGTAGTTAAATAGGAAACTGAAAATAATTGATTTGAAAAATACACAAGATATTTAGTATAAAAGCTGATTGGGACTTATAATGAATAAGAAATGCAGCACTTGTTATAAAGTTAGATGTGTTCTGACAGATGAAACTGCCAAGACTTTTTGAAATGAAAGGTGGTTAATTTCTCAGAATCCTTAAAAAACAAGCATTGGAAATTATTAATACCTAGTTAATATATTCTTATATTTTCAATTGTTATTACTTGTGAATGTTAACGTAGTAAACGAATTGAAAATGCTGCTGATCAACAAATATAATAGATTATAATAACATTATTGGCTTTTTTTTATGTGTCAAAGTGGTCAGCCGGGAAGTGAACCACGGGAAAATGCGGGACAACTGCTTGTAAGGCAGCTGTGTTAACCACTTGGCACCAACGCTTGACAACTTTATTGCTTTTAATTCTTAATTTAAGATTATAGAAAACTTTATCTTTTTTTTAAACCCATGGTTTTTTAGTTATGCATCATTTAAGCTTTATTAAGTAAAAAGAAGGTATACATTTATGCATGTAGGCATGTATTTGAATAAATCTACTTTCTGTGGGTCTTATGTTGTATTTTCCTCAAGAACAGAATAGTGTGATTAAATAATGCATGAGCAGTTAATTATGAGAAGCAAAACGCATTACACTCCTCATCTTCCATTGCCAGCCAAGGCATCATTTTTTTAATAAAAAATAGTTGATGGTTAGAATTTTCAGTCTTAGACCAGGTATCCATTTAATTATTATATTATAATTATTCATCTACAATCACATGTTACTTTTAGATGAAGAAAGATGGATGAGAAGTGAAACATTATCTATGTCATATAATGTGTGATCTGTTCGATTTAATGAAATTATAAGCAATGATGAAGAAATAATTGATTTGGAAAGAGTTTATCCATTTTATTGTGAGTGAATTCGTTATAAATACATACATGAATAAGATGAAAATGGTTATATAACAAAAAATATATTATTTAACACAAAAAAGCTATATAAATGTCTGTATATGTAAATGCACACAATGCTCTAATCTAATTTTATATATATATATAATTATAATTGAAATAATATTTTTAAACGGTTTATAAACAATTCAAACAATCTTTAAATCCGCAGAAGTACTTTCGGTTACTTTCAAACCTGCCTCAACTGCTATTAAATTCAAAAACTAAAAGCGGAAGCAAACGTCATCAATTCAAATTCCACGAATCTCGTATTTTAATGTTAGAAGCTTGTCGATTTATCAAATGTGTTTTATTCCTGTTTATAAAAATTGCCTCTTTAATTTTTCTTTTACTATGGTTTCTCTCTTCATGAAGAATTTTCACATTTTCAAAATTAAATTTAAATTTATGTTTACATGTTTTTTCATGATCAAAGAAAACTGAAGAAGATATTAAATCACCATTATTTTTATTTTTTACACGCTTATATAACAATTCGTGTTCCTTCAATCTTTTCTCAATGTTGCACCTAGATTCACCTATATATGATAGCATACAATCACAAAAAATTTGATATATGACATTACTTTTTTGCTTGATAGGTATGACATCCTTAGAATTATTAACTAATTTGTTAATATTGTTTGGAACGTAGAATGAAACATTAAATACATTCTTATATAAATCCTTAAAAAATTTTACTTGTGGATTTGAAATAAATGGAATAGATATCCATTTTTTATTATTAATCTTCATTTCTTTTAAATTATAATTTTTTTTAAATTGACTTAAAGTATTGTTTATTTGTTCCATTTTATAACCAACATCAAGCAATTCCTTGGCAAATATCTCAATATTTTTCAATTTATCACTTCGGTAACGACATAAATGTTCATTTCGAAACAAAAAAGATTTAAAACTTGCCATCTTATGCATCATTGGTACTTTTGATTTAAAATTTATATATCCTCTTTTTTGCAATGGCTTAATTATTAGTTTATAATTTAATATACTGTTATCTCTTGTGATCATTAAATCTAAATAGTTAATCTTATAATCCTGTTCTTTTTCAATAGTCCATTTCAAGCCATTCAATTTATTTAATTCCTCTATAAGCAAATTTATACTATTAATGTTTCCACAGACAAAAACATCATCCACATATCTTTTGTAAATTTTAATATCTCCAAAAATACACATATTTAAAATATTACTCTCATATGTAGATAAAACGAAATTGCAAACTTGTGCAACTACAGGCAATCCCATAGGCCAACCTTTGGTCATTTTATAATATTGACCTTCAAAAGATGCAACAATGTTATCATTAAAAAATTTTAAAGAGTCGATGATAAATTTTATCATATATTTACAAATATTTTTATTTTTTAATGCATGTTCAATTATTTTTATGGAATTCATTCTATCAATAGATCCATACATTTCTGTAACATCCAATGAAGCAATAATATCATTTTCATCAATAATTAAATTTTTAATACTATTTACAAAGTCAAATGATGAAGCAATAGTATTTTCTCCAAATCCTAAAAAGTCTTGTAAAAGTTTACCAATATATTTAGAAGACTGATATATCCTTCTTGTGCTATATGTCCTCGTATTTTTGCAAATATAAAATTACATAAAGAAGGTAATCCTTTGCGAGTAATGATAGATTTTGGTGGTTCCTTTATATATCAGTCTTCTAAATATATTGGTAAACTTTTACAAGACTTTTTAGGATTTGGAGAAAATACTATTGCTTCATCATTTGACTTTGTAAATAGTATTAAAAATTTAATTATTGATGAAAATGATATTATTGCTTCATTGGATGTTACAGAAATGTATGGATCTATTGATAGAATGAATTCCATAAAAATAATTGAACATGCATTGAAAAATAAAAATATTTGTAAATATATGATAAAATTTATCATTGACTCTTTAAAATTTTTTAATGATAACATTGTTGCATCTTTTGAAAGTCAATATTATAAAATGACCAAAGGTTGGCCTATGGGATTGCCTGTAGTTGCACAAGTTTGCAATTTCGTTTTATCTACATATGAGAGTAATATTTTAAATATGTGTATTTTTGGAGATATTAAAATTTACAAAAGATATGTGGATGATGTTTTTGTCTGTGGAAACATTAATAGTATAAATTTGCTTATAGAGGAATTAAATAAATTGAATGGCTTGAAATGGACTATTGAAAAAGAACAGGATTATAAGATTAACTATTTAGATTTAATGATCACAAGAGATAACAGTATATTAAATTATAAACTAATAATTAAGCCATTGCAAAAAAGAGGATATATAAATTTTAAATCAAAAGTACCAATGATGCATAAGATGGCAAGTTTTAAATCTTTTTTGTTTCGAAATGAAAAATTATGTCGTTACCAAAGTGATAAATTGAAAAATATTGAGATATTTGCCAAGGAATTGCTTGATGTTGGTTATAAAATGGAACAAATAAACAATACTTTAAGTCAATTTAAAAAAAATTATAATTTAAAAGAAATGAAGATTAATAATAAAAAATGGATATCTATTCCATTTATTTCAAATCCACAAGTAAAATTTTTTAAGGATTTATATAAGAATGTATTTAATGTTTCATTCTACGTTCCAAACAATATTAACAAATTAGTTAATAATTCTAAGGATGTCATACCTATCAAGCAAAAAGTAATGTCATATATCAAATTTTTTGTGATTGTATGCTATCATATATAGGTGAATCTAGGTGCAACATTGAGAAAAGATTGAAGGAGCACTGAATTGTTATATAAGCGTGTAAAAAATAAAAATAATGGTGATTTAATATCTTCTTCAGTTTTCTTTGATCATGAAAAAACATGTAAACATAAATTTAAATTTAATTTTGAAAATGTGAAAATTCTTCATGAAGAGAGAAACCATAGTAAAAGAAAAATTAAAGAGGCAATTTTTATAAACAGGAATAAAACACATTTGATAAATCGACAAGCTTCTAACATTAAAATACGAGATTCGTGGAATTTGAATTGATGATGTTTGCTTCCGCTTTTAGTTTTTGAATTTAATAGCAGTTGAGGCAGGTTTGAAAGTAACCGAAAGTACTTCTGCGGATTTAAAGATTGTTTGAATTGTTTATAAACCGTTTAAAAATATTATTTCAATTATAATTACAATATTATTTTTAATTAACGGATATTTTTATTTATTTTATATATATATATATATATATATATATATATATATATATAAATATATATATATATTGTGCCATTACAATTTAGTCACTAGCTAAATTTATAGTAATGTGCATGTAGAAAAGGTAAACCAAAAATCATCATCACAATTTTATATAACCATAAAAGAAGCTGTAGGGCATCCAAGTTCAAACCCTACAAGGTCCAGTTCTAAAAGCTTTAAACAGAGAAAGAATGGGTCAACAATTACATGCTTTACTTGTTTGTGTGTTGATAGAAAGGTAATACACACATTTAAACTATTTAATATTTAATTTTTCTTTAAAAAGCAAAGTTATAATGCATACATATAGGCAATGTATGTGTAAATTATTTAATTGTTTTATATTTCAAATATTCAACATTTTAACTTTCTTTAAAACTAACCTATGCTTGATCAATTCTAATATTTTATTCTATACTTCTATTTTGCTTTTCTTTAATTATAAGTGGGATTTAAAAGTTACAGATTTAATTAAATAATTGGGTTATAATTACTAAGCTAGCAATTATAGTATTTAAGGTTAGTTTATGAATGATTTGAAAGAATGAAGGATGTGTGTACATTACATACAAAATTTTACATTTCCTAAATATTGAAAGAAAAGGAAGTATTAAATCTGTTAAATTATTTTTTTTGTACAATTGTTTGTTAAAAGAGGAAATCTGTTTAATCAGATATCGATCTTTGTAGCAATTTTTTTTTTGTAAATAATTGTTTTTCACTTTGGAAGCTTATAATGGGTCAGAACTATAATTTTTGAAATTGTCTTATCAAGATCTAAAGAAGGAAGCTCAAAGATTTGAAGTGTTACCTGGATGTTAAAAAGAAAAAGAAAAAAACAAAAGAAAGGAAATAAGAATTGAGTCTATTTTTTTTTTAAAACAAAAGTGTCTGGAAAAAGGATTAAACTTTTCAGTTAAAAAATACTTTGGTTGAAAATAAATTAGAGATCTAATTAAAACAAATTTGTCCAAAAATAGCAAGTGATGCTATCTCTGATTGGTTAAGTTAGCTAAAAATTGGATATAAAAAGCTGTCTTGAATTATTATGAAGATTATTGTGATTGATTCAGATTATTAAACTATCAAATTTGAATGTTGAAAATATAAGAAATGGCGGGCTAGAAAAATTATATGTATATTCCATTTGCCGGACCATCTGGGGAAGCTGCACATCACATAGGAAAGAAAAGATGTGTCTAAAATAATATTCTACACCTTTCAACTGACCAGATAAATAAGATGTTTTTAATAGAAGGAAGAAAGCATTCACCTGCATTCAAAGAAGATGAATTAATCTACTGATAAATATTAATCATCAAGTCCAATTAATTGTTCCAACAACTGATTTTAAACTCAAGAAAATTTATAAATGTGAAAACAACTGCTGTATTTCATCCACATGCTTGACAGGAAGAGAAGAAAAATTAATATAATGATTTCCAAATTGTCCACTAAAGCAAATAACCTCAATAGAGTCATCATCATTAAATAGTTATACACCTCAAGAAAGAGATTGTTCCCACATAGTAGCTGCAGAAATATAGACAAGTTTGAACCCTTGGAAATTCGCCACAAACAAAAGATCGGTAATATGACTTTTTATATCTATTTTCTTTATGATATCAGTCTTAATAAACATTTTAGCAATAAAGTGGTATATTTTATTTAAAGAACTTTTAAAGACTATTCAGATCAATTAAAAACAAGAATGTCTTACTAAAAATAACTTTGAGCTTCATAAATGATCTTGAATGTATGAAAATTATTTGTTTATTAATTTTACAATATTAATGTGTAAAACAATTTTTTTTATGGTATTATGATTTTAGTTTTAACTAATATATTATTATTTTGGTTTTAAATAATATTTTGTTATCATGGGATAAAACACGCACATACATAATGATATTTTATATGTGTATAATTGCGATTGAATGTGGAGTAACAAGTAGTGTTAGAATATTAGATTAGTTTGTTTCATTAAGTATAGCATTTCAGAGGTAGAAGAGAGGGGGGAGAAAATAATTTAAAACTTTTCTAAAACTTGCTCTTTCAATTTTACTAACATTTTTTTTTACATTCTATTTACATGTTGGATTTTTAAAGTATGTGTGCTAATGAGCAGATAATATTTTTTTTTAAATACTTTTCTCATGGAGTGAAAATCATGGTCAATGTGACGTCCAACTTAATACAAAATACATTTGAAGGGAAAGGGGGAAGAACTTAAAATTAATCTGAGGATTGTTATATAATCAATTATTATTATTATTATTATTCATGTCAATTTTCATATTTATCTAGAAATTTTTATGTATATGTTAGAAATGTAGTAATAAATATTAGTTTGTTTTATTAAACGAGGCGTATATATTTCATTAAGTGTAGTCTTTGTTAAGTGTGATTATTCATCATCATCAATGGTTGAATATTAGTTATTTAAGATATAAGTAAATATGCTAAAATTAAGCAATAATTATGAATTTCTTTATAAAAATTAGTTTTATGTTTAGGCTTAGTCCTAGAGCTGTAGTTGAAACCCTTGTCATTATCGTTATTATTATCATCATCATCATCATCAACGTTTTAATTAATGAGCTGTTTAACTGTTTAAAGGCCATAAATAAATATTGATTTTATAATATTTAGTGATTTCTTAGTATTATTATAACCACATCCCATCATCTATTTCATGCAAGGATGAGTGAATTGCCATCCTAAATTAGTTATATATAATCTGAGCTAGTGAACTTATAAAAATATTGAAACACATTTGTTATGTTAAGATCTGAGAAATGATTTATGTCTAATATACTCCACTTTGGTTTAAAGATGTTTTACTTTTACCTAACTATTAGTGCTTATAGTGATATGGCTCAAAAAGCAAAATCTCTCATTTTTTATTAGAAATAAAGTACCAAAAAGGGATTCAAACCCGGTACATGTGAAAGGTTATTAGATATAACCGTGTCTAGATTCAGATAATCTAGTGGTGCCCTGCTAGACCATATTCACTTAGTATTTGTTTAAACATGCACTTAACATCAAACCAAGGAATGAAAGTGGATAAAACCTACTGCCTGTATACCTGAGTTATATTTTATTGAATTACTAGTGTACTCACTTCACGTGATTTCCATATACCTGAGTTATAATACATTGCTATAATACTGGTTATTAATAATTTTATCAACCTTTAATCTTGATATTTGGACTCCTTTAAATATTTTTTTGAGTAACATTTATTTAGGTTACAATATATATATATATATATATATATATATAAAGAGCCTGCTACTAGCTCTAAACAAGCTTTTTTTTTATGATAAATGCTACAAGAGAAAATACCTGAAGCTTTTATCTATGATGGTCCCCATCCCCAGACCGGTTTCGAGCTATGGCTCTCATCAGTGAGGAGCTAGGACATAAGATTCAAAATATTAACTCAAGCCAAGCATTTATCTAATTCTTAAATATTAAGAAAAAGATCCAAATCTTCAGACACCTACATGTCTTCAAACTCAGCTCTTTAACCTAAGAAACTATATGAGCCTGAACTAAATTCAGAGATCCCATATATTAGTAGGCTTAGCAATTTAGCTGAGTCTGAAGACATGTAGGTGTCTGAAGATTTGGATCTTTTTCTTAATATTTAAGAATTAGATAAATGCTTGGCTTGAGTTAATATTTTGAATCTTATGTCCTAGCTCCTCACTGATGAGAGCCATAGCTCGAAACCGGTCTGGGGATGGGGACCATCATAGATAAAAGCTTCAAGTATTTTCTCTTGTAGCATTTATCATTAAAAAAAAGCTTGTTTAGAGCTAGTAGCAGGCTCTTTATATATTACATATTGGTAATACAAGCTATATAGGTCATGTGATATATGACGGATTTATATATATATATATATATATTACAGTGAGGAGCCCAATAAAAATTGCCAAAGAAAGTTTTTTATGTAGTAATTATTATATTACTTATTATAAAATCTTTATAAGTTTTATTTATTTCAATCAATCAATAGTATTCTGTTCAATAGACAGGTTCAAAGAGTAGTCACAATATCAATTCATCCATTTTTCTATTCCATTCTCTTCATTGTCCATTTCCTCAATTCCACATAAGTCTTCCCATTTCTTATATCATTCAATAATAGTCAATCTCTTCCGTCCTTTCTTTTAATTTCCACTCATTATTCTCTCCAAAACATCTTTCATTAAACTATAATTTTTTCTTAATATATGTCCAATCTAGTTTTTTTTTCTCTCTCTAATATTCTCAATTTTCTTTCCTCATTTACTCTTTTCAAAACTTCTTCATTTGTTATTTTACTCATCCAACTGATTTTTCCATTTTTCTCCATGTCCACATCTCAAAAACTTCCAATTATTTCTTAATTCTATTATTCAATGTCCATGTCTCACATTGTTCATCACAAAATGCAGACATAATGATAGAGGATGCTCTCAGTTTGATAGTTGTGATACACTGAAGCTGAAATTTAAAATGCAGTGATAAAAATCTAAAACTTTTAAAACAAAGGATTATATTTATTTCCATTTTATAATATTATAAATAGTTACTAATTTTTTTTCTTTTCTGAGCCAATCAAAATACATAAGAGGTAGTTTTTTTAATATTAATATAGTTTTTTTTAATATTTCACTTTGTTGTTGCATAGTATGCTTTCAATATATTTTTACTATATCATATATTCATGAATATGATATAGTAAAAATATATCGAAAGCATGCTAGGCAGTAATAAAGCTAAATATTAAAAAAACTACATTTTCTCTTAGTCTTTTCATTTTACCAGATAATAATATAAATAAAAAATGGAATAACAGTGTGGAGAAATGCATATTAGGAGTAACAAAAAGAGATCGAAAATGCATTATATGAGTAAGAGAACAAACAGGTATTACTGACCTCATTGAAAAAATTAAAAGACTGAAGTGGAGTTGAGCTGGACATATTGCTAGAAGAGATGATAATAAATGGACAATTGAAATCTTAAACTGGATTCCAAGAGAATGTAAAAGACCCATAAAAAGACCACATGTGAGATGGATGGATGAAATAAGAAAGTGTGCAGGGGTGATGTGGAGAAGAGAAGCTAAAGATCTGAGAAGATGGATTGAACTTGGAGAGACATTCATCCTGCAGTGGATTGATAATTGTTGATTATGATGATGAATATTATTGGAGAATTTGGTGCTATTATGTTTATATTTGTAATAAATACAGACTAGATGAAAACGATTAAAATTCATTAATGAATATTTATAATATATACAACTGTTATACATTCACCTGATACCCTTGTCTAGGTATAGTATTCTGCTGCCTTGTGACTATTGAATGAAATGACTCAGATGCCTTTCTAGGTTTACCTGACACTTCCAAATGTAATATGACAGCTTGCCTCTGTCAGGGTAAAGATCTAGCAGCTTCCAGTTTGATGTACACTTGCCTCAATGCGTTAACAATATAGTGGGCAGCGTGCATACTTTCCCTCTCACAGATAGGTTGTTGTCTGACTTAATCTCCAAATGGATTGCTTATTTATAGCAGATCTTCTTCCATAATGAAAACAATCGGATTTACTTAGCTATTCGTCTGTTTCTGCTATTAGATAATCCATTAATATGTCCATTGGTCTGTAGCGTTGAGTGCTCAATCCAATCAAGATATGATGAAATCTGGGCATGTTCATTAGTTGAAAGTCAGTTGAATTATAATAAATCTTATATCAGATATATTAGCAAGATTAATCACTTAATCTAATGCAAGACATCAAATATATATATATAAGCAAATGTTTATTCTAGTATGGAAAAAGTCTTCGAAGAGTAAATAACTCTGGAAACGTCAATTAAAATTAGGGCTAGTTTTATACTAGTAAAATTTCGTGTCAGTATAATATGATTAGTAAACTATACAAAATTGATCTCTAGTGATATTATTCTTTAATTCTAAACTAAATAAACAAAAACTATTAAGAAAGGCAATTATGATAATCCATATCTCCGATCTTTCATAAAGCCAGCTTAAATTAAAACTTAGAATTGTTTTAAAATATGAAAAGACTTTACACATCAGAAAGAAGATAACAGATTTTTTGTTAGAAAAAAAAAATATCTTTAAAGATAGCATAAACATAAAGATACAAATTTATTGGATCATTTTATACTAATATGCCTGTTGTTGGCAAAAAAAATAAAATATATAAAATAATTCAAGACGACGTGAGTTAAAAAATTTGAATATAATTCTGCAAAATGATAAGAAATGCTAAACGGAAATAAAATAAAAATCTCAAAGATATAAAATTTTATATTAGTACATTATTAAAGCAATAGGAAATTCTCCATACAGTAGTGCCACCCAATGCAAACCTCAGTAATCAACTGATGCAAGAAGATTTATGTATAATCCCCTATCTAGTGCCAATATACCCAGATTAGTTTCTAGCGTGTGGCTTTCATCAGTGAGGAGCCTTGAATCTGAGAGAACTGCACCTAGATCTTAGATAGGAGTTTTATGTATAAACCTTTTTTGCATACATTAATTACTAAGGCTTGCACTAGATTCTGTATGAAGAGTTTGCTATTGTTTTAACAGCTTGAGCAAACATAGGAAATATTAATCCTGTGATATTTTTACTAAAAACAAAAAATGTACGGTTATTAAAACATAAAAAATCAGTTTTAATATAAAAATATTACTAATAGAAAGTAAATTTTTCAAAATAGCACATACCCTTTTTTTTAATATTCTACAAAAGCTATATAATCGTAAAAAAAAAACGAAACTAGTAACAAAGTAACTCATAAAATAACAATAATATCTATAACATATCACATATCATCAGGATGTAAATATTTACTGAAATATGTCAAGTGGTTATAGTAATAAGTTTTATAGATTTTCTGAGACATAACCACAATTTTATTTACCTTTATAAAGTGAATTTGACTTTCAAAGCTCTATGTCTAACTTTTTAAACACAAAAGAATAATAATTTGTAGTTATAGATTATAGAAACTGAAAAAATATTAAGTGGTTGTGTAACGTGTATCATTATTGATAAGGAGAAGTAATTTTGTAAAAAGATTTTAAGTTTTTTAAAATGAACATAGTTTATTTTAGCTGAATATCTATATTAACAACAATAACATGGCATTTATTTTACCAATTGTTCAAAATGAATATATTTCAAATTAACATTTGCCTAACACAGACGTGGACTGAAGTCCAACTGCAAAGATAATACATATACAATAAATATCAATTACAAAATTTAAAACATAAAAATAGAAAAGATATTGACCAAAAAATAAAGCTGATTATAAATTTCCAAGATATAATAAACAATTTAATTTATTGTCACTTTATACAATTGCATTTATATATTGGAGTATTTTCACCATCTAATATAAGTATTGAATTTCTTTAGAAAAATTTCATCATTATCATCAACCATTATCAATCCACTGCAGGATGAAGGTCTCTCTAAGTTCAGTCCATCTTCTCTGATCTTTAGCTTCTCTTCTCCATGTCACCCCTGCACCCTTTCTCATGTCATCTTTCATCTCACATGTGGTCTCTTTCTGGGTCTTTTCAATCTCATTTAACTTCAATTTTCCATCTATTATCATCTCTTCTAGCAATATGTCCAGCCCAACTCCAATCTTTTAATTTTTTCAATGAGGTCAGTAACACCTGTTTGTTCTCTTACCCATACATTGTGTTTTCGATTTCTTCTTGTTACTCCCAGCATGCATCTCTCAATACTTCTTTGAGTGGTCTGAAGTCTCTGTATTGCTCTTCTATTAAGTGTCCAAGTCTCAGATCCATAAGTAAGAACTGGCAAAACACATTTGTTAAAAACCTTCCTTTTCAAACACATAGGCATATTTCCTTTTAGTATCAAGTTATTTCTACCAAAAGCACTCCAACCAAGTTTAATTCTATGATTAATTTCATCCATTATGTTTCCATCTGTATTAATAATCTGACCAAGGTATTTGTAACTGTTAACTTCTTCTAATTCATCATAATCAATCTTTATTTTTATATTTTGAGCAAATCGATTAAACATTACTTTAGTCTTTTTAACATTTATCTTTAGTCCTACTTTCCTACTTTCATCTGATAACTCCTGCAACATTTCCTGCAGCTCTGAAAGCATTATTTGCAAAAACAACTACATCATCTGCAAAATCTAAATGACTTAAATAATCTCCATTTACTTTCACTCCTTTAGTTTCCCATTTTAATCCACAAAATACTTCTTGCAGCACTGCTGTAAAAAGTTTTGGAGATATGGAGTCACCTTGTCTTACACCCTTCTCAATGTTGACTTTCCCAGTATCATTATGTAATCTAATTGTTGCTGTTGCATTTTTATAAATATTCTTTAAAATATGACAATATCCTGGATCTATACCTTGATGATCCAATGCTTTAATCACTGAAGAAATGTTTATAGAATCAAATGCCTTTTTCATAATCTACAAATCCAAAACATAATGGCAACTCATATTCATTTGTCCTTTCTATAACTTCTCTCAATACCTGGATATGATCTACTGTACTAAAACCACTTTTAAATCCAGCTTGTTCTCTTGGTTGGTGGAAATCCAATGTTCTCTGTAGATGAGTTGTAATTATCTTGGTAAAAATTTTGTATAAAACTGATAAAAGGCTGATAGGTCTGTAATTTCTAATATCTTCTTTATCACCTTTTTTAAATATTAATATTATTACTGCATTCTTCCAATCATCTGGTACATCTTTATCATTTAGACATTTGGTATATAACTTTGCTAAAAAAAATTCTATTTCTTCACCTGCTTTTTTTAATATATCAATTATAATTCCATCATTACCTGGAGCTTTTCCTTTCTTCATACATTTAATTGCATATCTCACTTCTTCATTTAAAATTTGGGCAATTAGGCAGATGTAATAGGTATAGGAAGTACTTGTTCTTTATTACTATATAATTCTTAGTAAAAATCTTCTACCCATTTCATGATGTCATCTCTCTTTTTAATAATAATTCCATCTTTTTTTCTTATTGCAGATATAAATTTCCTACCAATACCAAAATGTTGTTTTACATTCTTGAGACTTTTATTCTCTTCTACAGCTTTCCTTGCTAGTTCACAGTTGTACTTTCTTATATCATTTTCAACTCTTTTCCGCACCATTTTACAAAATTCGAGATATTCAATACTTTTTAATGCATCATTTTTGTATATTTTCATATTCCTTTTTTTCTTCATAAATTCTCTAGTCTCAGTAGAAATTTTATTAGTCAATTGCTGCTTTTTTCTACCAGCTATCTTTGTTGCAGTTTTTAAAAGTGTATCAGTTATTTTCATATTAATTTCATTCAAATTTGAATCATGTTCAAAATCTACTAATACTTAAAACCTATTTGTAAGTTCTAATTTAAATTCATTTGAATGTTTCTGAAGATTAGGAATATCAATTGTAAATATAGTTTTTCTTAAATAATTTTTGTCTCTCTAGTTTTGCATTAACACGTATCTTACATCTTACTAATCGATGATAACTTCCTGTGTTAAATTTATTAAGAACATTACAATCTTGAAATATGTATTTTCTGTTAGTCAAAATATAATCCAATTCTGCTATACTTTCATTTGGATGCTTCCATGTCCATTTCCTTTTAACATTTTTTTTTCAAAAAAAGAATTCATAGTATAAAGTTTTTTTCTTCTGCAAACTCCACAAGTCTATGTCCTCTCTCATTTCTATTACCATAACCAAATTACCTACAACACTTTCATCTTTCATTTGGTTACCTATTCTAGCTTTAAAGTCTCCCATAACAATTTTAAAATGTTGTTTACTCTGATCAAAAGCCTTTCCTACATCCATATAAAAATATTAAATTACTTCATCACTATGAGAACTTAACTTGGGGCATAAACCTGAATTATCTGCATTTGGTATCTGCTATTAAGTTGTGTAATTAATCTTGCCACTCTGTTCAATACACCATCAATCTCCACAGCATTGTTCTTTCACTTTTTCTTTATAATGAATCCTACTCCACTTGCATTTCCAATATTTATGCCTTTAACATGTCCACTTTTTAAATCAATTGTTTCTTCATCTTTTCTTCTAATTTCACAAAGTCCAATAATGTCCCATTTAATATAAGACAGTTCTTTTAATTCTTACAATCTTCCTTCACTTGAAAGTGATCTGCAGTTGTAAGTACTTAAATAAAAAGTCATCATCAACTGGCTGCCTGGACTCTCAATCAGGGGATTCTTAGCACCCTCTGCCTTTGGCCACCAACCACTATCTTGATTGATGACTTTACAGCCTCCTGGGAATAAAGGCCATGATTTATTTTTGTCTGTCATAATTGTATATATGTATTGGAAAAATATTTATCATTTACACAAACATTCATTCTTCCTTATCAGGCAACTAAGAAAAAAGACCATGGTGTTTCTTGAACTTAAACTCAGAGGTAAAAAGCCAATAAACTCACCAAGCTGGCTAATGTGTGTTGGTGAGCAGCCCATTCATGTTCATATACTATATGAATAATCACATAGTAATAACAGCTGCAATGCCAAGCGTGTATTGAATGGACATTAGGAATTTGCCCTGATCAGTTCCTTTAAGGCCGCCAAGAGATATCAAAGGATCTCCTTTCAGTTAATAGCAAACTCCTTTCTGCACTCTAAAAAAATGTTAACATTATTTAAATATTCCAAATGCATTCAACTGTTAGTAATAATAGCACAAAGGTAAGCATATGCACAACATTTTGAGATTATTCTTCACTCTTATCATCTGTTGCTGGCCTATGCTCTAATCAACTGAGCCATCTTGCTAAAGACAACAGTCAGTAGAAATTTTATATGCTTATCTATGAGATTCCTCCTGATTTCTCCACTTTTTCCTAAGAGTAATATTGATTAGTAGTTTCTATACATTATGTATAGTCACACTAGGTTGACTTGTGGAGTTTTCCTCCATTATCATGTCAGCAATTTCCCTACATTTTCTCTTCTCTATCCAATATTATTGTATTTTCCCAATTGAACCTATGTTCATTGGTAGCTATCTTAGACACATGTTTTCACTCTTCTAATCATCAGTTTGTATTCTTGCAATAGCTTTTTGATGGGATGACTGGTCTTACCAATGTATAATCTTTCACATTCACATGGTATTTCACAGATGCAGTTTTTGCTTTTCAATCTTTCAAGTTTAGGCTTAGTAGATGTTATAATGCCTTATAGTGTGATATGGCTCTGGAAAGCTGTCCTGGTGCTATACTGATTGCAGATTTTTTTAATTTGTCTATTTTTGGTAGGTATGGATACACTACTGTACCAATATTTGTTTTTATGGGTCTTCTTGTCTATTTAAGGTTTTCTTAATAACAGGAGATGGATAATCATTTTTCATAAGAGTTTCTATATAGATCTATTATTTTTTCAAATCACTGGTTTCTGAACAAACTTCTTTTGCTCTGTTCCATAGTGATAGTATAACTCCATGTTTTGTGTTTCTGATGTGATTGAATGTATAATGCTAAGTATTTTTCTATATGTGTGGATTTACTGTAAACTGTAGTTTTGATTTTTCCATGAGTGAGTTTGCCACAAGAATATCTAAAAATACCAATTTTTGTTCTTGTTGTGATTCTATTGTGAATTTAATTGAAGGGAATATATTGTTGATGTGGTTTCAGAAAGTTTGTAGTAGTGCTCAACTATGTGGCTATAAAGCAAATGTATCATCAATATAGCAAAGCCAAACTTTTGGTGGATATGGAGTAGACTTTATGGCTGTGATTTCAAATTCTTTGATGTAAATAATGCTAATCAGGAGTGACAATGATGAGCCCATAGCCATTCCTTGATTTTCTTGGAAGAATTCCATGTTATATTAAAAGTAGGTTGTTGATATGCAAAATTTTAATAGTACCATTATACTATCAATAAAGAGTTGTTCTGATTTGTAAGCTATTATCACCATTTAATCTTTTTTTTACAATAGACATTGCTTCTTTGCATAGTACATTTGTGAATAAACTTTACACATCAAAGCTTTATGTCAGTTCTTTCAATTCTTATGTTCTTGATTAATTGTACAAAGTTTCTAGAATCCCTGATAAAGGACTGGATCTTATATGCTAAAGGACTAAGAATTTCGATAAAAAATCTTGACAAATTTTGGCAAGGTGAATTTCTAGAATTAACAATAGGTACTAATGGAACATAATCATTATGAATTTTAAGTAGACCATAAAGATGAAGAATCTTTCTGATATATGATGTTAATTTATCTTTTTCTGAATCACTGGAGTCCATCCGATGCTTTCTGAATAATAACTTTGTTTCTGTACTCTAGAACTAACAATAGGTCTTAATAGAACATGACCCTTATGGATTTTAGATATACCATAAAAACAACGGATTTTTCTGAAACATGATGTTAATTTACTTTTTCCTGATCATGGAAGTACCTGTGATGCTTTCTTAGTAATGCTTATAGCTTTGTTTCTGTACTTGGTATCAAAATTTTTTTGCCACTTTTCTGTATTGGCCTGCTGTGAGGAGTTTTTGTGTTTTGTTGTAATAATCAGTTGTGTGCATTGCCTTTGTCAGCATGGAGAATAATTACAGAATTTATCTATTTTGAGAGATTTTATTGCTTTTCTCTCATGGTATGATTTGTTAGACTTCAATTTTTGTTGCTCAAGTGTTTTTTTTATTCTCCAGGATAATTCTGTTGACTCTTTTCAAGGCAGTGACTTTCTCAGTGATTGTCATTATATCTAATAAAGAGATATTAGATAGTGTTATGGCAAAGTCTAATCCTTTTTTAAGAACAGAAATATCAATAACTGTTGGATGTTTAGAATTGAGGTTTTTAACAGATGAAGCTGGTACATTATGATTTTTGATACATCCATATAGGTTTGCAAGTCTTTTCTTTTGGCATTCTTTTATTTTTCCATATAATATAGAATAAGATTTTCTTACTGCTTGAGAAACTCTTGTGAAGTCTTCATCAGTAGGTTTATTTTTTAGAAGACATTCTACATTATTAATGGAATGCGTTCGATACTTGAAAAACCTTTGTGCATTTATTCTTTCTTTTAACAGAGATTCACTTGCTGTCTAAGTCATTTTCTCAGCTCTCTGGGAGTGAATTGAAAGTTTTCGTTGCAAACTCTTAGGAACTATCCTTCAGATTTACATAAAAAAGTTAATAATATTCATTAAGGCTGTAGCCTCAATCACATGCGTATAAAATGCGATAGTAGGGACCTCTACAGGTCTTAAAACCACAAGCTTACTCTTGGAAGAAAAGAGGGTAAGCTTGTGGTTTTAAGACCTGTAGAGGTCCCTACTATCGCATTTTATACGCATGGTTTTAAGACCTGTAGAGGTCCCTACTATCGCATTTTATACGCATGTGATTGAGGCTACAGCCTTAATAAATATTATTTTAATGAATGTGTGTTTAAATAAATTTATAATTATAAGAAAGTTAAATGATTTTCTATTTTGGCCACTTTAGATATAATTTTTCATAATATCTAAAGATTGATATAGTTTTGGATCCATACCGAATACTTAGTGTTTTTCTGAAGGTTTGCGATGATTGCATTTTAATTGCATTTATATAGTGAAGTATTTCCATATGGAAGAAGGTATATTGGTAAGACCAGTTGCCAAATTGAAAAGTGATTACAAGAACACAAACTGATGATTACAAGAAAAAAAATAGATGTGCCTAAGATAGAAGGCCATGTATGTATCAATGAACATATGTTTAATTGGGAAAATACAAAAATATTGAATAAAAAAGAAAAGGTATAAAAAAAGATTTAAAGAAACTGCTCACATGACAATGGTGAATAACCCCATAAGTCAGCCTAGTGCTATACATATTCTATATAAACCATTAATTGACTTAAGAAAAAGTGGAGAAATCAGGAAGAACTTC
The DNA here is from genome assembly GCA_028023455.1 of Epiperipatus broadwayi. Classification (NCBI taxonomy): domain Eukaryota; kingdom Metazoa; phylum Onychophora; class Udeonychophora; order Euonychophora; family Peripatidae; genus Epiperipatus; species Epiperipatus broadwayi. Next base: position 15,033,618 of record JAQFVV010012399.1, on the reverse strand, counting down.
ATAGATAAGTGTATAAATTTACTAATGATTATTGCCTTTGTCAGGGTGGCTCGGTTGGTTAGAGTGTCACCTTAAAATTCAGTATTCAAGAAGCTAAAGATCCGATTTAGATTCCCATGCTAGTATGGTCACTGGTTATGCCAGCAATATCTGAAGAAAAAAGAAAAATAATAACTCTCAAACATTGAGCATATAACTAACCTTTGTGCTATTGTTATTAACAGTTGAATGTATTTGGAATATTTAATAAAGTTAAACTTTTCTAAAGACATTTTGTACTTATACCAGATGATGGAAATAGTTCAATACATAAATGCAACTAAAACCCCATCATCACAGACACTTTAGAAAATATTGCCCCATCAATGCACATCACTACTTTGAAAGAGTACTAAGCTGGGCATGCATACTACAAATAAAACAATGAGATATCAAGCTGAATCTATGAAAAAAGAATAGTGTAGACTGATAATAATGAATTAATAGCAATTAACAATTATAAATATCTAGATCAAATTATTAATACCTATGAAATATAATGCAGAAAACTAATCATAGAACTAAACCTCAGATGAATGTCTTTCCTTAAAAAAATTTAATTTAAAAAAGAATATGTTTATGTGTTTGCAAAAAAAAGATTTATTAGTTCTTCTAAATAGATATGATACATAGAAGTATAATAGAAAAAAAAAACAAACAATTCTTCTAAATAGATATGATACATAGAAGGATTATACGAGAATTACGTGAAAGAAAAAACAAACAATTTATTATCGGCACCATTTAAAAATTAAGAGATTGAAATCTAGTAGAATAGAAAGTTATTAGAAAAAACCCACAATAGATACACAGGTAAAATTTTAAAAAGGATCTCAAGAGAGTATGAAAGATCTACAAAAGTATGCAATATGAATGAAGAAAATATGAAAGTTTGCTGGAGATGTAGAGAAGCTCTAAATCTGAAAAACTAAATTAAACTTGGTAATATCTTCATTATGTTTATTGATCCTCAGTGATTACAACGATTGTAAATATTTATAAATACAAGCTTATTAAATTAGGTCATGTGACATCTGACTTGGTTGTTTTTGTAATTTTATTTTTTGCTATGATGACTTTGGTGATTTTATATTGCTAAAGCTATTAATATATGGTGTATCTGAATTTAGTTCAGTTCCATATGGCTATTTTAAGTTAGATAGCTGGATTGGAAGACATATGGATGTCTGAAAATTTCAGATTTTCTACTTAATAGTTATACATTAGATAAAGTACTGATCTTGTCCTGGTATTTTTAATCTAATGATTGAATATCCTAGCACCTCACTGAGGATGCCTGTAGCAGAAACCGGTCTGAGATTGGGGGTATTCTACAAAGCTTGTTAAGAGCTTTTTTTGAGAGCTGTATATATAATCAATGTTGCATCTTTATAAAGTGTTTTTTTTTTTGAAATTATAATTATAACATAAACAAAGTTTGCTTCACCCCTCCCCCCCCCCCCAAAAAAAAAACCCTCAAGTTTGCCACTTGCTACTTTTTAGGGATTTTATTATTCTACATTCACATTACATGCCAATATAATGAAAATATGTTTATACAATAATAGATTCACTGTTATTTTAAAAACGTAAAAATACATCATATTTGTATAATGAAATTGACAGTTACTTTCAGAATATTAGAAGAGTCATTGAATCATATTTGCCTAAAGCTCTTTTATTACGTATATATACAATATCAATACCTCATTTTCACACAATAAATTTATGGAACAGCAGTCTTATATGCACATAATTGAATTGAAGTAGTCTTGAGAGACTATCATTCAGCTTGTTGAATACTAAGCAGTAAGCTAAAATCTGCGTTAAAATTCCAATATCCAAATATGTCTTTTTACCTACAAAACTATCAAAATATTTAAATTATTTTTTATTGTTAAACAAGTGATAAATGATCAGGTTAAAATCTGCTTTATATTTTTGCTACTTTACTGTCTGATTAATTATTTACTAAATCAACTCTTTATAGGTTTCCCTTAAAACATTTACACCAGCATATAGATCAACATTTGAATTGTCAGAAATATCACAATTATCAATACATTATAAATTAGAAATCAGAAAAGGACTTTTTGCTTTTGGCTTTAAAAAATTAATACAAATTAAAAACAACATTGACAATCCTATTGCGCCTTGATAAAGCCACATATAAATTGCTTTAAAAGCCATTATCATAAAAATCGAAACAAGTTGAATCTATTGTACCTCTCTAATTTAAGACTAGTTACAATTTTAAATACCTCACATTTTGATTATCATTAATGACATTTTCTTGGCTAGGATGTAATTTAAAAACCACCAAAGATCTAGTTTATGTTAAAGAAATCAGTGATTGTCAGATGTTTGACAAGTAAAATGAAGTTAAAAGTCATTTCTTAATATACATTCCTTCCAACTTTGAATCCCAGGCAAAGGCCAGAAATAAAGATGAAGTTGTGGTTCAAATATTAAAAATAGGAATTATGTATGCATCTGATAATCACTGATTGCTCTTATTTTCCCTAGATGGCAGTGAACTGGAGAGCTGCTTTTGTCTTATTGGTTAAGGATTTGATACATTTTAGTTGCATTCCTATCCAAGAGAGTAAAGTACCGACTGTAAATGAAAAAGTGAAGGTACTAAAATATATAATTCCTTAATTGGTTTTAGATCTATATAATTATTCAAAAAGATTGATATTTGAACCCAAAACTTTAGGCTGATTTTGGATTTCAAATTTTAAGTTTGTAAAATGGAATTAAAGTTGCTTGCTGAATATATATATATATATATTCCTTCCAACTTTGAATCCTATGCCTTATTGATAAAAGCAATATCGGAAACTCGAGAATGGGAGTTCACTATTGATGAAAGGAAGTATATATATAAATTTGGTAATCACAGATACACTAGCTTACAATAAGTGATAATGGAGAGCCATTTCTTTTCTAATAATATTCACTCTTGTATCATCATGTAGCAACTACAATAAATTTCCATGGATAGCCAAACATTTTATCATCTTGAACTTCATGATTAAAATGAATCAAAGTCTATAATCAAATCGATGAAAACCAATTTACAAATGGCAATTTTTTGGATTTTTTTTTTTTCACCAAGTCTTATAAAACTCTTAGATTCAATTCAAAATTAGCTGAATTTCTGATAAACTATTCATTTGCAACTAGAAGCAATCTCTTCAACCAAAGTATTGAAAGAACTTTTTACCTTATGAAATAACAATAATATTGCACTCTAATCACTGCAGTATTTTTCATTTCCGTATTTTTGTCAATTAAAACAATATAAGCATCATAAAAAACAAATGCATAATGCCTTAAGATTATATTTTTTTTAAAAAACTATAACGAATCTAATATATTTTCATTCTAATTCATTATCCATCAGCAGGCTATTTTTGTTCAAATTAGAGTTAATAGTATGATTATATCATTAAAAACACTGATACACTTTCTTTTATTGTTATTTAAAATACTCTCTTCCTCTATTTAAAGTGTCATCATTATCGTAAAACCCAACATTACATATTGACAGTTAATAGAGTTAAGATATTCCTTTTCAGGGTCAAATGCATCAATAAGGGATTGTATTTTTGCAACTTTAATTCACTCATTATAGACAAATGTTTTGTGTGTATCTTGATATTGTTTATGATATTCTATAGTCATTTTATGAATTAGCCAAGCAAAGGATGCCACAGGTATTCTTTTAATGAATTAACATAATCATAAGTTTTAATGCAAACGTAGAGTATTAGACTCTGAAGCAGAAGGTCTAGAATCAATTCCAATTTGGCTCTTCTAGTGCTTTGACTTCTTATGAACTCCCAAGTAATAAAGCCATTACAATTATTTATTTTATTCATTTAAGACAATCTTGGCACTAACGTGGGCTTTGAACACTCCATTATCAGATTTTCAATGAAATGGATGGCTGAAGAGTTGTGGGTTGGAGTAATTGAAGCCTGTCCATTAAAGTATGAAGATTGGCTATCTTAATATAAAGCGAGCACTGGTTGTATATATATATATATATATGTGGAGATAGTAATTTGGACCAACTGATGATTGCTGATTTAGCATGAAATATGCATATTGGTGATTATTTATCTTTTCAACATATGTATGATCAGGTGGGTCAGCAATATGAGATGGCATGGAGAGCTGAGGGTCATGTAAAAGTCTGAGTTTGAATCCCTTATATACTAATTATATATGTGCCTGTACAGGGTATTAATTTATTCATTTAAATAATCATAATTAGAAAGTTCAATAGATTTTTTTTAGTGACCTTAAGAACAAATATAATCATTTTTATGTTTCCATAATATTATGCTTCTTTCAAAATTTCAGGGTCTTAATAACATAAGTATGAAAAAAGTACATTGCCATTTGCCATGATTTCTTTTAAAAAATGAATATTTAAAAGTCCTACCAATATATTCATATAAAGAGTTATCATTAATACAGCTATACCTTGTGCAATTTTTTTATACTGTGATGTTCAAAGAGCTAAAGGTTCTTGGATTGAAAATAGTCTGTTTCTCAAGAAATTTCTGAATTTGAAATGATCTCCAGATGATTGGTATTAATTGGTTTTTTGCATATTTTCTGACTGGCTGTAAAGAAACCAAGAAGTGATATAGTTTAGTTTTTTATTGGTTGCAGAAAGAACAATAAATGATATTTTCTTCTTGTACTTAATCAATAATCAGAAGATTAAAAAAAAAGTTTTTATTACAAAAATAGTATTATTGGATCAGTACTAATTATGAAAGACAAAATTTGTTTTCCCTTAGAGACTTTAATATTAATTTCGGTACTGGAGTACTAAACCTGCAACACAGAGCATTATTAGACCTTTATGTGCCTATTCACATTTGTATCAATCAGCTGCTTCTGATGTGACCAAAATAATATGTACATAGATCTTTCTTGCGCCAAAAAACAAAACATGTACACGAATCTTTCTTGTGCAAAACAACAAAATGTGTACACGGATTTTTCTTGCACAAGAAACAAAATGTGTGGTACGAATGTCAACAGCCACAGTAGGTCTAATACATGCTCCATTTTTCAGGATTAAAAATAAGTGAATATACATCAAACTAACAATAAATGATTTCAAAACACACCAAACATGATTTAAAAATACATTATAAAATTCAATATAGTTTAAATATACATACTTGATTGCAAAGGATGCTGGTATTTTCATAAAAATGGTAATAAACAACAATAAAGAAATTAAAGCAAAAACTGGTAATAAATATCGATTTATTTTTATATATAAAGAAATTAAAGCAAAAACTGCTAAATAAACAGATTTTTTTAATAAAGAAATTATAGCAAAAACTACAAAAAATGACAAATTAATTAATACACATACACAAAACAAACAATAAATGGTTTTAACTTTTAAATGTCTTTATTTTTTTTTTATAAAGAACTTAAAGCAAAAATTATGAAAACAGATGCACCAAATGAACAAACAGTATATGATTTTGACTTTTAAACATTTTTTTTTATAAAGAATATTATACATACATCAAACGAACTGTAAATGAATTAGACTTTTAAACGGCCTTTTTTTGTAAAAAAAAAAAAAAAAGTAAAGCAAAAACTCCTTGTAATTTGTATAAAAATACATTACCAACAAAATGGATATCTTCAGTAAACGTTTTCCTCCAAAAATGAAACAAGATGATTGCAAGGGATGCTGGGATTTTCATAAAACTGGTAAGAAACATCGATATTTTTTTTTTATAAAGAAATTAAAGCAAAAAGTGCTAATAAACATCGATGTTTTTATTTATAAAGAAATGAAAGTAAAAACTAGTAAACGTCATTTATTTTTATATATAAAAAAATTAAAGCAAAAACTGCTAAATAAGTGTCGATTTTTTTTAAATAAAGAAATTAGAACAAAATTTTCAAAAAATGACATATTAATTAGTACACATGCACCAAACGAACAATAAATGATTTTGACTTTTAAACATCTTTATTATTTTATAAAGAAATTAAAGCAAAAATTACAATAACAGACACACCAAATGAACAGTAAATGATAAACGTCTTTTTTTATATAAATAATATTACACATATATCAAATGAACAGTAAATGATTTAGACTTTTAAATGGCTTTTTTAAATAAAAAAAAAAAAAGCAAAGCAAAAACTCCTAATAATTTGTATAAAAATACATTAACTACATTACCAACAAAATGGAGATCTTCAGTAATATTGTCCAATATGACCTCAACTGTGATATCACCATTGTATGACTATTTTTTCAATATGACATCATCGTGACATCACATATCGATTGTGGGTGTGAAAAGATCCTATCCCCCCCCCCCTACGTTTCAGGTTTAGTAATCAAGTACCTTCATTTCAATCTAAATATTTATTATAAATAAAAATTGTTTTAATTCGTTTGAGAAAAACCAAAGTCATTTGCTGATATATGTAAATTGAAAGCCCATAAAATGATGACAAGGTGACAGATATAAATTTAAATCTTAAATAATAGGCAGAGTTTTGAATAAGAAAAGTAATTTAGAAATAAAGGTTTGATGGATGGCATTGTGATCACAAAAGATTGGACGACATTGTAGATAAAATAAATAAAACATCCATTTATGATATGGATAGATAGGGGTCCCCAAATTATATATATATGTAAGAGACAAATTACAGCATTGAATAATTTCTGCTATTTATTTATTTAATTATTTGAAATATTTTGAATCTGTAAGAAATATTGAAAGGAAGATTATGTAGGCCACTTTGGGAATTGTTCAAGAGTGGAAGTTAAAAAATAAATATTTTCATATTCAATATTTGTATAACCATTACTTATAAAAAAAATTATGTTTAGCTAAAATTTGGCCTTTCATTATAGCCGGTAAAGGAGTTGGGCTTAGGAAATATATATATAGCCCTATCTTATAATAATAGATTTGGTCAGTTAAAAAATGAAATTGCCAAAGATAAATATTTAAAGACAATGAAAATAATAATTTACATCCAAATAAAATTGTCTTCTCCGGAATTCATAAGTCATTTAAAAATTTGAAAACCCAAGTGAAAAAGTCAAAGATATTTTGAAAAATATCCTGAGCAGATAAGCAGATTAATGTTTGAGTTATGTAAAACATGTTTTTGCTTAGCAAGTTATTAGTGGTGTAGGAAATTCATGAAGGAATTTGAAAGAAGTGTTTTGAGTTCAGTTCTTCAGAGAGAAAATTAGGAGTAATTGAAACCCTGATTGCTATAATAGAAAAAAGACCTCTGCTTAAGTCTTCAAAGCTAAAGGAGAAATATATCATTGAGGAAGACTACTAATTATTCATTATTTGATAATCTCGAGTCTATTGCTTGTTGATTGAGAGATATGTTAACTATTAATACTTTTATTAGTCATTCATTAGACTAGAGATTATCAAATAATGAACAATATTTCTGTAGTGAATTACACTACAGAAAAACTATTCCTTATTGGATAATCTCTAGTCTAATGAATAACTAATAAAAAATATAATGTGGTGAGGGCAGCACACTTGACATCAATTAATAATAGATAGATAGATAGATAGATAGATAGATAGATAGATAGATAGATAGATAGATAGATAGATAGATAGATAGATAGATAGATAGATAGATAGATAGATAGATAGATAGATAGATAGATAGATAGATAGATAGATAGATAGATAGATAGATGGATAGATGGATAGATAGATAGATAGATAGATAGATAGATAGATAGATAGATAGATAGATAGATAGATAGATAGATAGATAGATAGATAGATAGATAGATAGATAGATAGATAGATAGATAGATAGATAGATAGATAGATAGATAGATAGATAGATAGATAGATAGATAGATAGATAGATAGATAGATAGATAGATAGCATGCTTATAGATCTAAACAATCTTATTTTATTTAATTTTTTTTTAATTTTTACTGATAAATGATGTATCAAGATATCTCATTCAAAATCTCTATCTAGACTTATCCCCATACCAAACCAGTTTTGAGCTAATAGCTCTCATAATTGAGGAGCTAGGACATCCAAACATCAGATCCAAAATACAAACTCAAGCCCAGCATTTATCTTAACTATTAAGTAGAAAATATGGACTTTTCAGACATCTATATAATTTTCAAATCCAGCTCTCTAATTCAAACAGCTATATGGGACTGAACTAAATTCAGATACACCATATATTAATAGCCTTAGCAATATAATACAGCCAAAGCCTTAACAGCCAACCTATTATGTTAATGAAATCAAATCATACACTCGTTTAGGTTGTATTTACAAATATAATATAAAGAGCATGCTAATAGTTCTAAACAAGCTTATTTTATTTTATTTTATTTTTTGCCAATAAATGCAGCATCACAATATTAATATTATAGTTTGGCTGTTAAGGCTTTGACTATATTAAATTGCTAAGGCTATTAATATATGGTATATCAGAATTCAGTTCAGTCCCATATAGATATTTGAGTTGAAGAACAATATTTGAAGACATATAGATGTATCAAAATTTCAGATTTTCTACTTAATAATTAACTATTAGATAAATTCTGGGCTTGAGTTTGTATTTTGGATGGAGTCTGGATGTCCTAGTTCCTCACTGATGAGAGCCATTAGCACAAAACCAGTTTGGGGATGGGTCTAAGTCTAGACAGAGATTTTAAATGTGTTCTCTTGCTGCATTTATTGGTAAAAAAAAAAAAGCTTGTTTAGAGCTATTAGCACCTCTTTATATTACATTTATAAATACAAACTAAATAAGTGTATACCTTGATTTTATTTATATATATATAATATTATTCAATGTCTATATTTTTTCAAAGCAATATATGTAATTATATAATTAAATATTTATAAATACAGTAATTAGATAATTAAAAATTTTATCCACTTAGGAGCACTTTCGATTATCCTAGTAATCTTTGTCAACTAACACTTTGAAAGGCTAACTTTTCCACATTCTGTGATCTTACCATTTGCTACCTGCCTGTCAATTAACTCATGTTTGTATTTGTATATTTGCATAGCTTTCTTTATTTTCCTTTTATTGTTATTTTTTTGAATTTGCAATATTTTTACATTATTAAAATTGAAGTCAAAACCATAAATATATGACTTATTATGATTGTAAAAAACTGATGCTGAAATATTATTATCTACTTTACAATTTTGTTTCAATTTCTGAACCCATTTTAATAACAGCAAGTGCTCTTTAGTTCTTTTTTCCAACATACATCTCGATTCACCTATATATCCACTACCATGCCTACATATCCATTTATAAATGACACAATTTTTTATTTATAAATGAGATAAACCTCATTTATAAATAAAAATTGTATCATTTATAAACCTTATTTATAAATAAAAAAAATTGTGTCATATATAAATGGACATGTAGGTGTTGCAGTGGATATATAGGTGAATCAAGGTATACATCAGGAAAAAAAAACTAAAGAGCACTTATCTATTAAAATGAGTTCAGAAATTGAAACAAAATTGTAAAGTAGATAATATTTCAGCATCTGTTTTTACGATCATAATAAGTTATGTATTTATGGTTTTGACTTCGTTTTAATAATATAAAATATTGCAAATAGAAAAAAATAACAATAAAAGGAAAATAAAGGAAGCTATGCAAATTTACAAATACAAACATGACTTAATTGATAGACAGGTAGTAAATGTTAAGATAACAGAATTGTGGGAAAGTTAGCCTTTCAAAGTGTTAGTTGACAAAGATTACTAGAATAATTGAAAGCGCTCCTAAGTGGATAAAATTTTTAATTAATTACTGTATTTATAAATATTTAATTATATAATTACATATACATTATATATTGTAACCTTTTGATTTATTAATTGTTTCCAAGAAGGATATAAATTTTATATAATAATCAAAATTTTAAATTTAGAAAACATATAAGTATATTGCCTGTTGATTTTTAGTTTATATTCTGTATAAATAGTTTAATCTATAGGAAATAAATGTAGGATTCTGTTGATATAGTCAATAAACATCTTTTTATTATAGTTATATATTTTAAATAATTGTATTTAGTGAAATTATAATAGTATTTAATAGTTACAAACTCATTCACATTATACATATTCAAATTTATAATATTTGTTACTCTCTACAATAGTTATTAATGAAATATTAATTGAATTTTTATTACAGTGATCCTTTAAAAGGTGTGCGTGTCAATATATTTGTAGAATCCTATTAAACAAGAATAAAGTACTTATTATAAAATAATATTTTCTTTCAATTAGGAATATCAAATGTTATAATATTGCAAATTTTTAAATAATAATAATATTATATTTTAAATATAACTAATAATTAAATATTTTAATTAGGATAAATAATTATTATAAAGAATAATAATTATAATTCTATTTAAATTTAAACTTAAAAGCAATTAAATTTAATAATTTAGTTTTTAAAATATTTACTTATTTTATTTCAAATTGTAGACAAAAATTAATTTATGCAGAAAAATATTACTTGATTAATAATAAATGATCAATGAAATTGTTTTAATTAGTGGTCTGATATCAAGTGATGGCAGATGAAATTAAAAAGAATTCATTAAAAAGTGAGAGCTAATACCTGTTTTATTAGATTGTTAAAAAATTAGAAAATTTTATCATATTTTTAAGTTAAGTAAAAGTTAATTGCTATAAGCTGAATAATTATTACATATCTTAAAATGGATTATAAAGAAACCATGGAATAAACAAAAAGAATTTCTTCACTGAGGACATGAGTTCTATCTTATATGTCAACTTATAATTGAAAATGTGGTTGCTAATAAAAAAGCAGTTATTATTATCATTATCATTCTTGAAATAAAATGGGAAAATATTATAAACACAATCAAGGAGTCTGCAGATGTTGTTGCGTAAGAGAATATTTTGTATTTTTGTATTTTTAATGAGTTTAATCCTTAAGTTATTTATCAAAGAAACTTTTATTTAGTGAAAAGATGCAGTTATTATCAGAGTATAAAAATGCTTTATAGAACTTTAAAAACATTTTATAGAACTTTAAGCTAGTTGTTTGATAGTAATTAAAAATCTATTTTAAAAGTTATAATAAACTAAATAAATTAGAAGTTAAAATAAAATTAAAATCTAATAAAGAGAATAAATAATATGTCTTTGCTTGACCATCCTGCCATATGTTCCAATTATAATCAAATTGGCTAAAAAATGGTAAATTTTTATACTATCATAGTGAATTTATGCTCATTTTTCAGCTTAAAAAGTACTGTAAGATGTTGCTCTCTCTAGAATTATTTTACAAGTAAAAATTCAATAATATTTAAATTTGAAACTAGAACAATGGGAGAAGATGGACTTTCCAAGGCACTGATTGGTTGTTTCTCAATTTGAACAAAAGGGAGCGCTTGTCAACAATTTTGACAGCTCCAAGTTCTTTGTTTGATTTTCAAAACAAAAATGAATATTTTAGAACATTTTTTAAAAATTTTTTTACATATTATAAATTATTTTGATAAAATATGCTGAAAATGTAATTATTTTAGAAGAATAGTTAAGATTTTAGTAAAAAAAAAAAGTTACTTTTACATGCACGTAAATTGTGAAAGAAATCAATGCCGTACGTATTTTTTAATAGGTTATGAATGTTCTTTTTAGTTTTTCCACTATAGAATATTTTTATAATTCTAAATAAAAATTTATTTTTGAAAAAACATTCATTCACTTTCATAATCTGACAAATTATTAATTTGTTTTTTTACAAACGAAACTAAAACAAATATAATATTAAAAGACGAATATATTTTTACTGCTGATTTTGTAATTGACCAATCAAAAGTTTAGAGTTTTAACTCACTCAATCAAACAAAATTTTTGACAGCACAAAGGCAAAGAAAAAAAGAATTTTGCTAGAATAATTTATAGTTTTTTTTATATGACATTTAAAAAAATAATGATTAAATAATTCTTGCTGAGAGCAAAAGAAGTATATTTGGATGAAAAAATGTCAAAAGTAGCAGGATTTAAAAAGAGAATCCTTTTATTTTAATAATGAATATTAAATAAAGAAATGAACTACACTAATATAACAAACTAGAACTAATTGATATGTATGTATTAATCTTATAAAGTAGCTCAACCAACATGAATGAATAGTATTCCAAATTAAAACAGTTTTCAGACTAGATGTATATGCTATGTTTTGCTAATGGAAAATAATAATTATAAACTAACACTTAATATTTAAAGAACTATTACAAAATTATTGAATGTTCCAGAATCCTAGAAGAATATTTTTAAGAGCTCAAGAATATTACAAGATTTTACTAATTATGAATAATTTTTTTCTTAAAATATGTTGCATTAAATAATGTGTGTTTCTAGAAAGAGGAGAGAGAAATGTACAATGGTAATAATGGGGAAAACTTGAACAAGTTCAATGTTTCGTATTGGTATTTTATGGTAAAACCAAAAATTAGTTAAATTATTTTTATATTGTTATCAATGTTTAATATTAAGATAATTTTAAAATATTATTATATTTTAAATTTATAAATAAAGGTATTGTATGCTTATCTATAAATTTTTGTATGGATGTCCTAAGAACTACGATATCATATTGAGTAATATGATAATAGGAGTTTATGCCATTTAAGTATGCATAGAGAGTAATAGTTTTATTGTAATAAAATGGTATGCATAAAATTATCAATTTGTTATATTGATATATATTTCATAATAGGACTGAATCATAATGATGAATCAAGATATTGTATACTGTTAAGATAAAGATGAATGTACAATGTGAGTATAATAGTATGAATGAGAAACAAAATAGAGTGGATGTAGTAGTTAAGGAGATGATCTATGATCTCAAACATTATAATAAATGAAGAATACTATAACATTCAGTCATAAGCATAAAGATTTATTTGTTTTGTTAGATGATCTGTCATAAGTATATATACACATAAAAGATAGGGAAATAAAATTGTATTATTATGAAGAATATGTGGATGCTGAAAAATATATACATGTTGTATGGATATGTTAGAATGCCAGGTTAATGGAATACCATCCTGAAGAACTAATGTTATATGAAATGTTTTGATCCTAAGGATGCCCATATTATTGCTGTAGGAAATAAGAGGACTTTCATATGAATAATAGTTATTATATTCCATAAGAGCTTTAGAATTAAGCCAGGATTTATTATGGTAGAATCATTGAAGTAATAATAACTACCCACAAGTATAGTAGTTAGTAAATCAATGTAAGTTGCCTCCATTTCTATATTTTGTATAGTGGTTTATTAAATTAGTTTCTTATCCAAGGTTTTGTCAGTGATATTGAAATATAAAGTAAGCAATATAAGTAAGTTATTTAGGAATTTATACTTTTTCTTCTTTTGATTCATAAAAGATAGTATAAGGAAAAAAACCATATAAAAAATAAATATCATAAAACATTACTAGAAATAAGAATAACTTATTGCTAGAAAGATAAATGACGTCAACAAGATTGAAGAATTAAACAGGCAAAAAACTCTCCATATAGCAGTGCCACCTTGTGCTGACCAGAGTAATCAATGGATTCCAGAAATCTTGTGCATAAAATCCCTATCTAGTGCCTACTTATCCAATATCCACACACAAGTTTCTGGCTTGTGGCCTTCATCAGTGAGGAGCCTTGGATCTGAGAGCATTGCACCTAGATCTTAGGATCTAATACAACCCTCCAGCAGCCACCTTTTAACTCTACTTAACTACAAAAATATGAAAATGAAATTGAAAACACAATAACATTTTCAATCTAAGCTCAATAGCTTATATAGTGATCATGTGATGTTTAGTGGTTTAAGAATGAAGAATGTGAATGAAAGATGTTTGATTAGTATATAAGATAAACGATAATATTTAAACATAGAATATTTTTGATTCCGTTATCTATTCAGAATATATTATTTGTATTGTATCAACAATATAAAAATATAGAAGTTATTTAGTCAATGATAATAAAATATTAGTATAAGAATTTTTAAAACTGAATTATATTAAATTGGTATAAATTTAATAAAACTTGTGTAAAATAATTGACCAATAAAGTATTATGGGAACAATAAAGAAATTACCAAATGTATGAAAACATGGATGGTAAATTAATTCATAATATGGATAGAAGTATTCATATTATTATTTAAAAAATCTTATCATTCAATTACTATAAACCCAGTGACAATATATAAAAAGAGGATAGTGTTTATTTTTAGATGTTTTAATGCAAAGAATTTTGTAAATATGTGGTTACTCAACTGTAAATGTTATAAATTCTTTATGTTTTCATTTGTAATCATAATTATTGTTATAAATCTATTGTTGTTAAAAATAAATTGTGTTTTTAATTTAAACTTGGCAAGTAGTATTATTTCTTTATATATCATTAATTTCACAGGGTCATACATGAAAGCACATGACATAACAAAATACTTGCGTAAATTTATTAATTAGATATTTTAATTATAGAATTATAATAAAATAATTTAAACTTAACAAATCAAACACAGGTCCATTTTAATTTATAATTTGATTAAAGTAATATTTACTTGATATTTAGTTTATTCAATATTAAAGTAACTGGAATGGCTGCTTGAAATTTAAATTTAAAGAGTGATTATATGTTCAGAGGATTATGAAGATTGATGTTATATTTGAAAGTCATGTGTGTGTTATAAAGTTTATTAAATCTTAATAAAATTATAAAATAATAAAAATATTATAAAGTTTATTAATAGGAGTAAATCCTAACTGCTATATTATTCAAGATATAAGAAATTAATAAGATCAATTTTATATTTGTTTGGAAAAAGAAAATAGAATGGGTAGATGCTAAAAATAATTAATGTATACAAAATTAAGTTATATAATATTAGATTTTGATTAATTATAAGGGTTCTAATAATTATTTAATGATTATTCTGTTTAATGGTAATTATCTATAGAAGTGGAGGGATAAATAGCAAAAGTGTTATAAATTATTAATTTAAAATAAGTTGATAATTTATTATTAGTATCAGTATAATATTAAAGTTATATTAATTATTAAACTGTTGTTCTAGTTGGTAACTGTAGATGAGAGTGTAATTATTATTTAAATAATCGGATTTCAACAAAATCCTACTTGATATTCAATTGTCTAACTGTAAATTATTATTATTTTGCTTACTTAAAGAACAATAATTATCCCTGAGATATCAATAGGATATAATAATTATTTAGATTAATTTAATTTGTGTTTTTAAAATTATTATATTTATAGTTTCTTAGAAATACAAAAGAAAACCTTAATTATTATTTCCCATGAATTATTATATTAGTCACTGTGTATTGTAGGGATTTTCTTAATGATTATAACAAGATGATAGCTGGAGAGTTTCTACAATAACATTGCCATTGTGAAGTATATTTCATATGCTTCTCAATGTTAAAACCTATGCATTTGTCACTGTTTCTGTAGTCCATTCTATATTAGTAGTATTAAATTATGTAGAATCTCATTATCGTATTGTTTTGTCATACATCATTGTTTTTGGTCATCTTACTTCCTCATAGTGTCTCTTTTGAGAAGGATACAGCATATATATATATATATATATATATATATATATATATATATATATATATATATATATATATATATATTCTTGCTATTAAAAGGTGTGAAGGTTGCCTTGACAGCAGTGAGAAATATTGATTACTATATTTTACTGTGAATGTTTAGGTGGTTACTGGTTGGATCTTAATTTTATATATATATATATATATGTGTGTGTATGTGTGTGTGTGTGTGTATTAAAGTCTGCCCATGATCCTATTCTAACAATTTAAATGAGAACATATTACTAACCCTTGCTTCGAGTAGGTATATTTATGAGCATCGCATGTCTGATCTCAAGTGCCAATCTTACCAATTAATAAGAATTATATGAAAAAAATGTTCCAGTAGACCTTATCAGGTGCCTTATCCTAACTAGCTCAATCTCAAGGTCTGGAAGACAATGTTTATTGGGAGTGTAACGATATATAAATATGCCATTACATTAATTTAAAATAAAAACTAAGTTCGCAAATAAAAATAAATTTATTAAAAATCTAAAAGCTAAAAAAAATTAAAGAGTTGTTAAACATATATTCGCACAGATGCAAAACTTTAAAAATATTTTTTTTTAATAAATAAAAGTATTTGAACGTACTTTGTTATAAAAAAGTACAAGATTTAAAGATAAAATATTTTTATAAATGGAAATGATTGTTTTATAAATTAATTGAAAAGCAAGCTAACCCCTGGGCTCTTGTATAATTAAAAAGTCTGATGAAAGATAGATAAGAAAATGAAAAGAATTAGCTTGTCCAATATAGAAGCAGCAATAAAGGCCTGGACCATCACGAAAAAATGGAACAGAGACATATTTTGTTCATTGAATCTAGAGGACCATTATAAAAGGAAAACAATTAAAAATCAAAACAGTTTTTCTTGACAGTTCCAACTTGATTTTGTGAGAAGAATGATAAGACGCACTTGTCATTCTCTCTCACTTATTTTAAAACTGAAATGACTGTGATACCAGAATGGAAACAGCTAAGGCTACCTCCAGAATATCAGACCGGTCTTTCATGAAAGTCTTCATGGGAATACACCAGGAACCGGAAGCTCTTCTACTGTAAGATGTAAATGGGAAAATTTTACTACAAATAATTAAGAACTTTAAAGATTTAACAAGCTAAACATTTTTTTTTATAAATGAACTTTAATCTGACTTTCCAAATTAATAATTAATGTTTAAATTTTACATAGTTAAATTTGCTAAAATCATTTCCATTTTCATTTCTTATTAATATTTTTGTATAAATTATTTAAATGCATAAATTTAAGTTGGGTATGGACATTGCATGAATTCATTAGCGGTTAATTAGGTTGTGGTTTTCATATTCGATTAGAATATATGTCATCGATGTCAATGTGGCATCTTATGATGAATGCCATTGGGTTTCTTGTATTACCTCTGCAATTGACATTATCGATGCTTTGTATTTTGATCGGTTATGTGTATTTTGGAATGTTTTTAACCGTGGAATCTATGCAGCCAATCTTTAAAACAAATTTTATAAAATTCATCTGTGCGAACGTATATAAATGTTAAATTTAAGTCAGGCATAAATGGCTATATAGATTTGTAAAGTTATATATATAGTTTAAGGGAGGGTAATCTTAGGTTATTTGTTTCATAGCTAAATTGGGTCAATGGATTGGATGTACTGATGTAATTAGTAAATGTAGCATGAGATCTGCTACAGGCAGAATTGCATATATATGCCACACATTCCCTGTTTGCCTAATGGAATTGGATGGTAAGACAGAAGATGCGGTCCATTCCTATTGAGTTTTTTGTTTATTGTTCTTCTCACCAGAAGATGTAGCATTCCTGTTTGGTTGAGAGACAATGTCTTCTCTAACTCTACTTACTGTTCAGATGTACATTCCTGACAGTATAGTATTTTGTGCTGTTGTATTCATGCTGCATTGAATACATCAATGTATCAGATGGATTGACACCGGTTTGACTGCAAACTTTTGGCCTAAGGTTAAATAAGGGATAGAATATTTTCTTTTCAAATGCAGATCTATGTAGTCTATTCATACTTGATGATCTCTACAAAAAAATATTAAGTTTATTCATACTCGACAATCTTAAAATAAATATAAATTTCATCTGTGTAGATGATTTAAAATTTTAAAAGGATAAGTTAAATTAAAAGAATGTTAAAATCTAAAATAATAAATATTATTCCTCAAAATTTATATGTGCGTTAATAAATGTTTGTGTGTTAATTACTGACAGTGGCTTTTATTTTTTATATATATATTTAAGATACAAATTCATCAAGTTATTTATTATCTCTGCATCTCCATGAGCTAGTGACATTGGGCTAACGGTCTAAATATTAAATAAAGTGGGATCTTAATAGCATATCTGCCTACTTTATAAGTTTTTCTAGATTCAAATGCCTAGATGGTGCCTTTGTAATGCAGATTACGATAAGATTTCATTTCCACTTTCATTTGGATAGTTATAGGAGAATGAAGCCAAGGTTATCTTACAAAGAAACATCATTTATATACTACCCTATGAATCTTATTATTGTATTTCTTTTAGAAGTATACAATCATGAATATGTAAGCTTTTAAAAACAATAGCCCAGAAGTTATAACAATCTCATAATTCAAATAAATACCCAAGTTATAGTTTAAATTGTAAGATTTATTAATACACATATATATTAATATCTCAAACATATGACTCATTCATTCTGATATATATATATATATATATATATATATATATATATATATATATATATACACACATTCATGAATGAGTGCAACTATACATCAGAGTTGTATTTATTAAATGATTTAATCTATTTCTATAATTACTTTCCTTAAGTTGAGACAAAGCACATATTTCTTAATTTATTATATGTTCATTTAATATATATAGAAAAGGTCAAAATTACCTCATTTGAGAGTGAACGTTCGTGTATTTAATGCTGATGATCTGTAAGCTTACAGTATTACAATGGTGATTGTCCTTGTGAGAATTGTTGGTCTGGAAGATTATGAAAGATTCCATAACATTTTCACATAAGATAATCCATCCTAGAAGTTAGGTAGATGATTCAAAAATTGATTGCATGAATGTTCTTGCTGTTTGGAGTTCTGTGATCATTTCACTTGATTGAAATAGATGGCTAAAAATTTTCATAGATAAAGGTCAGGCAGGTCACAAAATAGCTGTACACTGGGCCGGTTTAATGAATCCACATGATTCTTTTACCCTAGCATTTCGATGAAATCCATTCTTATTAATTTTTATTAATGAATCAAATCAGTTTATGAAAATTTACTTTCCACACTTCTTTCTCTGTAATGGTCACTTTTCTAAATCACTCTTAAATCATATATATATATATATATATATATATATATATATATATATATATTGAAACAGTAAGGTCTGCTTTGCAGATCTTCGTTTCACCTTTTCTCACCTATTTCCTAACTCATACCTTAGTTTGAATCCCAATCTATGGTAGTGTGTCTGCAATACGCTTATATACCGAAAATCCCGCCTAATTTTAAACCACGAGTACAATGCTCGTATTATATATATATAAGTCATTCCCAAATAAATAAAAGATTATAGATTATGTATATGTTCACATAATTTTGATTTATTAAAAAGTAGGTTATATAAGTCGTAATTGTGCACACACTATGATATGCATTTTAAAACATATCAAAATTATAAATTGTTAAAGTTATTTTGTTTGAATCTATTTACAAATATATTACCATCATACTATATTTTGATTTAAAATAAAATTCATTTAGTAAATATTCGTTTAGTAAATAGATTCAAATATTGCAAGTTAAAAGTAAAATAATTTTCGTTTAATTTAATAAAAGTCATTCCAAATATTTCTGTTAAAATAAATGATGGACAATAGTTTAATTAGTTAATGTTCTATAAGTTTATCTAAAAACAGCAGATGTCCATTTAAGGTTTTCTTTAATTAATAAAAGTAATTTTTAATTAAATCTAGTTAGTAATTCGAATGTCGACAGGGAAAGTAACAAAATAAATTAATTAATGTTGAATTCCTTTAGACATTCGGATGATTACAGCTGATAACTCTGATATATTTTTGTAATGCTCCAGGGCAGTTCTATTGTTAAATTCTACTATAAAAAGGAGTTTTTTCTTTGTTCTGGATTATTCTAATGTTTCTAAGAGAAATCATTCTGAGTTCTATTCTAATAATTTGCTAACCTTGACATGACAGAGTAGAGGTGTCAAGATGGCTATGTCCCCTTGGAATAGCCAGCCGCTGCTCCAGACCATCGGAAGCTATCACATAAGGAACCCCAGAACTGCTGCTGCTGCAAAAATATGAACATTCCAGATGTTGCTGCTGAATTATAGGACCTGCCGAACATCTACCTGCAAATGCATCTCCAGAGGTAACCTAAATTAACCCAAGAGCTCTTATGATTCCTAACTAACATGCTATAGCTATTCTAAATTGTTTTCTGAAATTTCACATAACTTTATTATGTACTTCTTTAAAGTGTTCAAATATAATCAACAGTTTTGCTCTATCCTTGGGTTAATATTCTCTATTTATAAAGCTTTCTTTTATTTTATTATGATAATGTGTCAGAATCGTCTTTGACCGAGTGAACTATTCCCTTTATTGAAAGTAAGACGCCGCTATTAAGGCATATTTTAAATTTATAATTTTCCAATTTTATTATCTTGCAAATCACTCGTTCGAGGGCGATTCTTTTCTTTAATATATAATATAATCACATAGTTTAAAATCTACATGTTATTGATTTTAATCTAATATAAGAGTATGTGCGAGGTCAATGATTAAATGTGTCCCCTAATGCATGATTGCGTATATAAATCTATACTTACTTTTCAAACCTGCAAGCATGCATTTTCCTATTTTAATTACCGTGTTCTACTTTAATTACAAAGTTCATCATTGACATCGAGAATGTGCAGACCCTTTTAAATGAATTTCTGGGAATTTGATTGGGCATTTCTCTTAATCCAAGTAAAACCCATTCAGTATGTTTTGTATACACTCGTCTCGTATTGCTGGTAAATGAATTGGTTGTTGAGACCGCTTTGTTTTATTTTCCAAGGATTATTTACATGGCTAAGGCCATTCTATTTGCCTTTTTGCAGTTTCCAGGCAGAGTGTGCCCCCAAATGACACACCTGGGAAGTAAATGCAATCGTCATTATCAGTTGCTAAGTTTCGGCTGTTCATAAAATACTTTTCTACGGGTTAGCGGTGATATGCCCTCCGTAATCATTCCGGATATTCAATATTGTTTTATTTTATATTTATTTTACAAAGCATCCATGACTTAAACGTGTCACACCCTCCAACTTTACTAAATTCATTATCAGCAATACTGACCTCCCAATGCAACTCTATTATTATTATTCTCAAATAAATGCTTTGATCACATTCCCACTTTGTTGCTTAGTAAGCTTTAGTCCGTGCTATTCTCGAAATCAATAAATATTTTAGAACACTTAATTTTCAAATATTTTCTTAAACTTATATAATTACTCAAAGCACCTCGCACATGTTCCTATCTTGTCAAGCACATTATCGTAATGCTATTAGCCCAAGGAATAGAATATATCACTTTGTTTTAAAGACTTTTTGTCAGTTGTGGGAATATAATGCCAACAATTATTTAATACGCGTCCCTGTCTTATATAAGCAGACAGTGGCATTATATATATAATTTATATGAATAAATTTTGTGAAATTATTTAAAACTAAATTTGATCTCTTATTTTATTTGATTCCTATCACTGTCTCGGTCTATATATATATATTTTCTGCATTTCTTTTGTAAATCCATAGATGTTAATTAGCCACCCAAACTTCTTTTAGTACAGAGTCTTTTGTTTCTCCCTGACCACCAGGCACCGGTCAAAGGTCATACTAGTAGTGGCATCAGATGTGTTGTCACGTAGATGGCGCTGTGAAATTTGGGCTTTAGATTCGAACTTAGTATATCTAGAAGGCAACCCCTCCTAGAATGTTCAGTTTCATGTCTGGGGTTTGAATTCTGCAGTGTGTTAGCGAGATAGACGATTCTGACTGTTACATAGTATTTTTTTTCCAGGTCCATGGCTTGCCCAAAGGTGGAGCCTTGAAAATTTAAACACCCACATCCCTGTAGATCTTAATTATTTAAACACCCACATCCCTGTAGCTTAATTTTAGTATTTTATTCGTATTTAATCACTCAAATCCTTTATATTTTTGATATATAAAATATCTTTTCAAACTCTATACTATCTATATTGTTTATTTGCGTGTATATTTCATATATTTTGTTTGACTCGGGCATTCAATTACTTATACTGTATAATCAGAATTTGTCCAAACTTGCTATAGTGCAATACGAGTCATTTGTATTTATCTGTATTGTTGTTTCATTTAAGTCACGCTATATACGCAAGGTGTGAATTACTTAAATATTGCCCCAAGTGAATATTGTGACAATCTATGAATATTTCAAATATTATATTTTCTATCAAAATAAAGTTTTATCGGCTCAACGCGCAAGATAGCATTAATAATAATTTTGTATGGTAATGACCTAGATATGTAATAGGCTATCGTATGGAATTAAAAAAAAAATCAATCATAAATAAAATATTGTAATCAATAAAAAAAATGTGAATGTTTTAATGAGTGCCCATAGTTAAATGGAATAGTTATTAAAATTCATTTTGGGAAGCTAACAGTCTATGGATCCTTTTAACTGGTGACATGGCGCCCAAGAGTAATTTCATTAAACGGAGTTACTTCTAAAATAAATTTTGTCACCAGGCTAAATTCTTTTATATGTAATTTGTTTTTTTCAACGTGTGTAAATTTTTCTTAGACCAAATAATGAGACGTGAATCGGATCAATAATTATGTAAATAAAAATATATGTATGCTAATCTTAAATAAGAAGGAACAAAATAAGTATACCTGGATCTAGCGAATGTTAACATATATAAATAAAATTGCTTGAGTTTAAAAATATATATGTTAGCGAAATATTTTGACAGATAGAATTTAAGAGATTTTTTTGTATATACGGGCAGTTAAAATATATATGTTGGCAGCAGATTTAAACAAGAAATTTTTGCAGTAATAAAAGGGTAGTAGTCGGAGTTTTTAGTGATAAACATAAAAGCAGTAATTAGGCCAACAGAACCGAGAGGGAGATAGCCTATTAGCCATTAATAAAGTTATAATCAAACATAATAATCGCAGAGTTAAACAAGGAATAAAAATAAATAAAATAGAGATAACCATAAAACAGTTTAATAATTTTTTTAGGATATATTAAATAGTTAGCAATAAAATAAAATAAAAGTCATCATCATTATCGATCACGGTAATCATCCAAGGCCATGGAAAATACGGATACTAATGAGGTCCATTTCCAGACTATTATAGAATTGTTTAAGCAAGGTGAAGAAAGAGCGAAAAGATGGGCAGAAGAAAGCCGAAGGAGAGGTGAGGAACTTAGAGCACTGTACAGGCTCCTCCCTGGATGGCAAGAGATGGCAGATAAACTCCTGAACCAGAAAGTTGAGACAAATGATTCCGCAAAGAAGACTGATACACTGGACCTGGGACCTCGAACTCAGCCAACCAAGCTCAACACTAGAATATTCCATGAAGTAAAAAAATGTCCTGAACTTTCTTTGGAAAGAGTACTTCCATTAAATAATGTACGGGACTTACGGATTCAAACCCAGCTAACCATGCTTACCACCAACATCAAAGTACTTAAAGAAAACCAGGAAAATATCCCACCTGATATAGCAAGAATATATTGAATACAGGAAATAGTGAAAACAATGATGGCACTGGATGTCAGCCCATGGGTGAAGGAGCCACCAGATAAGGCAAATAATTGCAACAGCCTAAAGCTTCAGTTATTAACAACCACTCTGGATTTCAGTCCCTGTGCCAAAGAACTGCCAGACAAGGTAAAGAGACCTGATAATCTGAGACTGCAGTCATCAAATTATAAAAGCAGTGATTACCCACCAGACCCAGGATTATAGTAGTTTTTTTTTAAACAACAAAAAAAAATGGACACGTCACAGGATAAATGAGATCGGATATAACCAATATTAAACTTGTAAAACGTTAAATAAAATTTGTTGAAAGGGGAAAATAATAGACAAAATGTTCGCTAGATGGTAGATTTATTAATATGATCCGGGTATATAATTCAGTTTCATTTCTTCATTATATTTATATCCTGTACATTATGAGTTATCTTGTAAATTTTGTTTATGCAGGCTTCATAGGTGGACACCTGTTGTAAGATCTTTTCTTTAACATTTTTTTTGTTCCGTCACTAAGGGAATGTGAAACAGTAAGGTCTGCTTTGCAGATCTTCGTTTCACCTTTTCTCACCTATTTCCTACCTCATACCTTAGTTTGAACCCCAATCTATCATAGTGTGTCTGCAATACGCTTATATACTGAAAATCCCACCTAATTTTAAAGCACGAGTACAATGCTCATATATTATATATATATATATATATATATAAGTCATTACCAAATAAATAAAAGATTATAGATTATGTATATGTTCACATAATTTTGATTTATTAAAAAGTAGGTTATATAAGTCGTAATTGTGCACACACTATGATATGCATTTTAAAACATATCAAAATTATAAATTGTTAAAGTTATTTTGTTTGAATCTATTTACAAATATATTACCATCATAATATATTTTGATTTAAAATAAAATTCATTTAGTAAATATTCGTTTAGTAAATAGATTCAAATATTGCAAGTTAAAAGTAAAATAATTTTCGTTTAATTTAATAAAAGTCATTCCAAATATTTCTGTTAAAATAAATGATGGACAATAGTTTAATTAGTTAATGTTCTATAAGTTTATCTAAAAACAGCAGATGTCCACTTAAGGTTTTCTTTAATTAATAAAAGTAATTTTTAATTAAATCTAGTTAGTAATTCGAATGTCGACAGGGAAAGTAACAAAAGAAATTAATTAATGTTGAATTCCTTTAGACATTCAGATGATTACAGCTGATAACTCTGATATATTTTTGTAATGCTCCAGGGTAGTTCTATTGTTAAATTCTACTATAAAAAGGAGGTTTTTCTTTTGTTCTGGATTATTCTAATGTTTCTAAGAAAAATCATTCTGAGTTCTATTCTAATAATTTGCTAACCTTGACATGACAGAGTAGATGTGTCAAGATGGCTATGTCCCCTCGGAATAGCCAGCCGCTGCTCCAGACCATTGGAAGCTATCACATAAGGAACCCTGGAACTGCTGCTGCTGCAAAAATATGAACATTCCAGATTTTGTTGCTGAATTATAAAACCTGCCAAACATCTACCTGCAAATGCATCTCCAGAGGTAACCTAAATTAACCCAAGAGCTCAACTAACATGCTATAGCTATTCTAAATTGTTTTCTGAAATTTCACATAACTTTATTATGTACTTCTTTAAAGTGTTCAAGTATAATCAACAGTTTTGCTCTATCCTTGGGTTAATATTTTCTATTTATAAAGCTTTCTTTTATTTTATTATGATAATGTGTCAGAATCGTCTTTGACCGAGTGAACTATTCCCTCTATTGAAAGTAAGATGCCGCTATTAAGGCATATTTTAAATTTATAATTTTCCAATTTTATTATCTTGCAGATCACTCGTTCGAGGGCGATTCTTTTCTTTAATATATAATATAATCACATAGTATAAAATCTACATGTTATTGATTTTAATCTAATATAAGAGTATGTGCGAGGTCAATGATTAAATGTGTCCCCTAATGCATGATTGTGTATATAAATCTATACTTACTTTTCAAACCCGCAAGCATGCATTTTCCTATTTTAATTACCATGTTCTATTTTAATTACAAAGTTCATCATTGACGTTGAGAATGTGCGGACCCTTTTAAATGAATTTCTGGGAATTTGATTGGGCATTTCTCTTAATCCAAGTAAAACCCATTCAGTATGTTTTGTATACACTCATCTCGTATTGCTGGTAAATGAATTGGTTGTTGAGACCACTTTGTTTTATTTTCCAAGAATTCTTTACACGGCTAAGGTCATTCTATTCACCTTTTTGCAGTTTCCCGGCAGAGTGTGCCCCCAAATGACTCACCTGGGAATTAAATGCAATCGTCATCCAGTCACTAAGTTTCAGCTGTTCATAAAATACTTTCCTACAGGTTAGCGGTGATATGCCCTCCGTAATCATTCCGGATATTCAATATTGTTTTATTTTATATTTATTTTACAAAGCATCCATGACTTAAATGTGTCACACCATCCAACTTTAATAAATTCATTATCAGCAATACTGACCTCCCAATGCAACTCTATTATTATTATTCTCAAATAAATGCTTTGATCACATTCTCACTTTGTTGCTTAGTAAGCTTTAGTCCGTGCTATTCTCGAAATCAATAAATATTTTAGAACACCTAATTTTCAAATATTTTCTTAAACTTGTATAATTACTCAAAGCACCTCGCACATGTTCCTATCTCATCAAGCACATTATCGTAATGCTATTAGCCCGAGGAATAGAATATATCACTTTGTTTTAAAGTCTTTTTGTCAGTTGTGGGAATATAATGCCAACAATTATTTAATATGCGTCCCTGTCTCATATAAGCAGACAGTGGCATTATATATATAATTTATATAAATAAATTTTGTGAAATTATTTAAAACTAAATTTGATCTCTTATTTTATTTGATTCCTATCACTGTCTCGATCTATATATATATTTTCTGCATTTCTTTTGTAAATCCATAGACGTTAATTAGCCACCCAAACTTCTTTTAGTATAGAGTCTTTTGTTTCTCCCTGATCACCAGGCACTGGTCAAAGGTCATACTAGAAGTGGCATCAGATGTGTTGTCACATAGATGGCGCTGTGAAATTTGGGCTTTAGATTCGAACTTAGTATATCTAGAAGGCAACCCTCATAGAATGTTCAGTTTCATGTCTGGGGTTTGAATTCTGCAGTGTGTTAGCAAGATAGACGATTCTGACTATTACAATATATATATATATATATATATATAGTTCTTTTCTTTTAACTCTCTTTCACCTCACTTTTTTTTATTTATCCATACACCGATGACCATTATCCCAAGA
Organism: Epiperipatus broadwayi; assembly: GCA_028023455.1. Classification (NCBI taxonomy): domain Eukaryota; kingdom Metazoa; phylum Onychophora; class Udeonychophora; order Euonychophora; family Peripatidae; genus Epiperipatus; species Epiperipatus broadwayi. The sequence continues at coordinate 15,006,652 of JAQFVV010012399.1, read as the reverse complement.
ATGCTTTTAGCAGAATCAGGTTCTATTGTCCCAAAATACTTAGTGGCCAATTGCTTAACAGAAATTGCCTGTGGTACAACTTGCAATCCCTTTTATTACTCTCCAGCTTTACATTTTAATTTGCTTTTATTAAGAAATATGTGCTACAAATGACATTATTTCAATAACTATAACTTATGGTAATAAATAACAAATTTATATAAAACAAAAATATAAAAATACAACTCTGCACATAACCACTCTGCTTCGTCTTCACATACAAATCTATCTGTTAGTAATTAATTCTACTCAACATCACAACAACACGTGTAATAAACATATATGTATATGTTCATGCCTTTAAATGGTTAATGTATTTCACTCACACTCTTTTGTAACAGGGGTTGAATGTATATCTATAAATTTTCTCACATCTATTAATTTAATTCATAATTACAATCACAATAAACACTCTTTTGTAATCATTATTGTCTTTTACTTCCTTTAGTACTCATATTCGAACCCAGCTACTGTTACAATATATATATATTGAAGAATCATAAAAATATGTATAAGTGATTATGGTGTGGGCCAACTGATGAGTGCTGGTTCAGCATGAAATATGCACCTTGGGGGATCTTAGATCTTTTTACATGTCTTTTGTCATATGTTTATGATTACATCCCTTCACAGTGTGTTAAAAGTGAATAGAAACCAGATCCTATCTTAAATGAGAATGGTGCAGTGAAAATTATGTACAGAAATATTATTCATTATATGTTAACTATGCCTAGAATTAAGTTTCTTTTATGCTAAAGTATCTTCCTACTATACATATGTTAACTATGCTCTGAATTAAGTTTCTATGATGCTCAGATCTCTACCTATTAACCAAATCTAGACAATACTAATCAGTGAAACTGGCCTAAAAATACCAATAGAAAATTTACATACCAATAGATAATTTACACAAGGATTTAAAACAAAACCCATGCTAGGAAAGTGAACCATATTGTATATTACCATGGACATATATATATATATATATATATATGTGTGTGTGTGTGTGTGTGTGTGTGTGTGTGTTACATAATAATCATAAATGCATAGACTGTTTCTGTAAAAAATTTAATCATTTCAATTCGAAAAAAAACCACATTTAAAATATAGGCCAATTTGTAAATTTATAATAAAATTATTATTGCATGTGTAAATCAAGATATTATATGTGAAAGTAAAATCTAACGATTTTGTTTTCCCTTTACATTAATATTTTCGCCCTTTTTTTATTTATATATTAACATTTAAGCTTTAAACACATCTCAGCAAGGCTAGAATTTAATAAATATTAATTCTATAGTTATTGGTGGATAATAATAAAAAATTCAATATATGTCTGCTGAATATGATATACATAAATATATAATTTGATAATAAATTATTAATCATAATAATAAATATAATAATAACTAATAGAAAATGCAGAAGTACCTTCAGTTATTTGCATAACCATTTTCAACTTGAAATCTTTTTAATTTAGCAGAAATGAATATGATAATGTGATATGTCAAGATTCATGATGTTTAACATTCACACATCTTTATAATTAAAACCTTCTTATTCTATTTTATCAAAATTGCTTCTTTGAGTTTTCTTTTATTATGGTTTCTTTCCTTATAATGAATTCTAATGTTTTCTGGGTCAAAATTTAAAGTAAAATTAATGGTTTTTTTTATAATCAATGAAAATAGATGCTGATATTACTCTTATTTTTTAATATATTTATAAAACATTTTAGTACTCTTATTTTTTTATAAATATATAAAAAATAAGAGTAATGATCATCATCATTTTTAACCATTATCGATTCACTGCAGGATGAAGATCTCTCCAAGTTCAATTCATCTTCTCCAATCTCTAGCTTTCTTCTCCACATCACCTCATCACACTTCTTTATTTTACCCATCCATCTCAAATGTGGTCTCTTTGTAGGTCTTTTACAATTATTTAATAAAAATATCTATTTTGTTTGATTACAAAAAAACATGTGATTTTACTTTCAATTTTGGAAAAGAAAACTCTAGATCTCTTCATGAGAAAAGAAATCATAATAAAAGAAAAATCAATTTTAAAAATAGAAAGTCTCAATTAATAGACAAAATGCTAAGTTATAATTCATAAATCTTCGTCTATCACATGATGATATTCACTTCCATCAAATTTAAAAGGTTTCTAGTTGAAAATAGCTAGCAAATAACTGAAAAAACGTGTATTTTATAATGATAATATGACCATTAAAATCTTATTGTTTTTTTTTTTATTATTATTATTATTATTATTATTATTGTAAAAAGAAATTATTTCACACTCAGCTGCTTACTATATATATACAATTTTAATGCACAAATCAGCGCATAACAGCAGAGCTTCTTCAAATTAAATCACAATTTATTATAAACTTAATATAAATTATAATACATAATAAATAATGCCCGAGCGCTTTCAAGAGAACTTAGCTCTCATAATCATGGGTAACAAAGAGTAAGCGTAACAAGGTTGCTATGTGTAAATATATGCAGATATATGTAAATTAATTGAACTATATGCGTAAATCTAATTAACCCATTTCTTAGAAATTTTATAACACGCATCTTTCCTATTCATAGCCTTATCATCCATGGCAATAAAACATGCCTCCTTCACCTTTCTCTTAACATCATTTCTTTCCCTACAAACTATTCTTGGATTTTCAGGTTCACATGAATGACCAGTTAATTTCTGATGCATTGCGAATATTGAGGTGTAAGCTGGGTCTGCTTGGGCCTTTCTGTAAGAATATCTGTGCTGGGACAATCTTGTTGAGAGAGTTGCTTTCGTTTCTCCATAGTATGATGCCATGCAGTTATTTTCTGGGCATGAGATATTATAGACAGCCTGAGAAATGTTGTTGGGTGTTACAATATCTTTTGCATTGTTGATAATTCTATTGGTATTAGGGGGTGTGTGAAAACATAGTTGAAATTCTCTATTAAACACTGAGTAAAGTTTTCTATGGGCGTTTGCAAAGTATGGCAACAATATTCTATTTTTCTGCTGCTTAATTGCATTGTTATTTAATTTACTGTAAAATTGTCTAATTTTCCCATCAATACTATTTTGTTTGAAACCGATATTTAATAAATCGTTTCTATATAAAATCAAATTTGCCCTTTTGTCTGCTTCAAATCTGCAAAGGTGCTCATTCCTATGTAAGAAAGACATCAATCCTGCGAATTTATGAATAGGTGGTGTGTTCGAAAGGGGTTGTATATGGCCTCTTTTTTCTATTGGTTTTATAATCATCTTATAATTGAGTTGTTGACCTTCCCTTTGTACTTGAATATCCAAATATCTAGTTTTCTTGTCGCAATCTTCCATTTCTGTATTTAGCTTCAGATGAGTACACTCTTGTATGTCCAGCTTGATTTTATCTATAATCTCTTCCGTAGCAGCAATAAAAAGGTCATCAACATACCTTGTATATACAATTAACTGAAGTGTTTGTTCATATTTAGGAATGATACTTTTTCAAAATAATTAAGCACAATACTTGATATGATGCCACTCATGGGTAAGCCCATTGGCCATCCATCATTCATTTGGTACCATTGGTTGTTAAATGTTGCCACAATATTGTTATTTAACCACTTTAAAAAATCAATAATGAAGTCGATCCTTTTTTGTTCCATATTGTTGTTCTTAAGCTCTTCTTTTATTATGTCAATGGACCTATTTCTATTAATGGAGCCATATAATTCAGTGACATCAAGCACTGCAATTTTAGTTTATGGTTTCAGTATCTCATACTGAAAAAGAAATTTGATAAAAAGTTGGCTTTCTTGGCTAGGAAGCAAAATATACAAATAGTAGAAAAGAAAACCGATATGTTTGTAAATCTCACGGACAAAATACCAAATGAAGAAATCATAGATGTACTAAACAAAGGCCCTAGATTTGTTGGTAGCAATTGGAGATTTCTGAGAATTGAACTGATAGCAGACATTGAAGCTGGTTTAGTTAACAATCCAAATAAAGATAAATATGTAACACAGATTGCCAAGGCTATACACCAGAATACACTTAAGATTAATACAAATAACTGGGACATAAAATTAGCGCACACTAAGCAATTTTTAGACATTGAACAAATAGTCTGCATGAAGGAAGATAAGGGCCAGAGATTCGTGCTTATGAATAGAGAAAATTTTAATTTAAAAGTTAAACAGCAAATTGAAAAACTGCAATTCAAAAGAATAGCTAGTTTCAATAATAATTTGAACAAAGACAAATTTATTGCCTCAATTCTCAAGACACATTGTAACAAAGCCATATCAAAAGCTGAGTATTATAAACTATATCCTTCTGCCACTACACAACCGCGGATTTTCGCAAATGCAAAAATGCACAAACCAAATGTGCCTTTACGTTTAATGCTTGATTTTGGGGGTGTGCATTACTTTAACACAGCAAAGTTAATAAATGGTTGGCTGATTGACACTATTGGCTTTGGAAGATATACCATCAGATCTTCTTTTGATTTTGTGGCCAGAATAAAAGACAAAATACTGAAACCAGAAACTAAAATTGCAGTGCTCGATGTCACTGAATTATATGGCTCCATTAATAGAAATAGGTCCATTGACATAATAAAAGAAGAGCTTAAGAACAACAATATGGAACAAAAAAGGATCGACTTCATTATTGATTTTTTAAAGTGGTTAAATAACAACATTGTGGCAACATTTAACAACCAATGGTACCAAATGAATGATGGATGGCCAATGGGCTTACCCATGAGTGGCATCATATCAAGTATTGTGCTTAATTATTTTGAAAAAAGTATCATTCCTAAATATGAACAAACACTTCAGTTAATTGTATATACAAGGTATGTTGATGACCTTTTTATTGCTGCTACGGAAGAGATTATAGATAAAATCAAGCTGGACATACAAGAGTGTACTCATCTGAAGCTAAATACAGAAATGGAAGATTGCGACAAGAAAACTAGATATTTGGATATTCAAGTACAAAGGGAAGGTCAACAACTCAATTATAAGATGATTATAAAACCAATAGAAAAAAGAGGCCATATACAACCCCTTTCGAACACACCACCTATTCATAAATTTGCAGGATTGATGTCTTTCTTACATAGGAATGAGCACCTTTGCAGATTTGAAGCAGACAAAAGGGCAAATTTGATTTTATATAGAAACGATTTATTAAATATCGGTTTCAAACAAAATAGTATTGATGGGAAAATTAGACAATTTTACAGTAAATTAAATAACAATGCAATTAAGCAGCAGAAAAATAGAATATTGTTGCCATACTTTGCAAACGCCCATAGAAAACTTTACTCAGTGTTTAATAGAGAATTTCAACTATGTTTTCACACACCCCCTAATACCAATAGAATCATCAACAATGCAAAAGATATTGTAACACCCAACAACATTTCTCAGGCTGTCTATAATATCTCATGCCCAGAAAATAACTGCATGGCATCATACTATGGAGAAACGAAAGCAACTCTCTCAACAAGATTGTCCCAGCACAGATATTCTTACAGAAAGGCCCAAGCAGACCCAGCTTACACCTCAATATTCGCAATGCATCAGAAATTAACTGGTCATTCATGTGAACCTGAAAATCCAAGAATAGTTTGTAGGGAAAGAAATGATGTTAAGAGAAAGGTGAAGGAGGCATGTTTTATTGCCATGGATGATAAGGCTATGAATAGGAAAGATACGTGTTATAAAATTTCTAAGAAATGGGTTAATTAGATTTACGCATATAGTTCAATTAATTTACATATATCTGCATATATTTACACATAGCAACCTTGTTACGCTTACTCTTTGTTACCCATGATTATGAGAGCTAAGTTCTCTTGAAAGCGCTCGGGCATTATTTATTATGTATTATAATTTATATTAAGTTTATAATAAATTGTGATTTAATTTGAAGAAGCTCTGCTGTTATGCGCTGATTTGTGCATTAAAATTGTATATTATTATTATTATTATTATTATTATTATTATTATTATTATTATTATTATTATTATTATTATTATTATTATTATTATTATTATTATTATTATTATTATTATTATTATTATTATTATTATTATTATTATTATTATTATTATTATTATTATTATTATTATTATTATTATTATTATTATTATTATTATTATTATTATTATTATTATTATGTGTGTTGTTGTGTGAAGAGAGAGAGATGATTATGATGTTTCAAAAGGCCTTTATTGTCTCAAAACAATTACAAATTTTGCATTTACATTGTCATTTTTGATAAGAGTTCTTTCTGGATTTACATATAATTTACTGGATTGTCCATTATCATTTGAACCCCATTAGAAAATGAATCACTTATAACAGAAGTGAAAAAATTGTTGCCAAATTGTCCTTGTTGCTAATTTGACATGTATATCCTTCTATGTTACTTTATAATGTTTAAATTTTCCAATTTACAATGTTCAAGCTATCAAAAAACCTGTCCCGGCTGATGGAGAGGTAGAGTCTCTTGAACATGCAACAAAGCCCACACTATTTAGAAATTTTGCTGGATCAATTTGTGACCCTGCATAAATTTTGGTTTCAAGCAGTCCCATTATATGAGGTTTTGTTTCCTTGATCCATTGTTTTAACTTAAATATTTTTTCTATTGAATTCAAACCCCGTACATTAAAAGAAGCAATTTTAATTTTCATTTATAACGATTTACTTTTTACTTTGAATTTATTTGAATTTACTTTATCTTTAATTATCCTTATTTTAGGCTGTCTATCAATTGTAAATCTTGTGCATCTTCAAACTCACTTTCAGTTTCAACATCAGTATATCTGTCCATTCGATACCGTTCTCCTGTGTCATCAAACATAAGCTTTCCTAATATTAGCTTTTTTCCTGTTTTCCTGTTTTTTGAGGGTCTTCCTGGTTTTCTCTTCTGTTCACTATTAACCTGAATAACTTGCTGCATATTTGGCATTATTGTCTGAGTAATCTCAGTATTCGTATTGTTCCTAGTTCTTTGTTTTTTAGATAATTCCGGTTCTTCATCCAAATTCATATTCTCTTCATAATATTGCTTCCCATCAACATTTTTTTTCAATGTGTGTTTGTCTATATTTTTTTCTAAATCTTTAACCACATGCATTTGTATATCATTCCCTTTTTTTTTCTTTTACTTTTGTATTATTTATCTTAAGGCACACTTTTTCCTCCAACTTTAATGAAGAATCTAGAATCTCAGGAATATTACTATCATCATTATTTACATTTGCATTTTCATTTAATTGCTTATCTGTATTCATATGTGTTTGTATAGAATTTTTTCCTTTTCACTTCCCTGAGTTCCCACATCCGATGTCAGTATTTGCTTTATATCTCTTTGTTTATAGCTTGTTTTCTTTTCTAGTCTTTCTTCTGATACATCAAATCTTTTGTTATTTCCATTCTTTGGACAGTCTATAATCAAATGGCTTCTTTCTCCACAGCCAAAGCATTGTGGTCTAAGCCCTTTAATGTTTAAGTATAATACTGCTCCCTGATCCATAATTTGCCTCAGAATTTCTTCTGGTTTAATATGCTCATGCAGCTTTATCTTAAAATGATAACTGTTGGTGTATATAAGTGTGGGTGTATCATTGCACAAGATTTGCTTAATGTATATTGCATCCCCAAATGGTTGGACCATACTTTTGAAATCACGATTGCTAAACCCAAAATATGCATTTTTAATGATTCCTGAGCAATAATTTTGCAGATTTTCATCAACAACAATCATTACGTATCCACCAATTGTTTTTATTTGTGATTTAAATCTCATTTTTTGATTTTCATTGAAAAATTGTATAGCTATATATCGCGAGTTTGAATGTTCACCTATTTCTGATATTGAATCCCATAAGTTTTCTTCTGTTAGTTTTTGATACAATAACTCTTTGTGAAATTTATATAACGTTAGATTTCTATCTGTAATTGTGAGCACTAATGATTTATTAGAAAAGAATTTTTTAAAAGATTCATATAATTTGTTTGGTATTATGTTATTAAACTGGATGTTGATTTCTTAAATTTCTTCTTCTGTCCAATTATCTTCAGTTTGTTCTGCTAAATGATTAGGTGTCTCATCTTCATTTTCTAAACTTAGTTCAAAAATGTCTAACGAATTGGCTCTCCTAAATCTGCCTATTTATGTCCTTCCCCTCCGTTTTTTTTTTGTTCCCTTGCTGTATAATATTTTCTAATATTGCTTTTTGTGGTTTCATAGCAGCAATATTTGCATAAGATTTTTTTTCCTTACTGGCTTCTGCAACTGATTTGACATCTGTATTGTTATTTCTTTTACTAACAACGCAATTGTTATCTGCAGACGCCATTTCAACTAGATGACTAGATTTTCTTAGGACAAATTAATAAAAAAAAAACTTACTTTGTTAACAGCGTCTTTTCTTATAATCCGGAAAACGATTATAATTTTCAAAATTATAAGATTTTTAAACTAATAATTAGATTATGTTTGCCTTTAATGAAGTACATTCACGAGCTTTTGTAAGTTTGTTCCTACTTATTGACAGCAGGACCGCATATTATTATTATTATTATTATTATTATTATTATTATTATTATTATTATTATTATTATTATTATTATTATTATTATTATTATTATTATTATTATTATTATTATTATTATTATTATTATTATTATTATTATTATTATTATTATTATTATTATTATTATTATTATTATTATTATTATTATTATTATTATTATTATTATTATTATTATTATTATTATTATTATTATTATTATTATTATTATTATTATTATTATTCTAATACTAATATAACTTATAATAGATATTTTCTTTCTAATATGGTAGTAAATCTCAGTTCAAAAGATATTACAGTATTTCTTGAAAATTATTTACAAACTAGTATTGTTTGTCATAAAATTAATATAAATAATTCTAAGTCTTCTTGCTTTTACATTTCTGTTTCTGCACATAAACATAATGAAATAATATCCCCTAATTTATGGCCTTGTGGTGCTTCCATTTCTTTTTTTTATGGATCTCTGGCTAGTTCTCTAAGGTTTTAAGAGAATTTATTTTGTTTTACTATCTATTTTCTTTTTATTTATTTATTTTTATTTATTTTTTTATCTGTCTTTTTTTTCTTTTTTTTGGTTTCATTTGTGTTGTTTCCATTATCTTTGTGGGTTAAGATGGTAGGCCTTTCTTGTTTTTACATGAATGTCAGAGGTATGAGGACTAGTGTTCAAATTAAACAATTTTTTGAAACAGAACATTTTGATCTTATTTTACTTACAGAAACTTGGTTAAATCAACAATTTCCTGATTGTTCTTTTCTTGATGATAGATTCAGTACTTTGCGAACTGACAGATCTATGGATAATATTTCTCGAGGTGGTGGTACTCTGATTGCTCTTCATAAAGATGTTTTTTAAAAGAACTTTATTTTTCTTCTTTTTTTTGTGAATCTACATGGTGTGAAATTACTTTAAATCACAATTTTAAATTTATTTTAGGTAATGTTTACCTCAAACCCACTTTGTTGTTGTTGGAGTTTGATTATTTTTTGACATCTCTTGAAGATTTTCTGATTGGCTATGATAATATTATTATTACTGGTGATTTAAATATTCCGGATTTATATCAGGGTAGAATTGCTACACACTTTTCTGTTTTGTCTTCTAAGGCTTCTAGAATGTTAAAGTTCTGTAAATTTTTAGGACTTAAGCAATATAACCCATTTGTTAATTCCTCTCATCGTACTTTGGATTATATTTTATGTAATTCAACAGTTGTTAGTAATTTTCAAGTTGTCTCTGTTAATTTTCCTATTGATGCTCATCATCCACCTTTTGAGTTTTATATTAACGTTTGTCACTCAAAAATTATTTTTTCTAATATTTCAAGAAAGGATTATGGGAAAGGTAACTATGCTGATTTTTGTAGAAACTTTTCTAAGGTTAATTGGAATTTTTTGTATTCTTTTAATGATGTAAATCATTGCTTGGTTGGGTTTTTAAAGATTCTTGATAATTTTATTGATTTGTATATCCCAATAAGCGGCCTTTTTATAAGAGTTTTCCTCCTTGGTTTTCATGCAATCTTATTAAAATTATTAAAATGAAGTCTTATCACCGTAGACTTTATTTTAAAACACAGAATATCTTTTTTTATAATAATTTTATTAATTTTGGAAGATTGGTGAAGCATGTTTATAAAAGAGATTTGCTGAATTATATTAGAAGAATTGAGGTTAATATTTCTTCTAACCCTAAAGAATTTTGGGATATCATTAATAAGTCTGGTTTCGGTAAGAAAAGGGTTCAAGCTACTCATGGTTTCACTTTAAGTGCAAATGACTTTTCAAAACATTTTGCTGTTGTATATTCATCACATGATACAATATCTTCAAATATTGCATTATTTTGTAATTCTTCAACTGTTCATTGTATGATTGACCATATTTCTAAGGATGATGTTGTTATGGCTATTAAGCGACTTAAAATTCATTCTAGTTTGGGAAATAATAATATTCCTTTACTTATTTACAAAGGGCTAGCTGAATTTATTGCAGAATCTCTTGCATTTATTTTTAATTTATCACTAAATTCTTGTGTTTTTCCTAATGTGCTTAAGTGTGCCAAAATGGTTCCAATTTTTAAGAATGGATCACATGATTGTGTTAATAACTATAGACCTATTTCTGTTTTACATACTATTGCTAGAATCTTTGAGAGATGTGTTTATAATAAAATTATTTTAGATGTTAGTAAACTCATTTCTTCTTCACAGCATGGTTTTATACCTAATAGATCTGTAGAAACTAATTTGCTAACAATTTATGATCATATAGCTCATGCAATTGAGGACCAGCAGAGACTTGATGTTATTTATTTTGATTTATCAAAAGCTTTTGATAAAGTAGACCACAGTATTCTTCTTCATAAATTATATCAAATGGGTTTTTCTACTAAGCTTGTTTATTGGTTTCAATCCTTTCTTCATGGTCATACTGCATACATTAAATTTAATAATACTATTTCATCTAATTTTAAATGTAATTTGGGGGTTCCTCAGGGTAGTATTTTAGCACCTATGCTTTTTAACATTTATATGAATGATCTTAAGGATTGCTTAAAATCTTCTTATCTTTTGTGCTATGCAGATGACTGTAAAATCTTTAGAAGAATCATATCTGTGTTTGATTGCACTCTTCTTCAAAAGGATATAGATAATTTTAGTGCTTGGTGTGATCTAAATAATATGACTGTTAATTTCAGTAAATGTTCCTTAGTCTCGTATTCTAAAAAATCTGAAGTTTTGAATTTTTCTTATTTTATTAATTCTCATAAAATTATTTCTGTTGAATCCCAAAAAGATTTGGGAGTTATATTTTCTAGTAATGGATCCTTTCTTCCTCATTTGGAAATGATTATTGGTAAGGCTTTAAAAATTATAGGTACTATTCTAAGGTTTGGTTATTATTTCAATGGTGATACAAAATTTAAATTATTTTTATCATTGGTTCTTCCCATCATTGAATATTGTTCAGTCATTTGGAATCCTATCTCTAAACAGGGATGTAATTTATTACAATCAGTGTATAATAAGTTTTCTAAATATGTTTCTTTGGGAAATAAAACTGTTCATCTTTCTTCTAGAAGACAATATAGAGATATTAAATATCTTTATAAACTTGTTAATAAAATAGTTCTTTTATCTAATACAATTTCTACTATTATAATTAGATCTCATGTGCATGATACTAGGTCTGCTTCTGTTTGTTACATTAAAACTTGTCATTCCAATGTTCTTAGATTTTCTCCTTTATTTAGGCTACCATCTTTATATAATCAGATTTATAGTAATATTAATTATTTCAATTTAGATTATAATCAATTTTATAATGTTATTAAATTTAAATGTCAGATTTGATTGGTTTAACTTGATTATGTTTATATATATATATTTAAATTGTTTTTTTATTATTATTATTTTGTTACGTGCTTTATATTTATCCCTTTTATTTATTTGTTATTATTAATGTCTTAATAATAATTGTTTATATGCTGATATTTAATTTTACTTTAGATTTTTAAATGTGTTAATTATCTTTTATTAAAATATGGCACATAAATTATATTAATAATTTGTCATTTAAACTCATTTATGTATTTATATATTTGTTATGGTGCAATACTGTAATTGGCTTTATGCGGTAGTTTTGTACGGTAAATAAATGAATTGAATTGAATTATATTATTATTATTATTATTATTATTATTATTATTATTATTATTATTATTATTATTATTATTATTATTATTATTATTATTATTATTATTATTATTATTATTATTATTATTATTATTATTATTATTATTATTATTATTATTATTATTGTTGTTGTTGTTGTTATTATTATTATTATTATTATTATTATTATTATTATTATTGTTGTTGTTGTTGTTGTTGTTGTTTTTGTTGTTGTTGCTGCAACAAAACATTTTGTTATGCTCTAAATTTTATGAGATTGCAACGTACGGTGCCCGTTCGAGGGCACCACTAAGCATTTCTGCCTAGATTGTATTATAAATTTTCTATAATAACGGTTAATTTATTTAAGAACAGCAATCACCAATTGCAAACCTTAAAATAATTTTCTTTAACGAACCAAAAGACTACAAAATGAAATATAAGAATTAATTATAATAAATAATAAAAAAAAAAAAACAGATTGACACTTAAATATTGTTGAAAGATTTATTACACCTTTATTCTATTTGGTGACTATTCCCTTCCTTCACATTTGTCAAACCAAACCCTCCTGATTCTTTTTCTTTTCTAATCAAAAATTAACATGTATCGTTCTCGAAGGAACATGCGCCATCACTTAAACACTTATACAATATTTCAGCAAATACCATGGTATATAACTATGAGTGAACTCAAGTGCGACTTACTATAAGAGTGTGTTTGTTAAAAACAAATGCACTCAAACCTCCTCTTTCTAATGTTAATTTTTTTTATCTTGAAATTTTTACTTGTCCTTAGATCGAGTATACAATTTCTTATTCCTATCTATACATTATAAGAACAACAATCATAGAAACTAAAGATAAGTTTAATTAATAGGATGTCCCAAAAAAAAAAATTAAATAATAAAAAAAACAATATAATGTGGATTAATTTGAATGAGTAAATACATCTACTTAAAGATACATATCCCTCCCTTTCTATTGCTGAAACTTTGAGATATTTGAAGTGAAGGCTTTTCTTACTTTTTTTAAAATCTATTACGCAAATGTCTCTTGAGATTATAATAAAAAAAAAGACTATTTACCCTGATCGATCAGTGTAGATCCTGTGTGGGTGGAATATTTCATTCTATATTCTTCTTGGTTTGTCCATGTCTTCTTCCAGTCCATTCTCCTCAGCTAGCTTTCTATGTCTGGCATTTACAAAGCAATTCCAGGTGGCAATAGGAAGAGGTCCCAGCAGGGAAAGTTCTGTTAGATCTAGCCACTCCACATTTTTTTCTTTGTGCTTTGCCAATTTTTTATATATATATTGAAAAGTCTGAGCTGAATTGGAACTTATAGATTAGATATTGACCTCGGCAGAAATCCAATTAATTAGAACAAAAGGAAAGTCCATAATTTATAGTTTTTTTCTAAAGTTTCAGTTCACACCTTTAATATTCTCTTCTTTTATTTCATATTTTAAAATCCCAAAGAAACATTCCAATTGATCAGCGTAATAGATAGCATAAAAATACCTTCACTGTCAAAGCCCCAACAATAGAAATAATTGCTTTCTTTTCCCTTCTATCTTTAAGAATTTTTTTTAAAAAAACTAAGCAAAAGACAAACTTTTATCAAAAATGTAAGATCTTGATCTAATTTATTTTAACTTCTTAAAATTCCATTTTAAAATTAAGTGTTAATTTATATTTTTAAAATTATGTATTATAAAATGATATTTATATTTTAACAAAAATATATACATATGTGCGTATATATATATATGAGCTAATAGAAAAGTACATGTTTATTTATTTCTAATAAAATAAGTTTATTACAATGTCTATATTTTATTTTTACAAAATATGTGTGTATATATATGTATGATTATGAGCTGGCAGAAAAATACCAGCTCATTGCATCCTTTACCCAAAAACAAAAAAAAATTAAAAAAAAAACTTTTAATCATGCCGTGGAGTCTTTTCCCATTCTTTCTTAGGACTATAGTTACTCTTCCCCACAGGTTCATTACAATTTCCCCACTTAACTTTAGAATCTTTCCCTTCTTCCGGCTCACTATACTCCATATCGCCTAATATCTCTAGTGCTTCCTCTATTGACACACATCGGTTCTCAGCCAACCTACGCTGATCCCCATCAGAAGATTATATCTTATAGTCCTTACAATTTCGAATTGATCCATCGGGTAAGCCTCCAGCACTCTAAGTTTTGCTGTCTGTCATTGAAAAAACTGACTATAGGTTTCATTTCTATCTGCTCTATATTTTTTCCATGATGTTTTCATACATATAGCCTCTTGTTTTCCACACCTCAGAAACCTCTCAGAATCATCGTTTTGTATTCTTGGAATGTTTGAGGGTTATAGTTCACCACACAGGGCCACTTAAATGGCTCGTCGCTATAATGACCTTCTCCTTTTCATTCGACTTATGGAAATAAAAAAAATCATTTAAGCCATCCAAATAATCGAATGGGTTTTCTTCCCCATCACCTTTAAATACTCTTATTTGGATAAATTTTGCTAATGCTAGCTTTTCAGATTTAGCTTCTTCCTCTACTTCATTAAGTGTCCCTTCACTTTTTATCTTTTCTTTCGTAACCTTATTAACTTCGTAACCTGCACTTACTATATCCCCTTCATTTTTTTTCTTGCCATTTCTCTTTTCTTCATTCTTTTTTAATTCATTTACATCTTTTCTGAGGTCTTGAATCATTACTTTCATTTCTTTAATTTCTTCTCTATCTTTGATTACTATTTCTTTTAGCTCAGCGATAGCTTTTAGTATTTCTTCGAACTGATAATGCTCGGGGTTTTTAAATGTTACCATCGGGCTTTCTATGGTACTTTCATCTTCACTCATTCTATTTTTTTCTCTTTGTTTCAAACTCAAAACTCTCCCCCACTGGGACACTAACTCCTCGCTTTAACCACCCGAACCTGCCTTACCCCACTTTTATCCTAATCTCAAGCTGTTTATTTAGTTAACAAGCCCTACACATTGAGACGCCATTTTCTTTCATTTTTACCCGCTCCTACCCTCTGTAAGAAAATATTTTGTTACGCTCTTAAATTTTACGAGATTGCAATGTACGGTGGCTGTTCGAGGGCGCCACTAAGCATTTCTGCCTAGACCGTATTATAAATTTTCTATAATAATGGTTAATTTATTTACGAACGGCAATCACCAATTGCAAACCTTAAAATAATTTTTTTTAAATGAACCAAAAGACTACAAAATGAAATATAAGAATTAATTATAATAAATAATAAAAAAAAAAACAGATCGATGCTTAAATATTGTTGAAAGATTTATTACACCTTTATTCTATTTGTTGACTATTCCCTTCCCTCACATTTGTTGAACCAAACCCTCCCGATCTTTTTCCTTTCTAATCAAGAATTAACATGTATTGTTCTCGAAGGAACATGCACTGTCACTTTACCACCTATACAATATTTCAGCAAATATCATGGTATATAACTATGAGTGAACTCAAGGATGACTTACTATAAGAGTGTGTTTGTTAAAAACAAATGCACTCAAACCTCCTCTTTCTAATGTTGATTCTTTTTATCTTAAATTTTTACTTGTCCTTAGATCGAGTATACAATTTCTTATTCCTCTCTATACATTATAAGAACAACAATCATAGAAACTAAAGGTAAGTTTAATTAATAGGATGTCCCAAAAAAAAATTAAATAATAAAAAAAACAGTATAATGTGGATTAATTTGAATGAGTAAATACATCTACTTAAAGATTACATATTCCTCCTTTTCTATTGCTGAAACTTTAAGATATTTGAAGGCTTTTCTTACTTTTTTTAAAATCTATTACGCAAATGTCTCTTGAGATTATAATAAAAAAAAGTCTATTTACCCTGATCGATCAGTGTAGATCCTGTGTGGGTGGAATATTTCATTCTATATTCTTCTTGGTTTGTCCGTGTCTTTTTCCAGTCCATTCTTCTCAGCTAGCTCTCTATGTCTGGCATTTACAAAGCAGTTCCAAATGGCAATAGGAAGAGGTTTCCAGCAGGGAAAGTTCTGTTAGATCTAACCACTCAACATTTTCTCCTTGTGCTTTGCCGATTTTTTTTTATATATATTGAAAAGTCTGAGCCGAATTGAAACTTATAGATTAGATATTGACCTTGGCAGAAATCCAATTAATTAGAACAAAAGGATAAGTCCATAATTTATAGTTTTTTTCTAAAGTTTCAGTTCACATCTTTAATATTCTTTTCTTTTATTTCATATTTTAAAATCCCAAAGAAACATTCCAATTGATCAGCATAATAGATAGCATAAAAATACTTTCACTGTCAAAGCCCCAACAATAGAATTAATTGCTTTCTTTTCCCTTCTATCTTTAAGAATTTTTTATTTTTAAAAAATTAAACAAAAGACAAACTTTTATCAAAAATGTAAGATCTTGATCTAATTTATTTTAACTTCTTAAAACTCCATTTTAAAATTAAGTGTTAATTTATATTTTTAAAATTATGTATTATAAAAGGATATTTATATTTTAACAAAAGTATATACATATGTGCGTATATATATATATATGAGAGCTAATAGAAAAGTACGTGTTTATTTATTTCTAATAAAATAAGTTTATTACAATGTCTATATTTTATTTGTACAAAATATGTGTGTATGTATACGTATGATTATGAGCTGGTAGAAAAATACCAGCTCATTGTTGTTGTTGTTATTGTTGTTGTTGTTATTCTTCTTCTTCTTCTTCTTCTTTTTTTCCTCTTTTTTTTTTTTTTTTTTTTTTTTTTTTTTTTTTTTTTTTTTTTTTTTTTTTTTTTTTTTTTTTTTTTTTTTTTTTTTTTTTTTTTTTTTTTTTTTTTTTTTTTTTTTTTTTTTTTTTTTTTTTTTTTTTTTTTTTGTTATTATTATTATTATTATTATTATTATTATTATTATTATTATTATTATTATTATTATTATTATTATTTGTCTAAAATGAATATTTTGTTTGATTTACATACCCAGACTATTTTATTTTATTCTCATTTTTGAATATGTTTTTGTTTGTTCATGAAAATGTCTATGCTTTATAATAGTTAGAATCAAAAAGCAATAATAAGGAAATTTTAGTAAATAATGCAGGAAAGTTAGGCATGAAGTCCCTAGTGTAATCCTTCATCAGAAACTGGCATCTAGTCTCACAACTCTCATTGGCCTCAGATGCAACAAACTATCTCTAGCAGACTTTACTTTTACTAACCACCTGGGATTAAGTGATGTATCTTAAAATATAATCAATGCCTTCAGAAGGATTTGTAATGGAGTAATTTTAAAAAAATACTAGACTGCTTGGTTAAATCATTAGTAGTAATTTGAAAGTTAGTTACCATAATATTTCATAACTCTGAAAGTTACAATTTAGCACAGTTTATACTTTTCTGAGTATTATTAGATATTATATCTTTATATCAGTTGATATTTCCCTTTATACTACCAGTGACATTTCTTGTTACATTTGGCAGATCAATATAGGATCAACTTGCATATTAGTTATTTCTTCTTTGCTTAATTGTTTTCTCATTATATTTACACCTCGATGTAACTTACATGGGGTAGTTTATGTTCATATACCTTCATATATGTATTATTAATCTTTTCATGCAAATATCTATGCAATATGAGTTTGATCATAGTGAAGGAGTGAGGCTCTTATTGAAAAACAATGATCTAAATATAAAAATTGAATTATACAAAAACCTTAAAATTAAAAAGCTATTGATTGCACAGAAAAAAAAAATTTATAAAAAGTAGTACATATACATAAAATAAAGTCTGATAATGGTGAATGACAAGTAATTAATTAATCATGTTATTTGAAAGAAAATAACAGAAGGCTATGCTAGATATTATAAATTAAAGTAAAACAAGCAATCAATAGCATATTAAACTAAAAATACAATATCATCCAAAATATACAAAGAGAGCTAAAATAATGGAAATAATACATGATAAAAAGGCAAGCAAAAGAGTAAGTTTTAATAGTATACATGATAATTAGAATAAAGCAGGGATGCATCCTCAGAAAAGAAATTTCAGAATCAAGAGAATAACATCCAAGAAATATAATTCCAGAATCCCCAATGACAGAATAAAATTAACAATTGGCTATATTGATGATCATCATTCTTAAAGAATTATAAAATAAATAAAATGGCCAAAAACAATCTAAACAAGCAAATGACAAAAACCCAAAATTAAATAGAGAACAAGTCTTATAAACTTAATAATAAGCAAAATAAACAAGAGAAGGGTTTTCAAAAAAATAAATGAAAATATGAGTAAGGAAAGGATTAGAAGAAGAATATATATCTACAATGCATGTTCTTCTTCTTTATATACCTTGTTTTATTATATGAACTATTATAAAATAAATAAATTACACTTCATTTTGACTATATTCTATTATAGCCTTTACCAAGGAACAAACTAAAAAAATTTCATAAAAAAACAGTAAATACAAATATTCCATAATATGTATAACAAATTCCTCTGTTTATTTTGTAATAGTTTATATAATAAAACAAGATATATGAAGAAGAAGAGAATGTGTTTTGTATATATACAGAAATTAATGGGCTATTTTTAAAATAGAAGACAGTGATTGTTTGTTATTTTTTAATTTATCAGAAAAATAAGTTGAAGAAGTAGTTTAAGAAGTAAAACAAAGTAAAAAATAGTAAGATGAAATGATGAGAAATCTTGAACTACAAAAGTTAAACCAGAAAATTGAAGAAATAGTTTAGGAGGTAAAACAAAATAAAAAAACATTAAATTAATGAAGCTATCCAAAATATCATATCATATCATGGTCAAAAATGTTTTAAAAAATACTTTGAGCAGGTAGACAGATTAGCTTCAGAGTAATGGAAGACATGATTTTAATAAGCAAGTGAGTTGTGACATAGTAGTTTATTAAAAGCATTTCAAAAAAATTTTGACAGATTATAAATTGCAAATTTTTATTTTATATAGTATTTATTGTAAAAAGCATAGTAAGCTGAATAAAAAATACCAGGAATATTTATCATTTAAATGATTTCTCAAAGTAAACCATCACTGTTCCAATATGTAATAACCATACTGTTCAATCTACAAAAGTAAGAAAGGGAACTTCCATGTAGAAGAATAGTTTTTAGTGTATTTTCACTCGCAATGATAATAAACTCAATTTATGCCTACATCTTTCTAAGAATAACTGACTAAAGCCTACAATATATACATTGGTCTTTTATTTTCTAGTCATGGAGCATTTAAAAAATGGATATTTTGCCACAACCTAATATTGAAAATTAAATTGCAGCCTGCTACCTGATGGAACAAAGGCTACATTAACCTTATCCAGAATTAAGCTGCATTGATGCCTTGGGATCTGTCTACTAATGAAGACTGAAGAATTCCAACCAGTCATTGAAACCAATCTGATAAGATGCTGATGGATAATTAATTAAGGATTTAGAGAGAATCATGCTAGAAAAAGGAATATTTATCAAGGACATTCCACTCAAAAATTATTTTGTATATATACAGTATTTTGACAATTTTGGCATAATTATATATATATAACTACAACCATTAAATGTCTGTATGTTTAAATCATATAATAATAATTCAAACAAATATATTTAACACAGTATTCAAAATTAAATAATATATTCTTTACCTGAAGTACTTTCAATTGTTTCATGACAATCTTTATCAACTGTTAATACAAATGTACAAAAAATAAAAACTTGGATTACCCATCATTCAATCCATTCAAATTTCCCACAATTCTGTTGTCATTATATTAGCTGATTGTCTATTAAACCACCTCTATTCCTAGATATCATCATTGCCTCCTTAATTTTATGTTTTTCACTACACCTTTCAATTTGAATAATTTTTATATCTCTATTATTAAATTTAAAACCATAATTACATGTTTTATTATGATCAAATATAATTGATGGAGTATATATATATATATATTGAACCATATTCGAATATGTACATTCGAAACACCGGCCTCTTAGGCAGAGAAGAACATACTCGGAGAGTATGTATGCCCAAACGATAGCTATAAAGTATATAACTAGCGTTACATTTCCAGGACATAGCTTCTTCTCGCTGTTGAGTTCAACACCAAGTTCAAAGCACTTTTTTTTTGTTTGTGTATAAACATGGGCGCCAGCTATCTATTCAAGGATGAATAAATAACGCACTTTGAGCAATGGCCACTAACTCAATGCCTAAATCCACGACTAGCTCAGCTGTTTGTAATCATTAATGGATTATACATAATTAGTGGTTAAAAGACTTGATAAAGAATTGTAAAAGGAATTTATAAAAAGAATTGTAAAAGAAATGATAAAAAGAATTGACTAACAAATAAAGTTTAATTTTAAAGACAATTTATTAACTAACATTTATTTACTAAATTTAAACATTTTATAATTCTAATAAAAACACACGCATATTTTTAAATTAACATTTCTAAATAGTTTAAATATTCCTATAGATTTAATAACAGAACACTCTAATTTAACTAATAAATATTGATATAATGATCACGCACATATTAACTCATGTACACACATAATAATAATAAAGTATTACATAGCATTTGAAATTTAATCACACATATCAATAGTTCATTTATGTATGATATAAAGTTCATATAATTAGACTCTTGAAAGATTCGTACGAATTAATGCAATGCAATGGCTATTACAGTATAAACGAAATAAGCAAATGTTTTTACCTAGGCTTTTGAATGTAGACGTAGAATTTTGTTCTCTTTGGTGACTGCTTTCGGTGAGGATATTTCCATTATGAATGCTTACCAGCCGGCTGGGACTTTTCCTTGGTGAGTTTCCTGATTTTCATGATTATTACTATTGGAGACAATTAAATACTGACGTAGATTTTCTAAGTTGTTATGTTGACATTATTTCACGGGCAGATCTTGCTGTTTTCATCGGACTTTTTAGGCTGTGGAGAGGCGCGAATTCCCAAAATCTTCTCAGCACTGCATTTTGTTTGTTAACTGACTCAATTAATTTCTGAACTGCACTACTCAATTACTTTTGTGAACTGATTCCCTGTCCGATAAAAAAGTCTATTTATATCTGCAACGTGTTGTCGAAATATTTCCGGTGATAATCATTTGATAAACGTGTTGTTTTATTTTATTAATAACCATTGCCGTGTTTTTAATGATAATCTTCTTTTATTTCGCATACATTTTTATTTATTTACAAATCTCACATATATCCACACATATATTTTTAATACAATTTACTATTTAGTTTTAACATTATTTTTTCTTTAATTAAACTTGAATGAAAAGAGATTTGTACGTTTTAACTTTTTAAATTATATTTTTACGAATACTAATAAAACTCTTTACTTCCTTTTATAACCCTTAGTTTCATTTCTCAAACCAAGACTCCCCCTCTGCCCTTTTGATTAATTAATTGTAGCTTTTTTTATTTCAAAACTAATGCTAGAAAACTATTTGATTCTTATCCTTTTCTAAAACAAATTGCAATAAACTCTTCAACGTTTAATTTTATGTTTTTTTCTTTTATGAACGATTATTTTAATAATATAATTTTAGATAAAATTATATGTGCCTATATCAATATAGGTACAATATATATATATATATATATATAATGTTAAATAGATTGTCTAGATAATTAATGCTATTATAATAAATGAGATATACTCCCTCTAGTCATCTGCCAATATGGTAATAAGAAAGTGGCATCCCCTTTTAAATTTGTTCTTTTTATATATTAAGAAGATTGTCAGAAAGAGGATGACTAGAGGAAGTGTAACTCATTTACTAAAATAGCATTTATTGTTTGAACAATTTATTTAACATTATATATAAAATATTGTGGAAGACAATTGCTCTTCTCACATGTGCAAATAGTTAAAACTGAGAAACTTTCTCTGCCCTATGATATATAACCTAAATTTGTGAAAGTAATATGTCAATTTAAAAATCAGACTTGCAATAAAATCAAGCTCTAAATACAACCACATTCAACAAATCATGTTTTATTTAGAAAATAATCCCTAACTATAGGTGTATCACTTATGTTTTAAAAACATTTATTGATGGGAGAGTTTGTGTCAATTTTGTAGTGCATGTGTAAATAATTATAAGCTACATCACTAGCATTAAACATTAATAATCAACAGTCATCCTTTGTGATTGATCTAAAAGAGTTACATTACAAATCAAGCTAATTATCATCTAGCCAATGCCAAACTTAGAGTATAACATAAAATAATTATCTGCTTGCACAGATTTAAGTGCTAAAGTATCTAACATAATAAAAAATACTAAAATCCTGATACATGCTCATCAACTTCAATATTCCACCCATAAGATGCCATAAATATACAGGTTAACTATGAACTAATTCAAATCTGTAAATAAAGTGTAATGAATGGACTTTAAAGATGATCTTGATTTTTGCACCATTCAAAAAACCTTCTAAATGTCAACATAAACATATCCCCCTAAATAGAAATACATTAATTGTTATTACTCTAGGGTTAAATGACTTTAGGAATTGTGATAGAGAACAAGATAAAATATAAATATACAAGTTTAATCTACCTCAATGTAAATAGGCTTACTGGAATAATTTATAAATCCCTTAAAACATTACACTATAATTACATCAAGTCACACACACACTGCCAATACATAAAACAGATAACTGGAGAAATAAAGATTTTAGCATTATTATTTTTTAAATAATTATTTAATAAAATTAACTAATAAATTAATAAATTCATAAAAGATACATTTGATAAATCCAATGTTACACCATTTTTATAAAATTATAATTTCAGCAAATATAATTAACCAGTTCATTCTTATTATCATTATTAAATAACATTTAATTCTGGTTTATTCCTCCTTTTTAATAATTAAATCTAAAAACAATATTTCACACTAAGATAAACATTTAAAATTAGCTGTTTCATCAAAAAAATCAACATAATTTTTTTCTTTACTAACAATTATTACTGATATTTAAAAATTATTTGGATAGTTATATAAATACAAATGTGCAAATGATGATATGCACATTGTACCTTATTGATTTTTTTGTAGTTATAATTTTCAATTTCTTTCCTGTTAGTCTTACTCATTTTTTGCATATGTTTACATTAAAATTAGAATAATAATTTCCAAAGTGAGTAATTGCAAGTTGAATTTACAATGACTTCTTATTATAGCTTCAAGTTTTTACTTGATGCTTATAATATTAATTTTCAAATTAACACAGATTTCCTGTGTAGAGAAACACAGTTAAATTTATCCATTTTACAATATAATAATTTTCAAGTAGTACAGGCTGAATTTATCCATTTTCCAATATAGTAATTTGCAGTCAAGTAAATACAGGATGAGACAGTTATGCCTTTGGTGAAACTACAAGACTTGTTGCAGATTTCTCTCATGGTTATATTTTTTAACATTTTTCTCATGAACAGACTACATGGTTATGTTTGGTGATGCTCACCTTTTAGCTAAGGCTTACTACATGATTTCCTTAAAATTCATTTCTTAAAAAACATTTTAATACTACTAGTGAGATCATTGTACTTCCAGATCCAAGATTATTTTTCATGGTTTCCTTCTCTAAAGCTATACTGCTACTGCTATTTTCTTTAACTGAATTAAGACTGACTTCTGACTACATTAGATACTGAATTTTACCACCTTAATCTGCTCCTCTATCCTATTTTTATAACACTTGTTTTCCATTCAATCACATATTATCTCAGATATGATAGTATCAAACCCTGACCAATAAATTATTTTACAAAAAGTTTATTTTCCTCATTTTTTAGTTTTAACTAATTAAAAAAATTTCAATCATATCCTATGTATTGAAAACATCTTTTGTAATGTTTCATTAATGATCCAAAAACAATATATCCTTTAATTACACTTTGATAAAGAGAAAAGAGAAAAATCAACTTTAATATATTGAAAACCAGTTTATTTCTTCTTCTTTTCTTTTAAAAACTGAGAAATATTATTTAAAGCTTTACTTATTTATCTCTCATTACTTTTTTTTTAAAAAGTTAAAAATTTTACTAATAGAAAATAAAATTACTGAAGAGAGAAAAAAGATTGTTTAAATTATTATTGTTATGTTTTTAATACTTTTCTCTCCATTTTAAAACCATCCTTAACAAAGATTAATTATTTCTATTTTTATTTAAAATGTTTGGAATTTATCATATGATTTAATGAATTTTATTCTTTTAATATGTCAATAATTGACATTCTAAAAAAAGAACATGAGAGAAAATAATTCTTTTCAATATATATAAAATACCTAATAATAATGAATGCATAGACTATCTTAGTAGAAAAAATACTAGCAAAAAAACAATAATTTTAATTAGAATAAGCTTCAGTTTAAAATGTAGACAATTTGAAAATTTATAGTAAAATTATTATTTTATAGCCAAAATACAGTTTTTTTTTCGAAAGTTTAAAAAGTGTATTTTTACTTCATAAAAAATAGATCAAGATTTTGCACTTGAAGTTAAAATTTAATATCTTATGCTAGCTATTTCTTATATATATATATATATATATATATATAGAAATAGCTAGCATAATATACAATTTAAATGTTATATATATATATATATATATATATATATATATTCTAACATTTAAATTGTGAGATAAATAAATTCAAAGCATTAGGCAGACATTGTCAAGTTTGTAATTTGAGGAATTGTAATTCAATAAATATTGGTGGGTAATAATAAAATAAAGTAAAAAAAATACTATGTTTATCTAGAAAATAAATATATATCTTCCAAATGTGTGTGTGTATATATATATAATAGTGGTCTAGTTAAATTGATTTTTTTATTTGCATTGATAATATGTTATTAATTTATTAAGCCATCCTATCTTCATTTTATTCATATAATTGTCTGTTTTTAATTCATAATTAATTAATTGGATAACTAATGTATACATGTGATTATCATTATCCCTGTTTAAGCTTTATGCTAGATAGAACCAGAAATTAAAGGGAAAAATGAATTTTAAAAATGCACTAAGTTTAGAATCAAATCCATAATTTAGCACTTCATCAGAAGGTGAGACCAGTGCTTTGACTCTTACTTGGACCAGATATGAATAAAAACTATTTTTAGCATGCTATACCTTTTATCAATCATTTTGAATTCTAGGGATGAAATAATTTTAAAAAATATTGCAGAGTGCTTGTTGTGATCATCATTAATAGTTTTGTGTTATCATAATATTATATAACCCAGTATGTCACCATTTGACACATTCAATTTTTTGACAAATTATGATGTATATCATCAGTTATTTATTTACATTTGCAAAGTTTTGCTTCATGTCCGACTATTGACATTTTGTTATATTTGGAACATCAACCCATAGCTGAGTTATTTTTTATTATATATATTATAATAAATTTAGCTGTAATAAACTATTAAAAACAGTCTTTAAATCTGCAGAAGTACTTTCAGTTAATGGCAGTTTAGAAAATTAACCAAAAGTACTTCTGCAGATTTAAAGACTGTTTCAAATAGTTTATTACCATTAAATTTATTATTTTTATTATAATTACAATTTTGTTTTAATTAACAGACATTTTATTGAGCTGGAGATTAATATTTGCCCTGCCTAAGGCGTAGAAATTGGACAAGGAAAGTGCTTTGCGGGAAATGGAGCGAGGTATAAATAGCCCCAATATATATATATATATATATATATTAAATGTAAAATACAGTACCCATTATAAAATATTATATATATAAAAATAAAAAAATTTTAATGGTAAATACAATATTATAGTTTAAATTCTTTTGTAGCACTTTCGATTACGTGGTAATCCTCATCAGCTTTAACTGAATTTTAAATTTTCAAACTTAATGTTACATATATTTCCATTAGCTGTATAATTCCTAAATTGGAAAGAAGTGATATAATTTATCAGATTTCATGTGGATATCAGAAATTTTACATTGGTGAATCGAGATGTTCTGTGGAAAAAAGATTGAAGAAGCATCAATTATTATATAACTGAATTAAAAATAATGTAAATAGTCAATTTAATACAGCTTCAGTATTCCTTGACCATGAAAAAACTTGTAATTATAAGTTTACATTTAATAGTAATGAAGTAAAAATATTAATGGAAGAAAGAAATCATAAAAAGAGGAAAATTAAAGAGGCAATATTAATTGATAAATAAAAGAATGGTGTTATTAATAGGCAAGTTGCGAATACGGCCATACACAGCTTATGGAAATATATGTAACATTAAGTTTGAAAATTTGAAATTCAGTTAAAGCTGATGAGGATTATCACGTAATCGAAAGTGCTACAAAAGAATTTAAACTATAATATTGTATTTACCATTAAATTTTATGTATATATGTATTTAAGAGCAACTCTCTACTCTAGCATTTTTAAACCATATTATATATATTGACAAATATATTTTCAAATATTTCTAAATTTTTAGCAATATATCTCTTTTCTTAACACTATCATCTCATCATACACCAGTACAAAAACTCAATCCACCTCATTTTATTAAACATACATTTTTTGAATAATTTTTAGTTCATCAGCTGAGCTTTCATTCAATATTTTGTCTCACATTTTTCATAAGGTATGGACTGGCTTCTAACTACTTTTAATTAATAAAACCTTGTGACTAAATGAATAGTCATTATGATATAGAGATATTTTCACATTCTTTCATTTTTAATTTTTAGTAGGTTTTCTAATATATTTCTGAAAAATAAAGCAGTTAGAATAGCTTTGTCAAATTTAAATCACAATATTATCTTAAATATAAGAGTTGTCTTTCATTCAGGTCTTAAAGAATTTATATTAAGCAAATTTTAAACATTCCTTATTTCATATTTAGAATATTATTGATTTTACATTTATTTATGTAATTTTTGATGAGTGATCTCCTGCAATGTTTTCAACCAATTCTATGAGACAGTCCATGTTTAAATAATTTTTGCTAATTTCTTTTCACAATAATCAGTGGAGGCCTTAAATAAATTTATCTCAATATACAATCATGACCAAGCTGAAAATTTCAAAGCTGCTGCAACTAATGTATTGCCTTTTATAAAATCTTCAGAGTTTTATTGTACTAAATCCGTCTCTGGCATTGTTTTTGGTATCAATAGCTTCTGCATTAAAAGCAAACATATTTGTTGTGTTTATGCATGAATTATGATAAACCCTAACTCATAATTAAAACAAATATATATCTGCATATTTACAATATATATTATATACTTTCATCTAATATCATAGGCTTGGTATAGCTTTTTGTTGCCATGCATCTATTACTGTAAGGAACTTCAGTTGCCCTTCTAAATTTACCCACCACTTCCAGATGTACTGTGGTAGCTTGCATCATAAGTAATGTGATACTTCTGGCTATTCTGTGACTCATGTCTGATATCGGTTCTATCAGCTTTTAGTTCTAGTGTGAAATTGCCTCACTGCTTTAACCATATTACAGACATGCATACAGTCATTCAGGTCTGACAGTAAATTGACATTTTCTATTTTACCTCCAACTGGACTAACTATTTATAGCCATGCCCCCTTTCATAATGAAAACAATTGGATTCACTAAGCATTGTCATCCATTGGCTTGTTTCTGGTATTGGATATATGTTATCTATTTATATATATATATATATATATATATATATATATACCACAGACCACCATATATATATATATATATATATTGGTCTGTGGTGGTAAATGATCAATACAATTTGGATAAGATGAAATCTGGACCAATTTATTAATTGAAGATAAGTTGAAATATAACATTTCCTGCCCTTGGCTAGAATTAGCCTTGAATAATGTTGTCATTCAGATGCTTCGGTGGAATATCTTCACTGCTTTCTGGATTCATGAGATTTGATGAGGACTTTATGAGAAGTTATGGTGTCTTCATTTGTAGGGCTAGTTAACTTTGAACTTTGTGATTCATCACTGTTGGCTAGTGAATTTTCACTGTTGGTTGATGACACTTCACTGTTGATTGGAGATGTATTGTTCAACAAGCTGTTTTCTCTCTATTGGTTGATTAAACAATCTCTGTTTGACAACCTTTTAATTTAATCATAATTTCTGGAACCCCATTTGGTGATTCAATTATACATGTGATGTATAACTTGGGTGCCAATCTGTGATTTAATATTTTGATTTGTATGGTTTGTTCTAAGGCTCAAACCCAGTTTATCATCAGTCACTTCTGGCTAGACTCTCATCACTGTACAGCCTGAGTAATTAAACCAGTCAAGACCTAATAAATTGCTATGCTTGTCAGCAGACACAACAAGAGGTAAATAAATTAATTACTAAGCAAAATAACTTTAACTCTTTGATGCAAAAGTATTTTGTTGCCTTGATAGTCAGTAATTATTCTTCTGCTAGGTTGCAGATGATGATTTTTTTTTATTAATGATGGCTCATGTCTTTTTTTTGACACAATAGAAATTGCACACCTGGTGTTCAGTTCCATTGACAATGATGTATCATTAATAATATTTTTTATTTGAAAGCTGAATCAATGCTTCTCACATTATTTTTACAGGCCTTGATATTGTTTGATTATATATTTCCCTTCCAGTTTTTTGGAATGGACTCTTTCATCATCTTCTGAGTGTCATTTTTTCTTTTTAAAACAAATAGCTTTTATATGACTGACACATTTACAATTCTACACACTGTAACCTAGGGTGGGCATTTAGTATGTGTGTTTTGGTTTGTCACATTTATAAGAAACTTTAATAATATTATTATCAATAGTAGATCCCAAAAGCTCAATTTAATAAGGAAATTCTTTAAACAATTTAACTTTCCAAAGCACAGCTTTAATACTGGGATTACTGTTTAATGGAGTGATCTGACTTACTGTGGACTCATCTAGAGTTGCTTGATAAATAGCTGATCAAACATAATATCAGAGTCTATTATCATCTTGACCCTGTGGTCTTTCATTTCAACAAATAAAGCAAACTCTCAGGACTTCATTGGAAAAGTCTTTAAAGTTTCAGTTAAGAGTTATATTTCTGAGTTTAACAGCAAAATCTCTCTTTCTCCTTCACCCCTTGTGTAAAGAGATTGAAGTAATATCTCTATATTATTGTTAAAGAGTTGTGGCAAAAACATTTTGACAGAAGGATTAATGCTTTATCAAAATCAGACTCAACTGGCAGCATGGAGACTGCCTGTGCAAATAATATCTCATATGTTTGACCCAAATATTAGTCATTTTAATTCAGGATTTTTAAATTGATTAGCCGGCATATAGAAGGCATTCAATCCATGTAGATTGGTCAATGTTTAGGGTAGGCTGTATCATACTCTTCTAATGAGCCAATCATAACCATTTTGATTTTTTTCTTTCACTCTACCCGCTGTGAGAGAAAAAACAATTTTTTCACCTTTTATTGTGTAGTTAATGAATAATCACTCATGTTTGATTTTCTTTAAAGTTTTAGTGACTTGCTAATAATGTTAGCTATCAATTTTTAATAACACAGATCTAAACAACTAATGGAAAAGATGGAAGATCCTGACTTTATAGTTAATGAGTAACTACATGTTTGATTTATTTTTTTTAATTTTCTTGTTGCACTAATAATATTTAGCTGAAAATTTATATTTCTGATAAAAATTTAATCAGAGAAAGACCTTTCATGAAAGCACCAAACTTGTTCTGTTTATGTGTGAATTATGGACAAATACAAACTCGTAAAAATATGATTAAATACTTATTAATTAAAACAAATATGCAAATCCATATTTACAATTTACACAACTGTTATACCTTCATCTGATACTGTTGGCTTGATATAGCATTTTGTTGCCTTGTAACTATTACTGTAAGAGACTTCAGGTGCCCTTCTAGATTTACCTGCTACTCCCAGCATGACAGAATGTCTTAGGAGTAGACATAATGAAACTTCCAGATTTTCTGATAGCTTGCCTCATGTCTGACTTAGTTTCTAGTAGCTTCCAATTCTAGAATAAACTTTCCTCACTAATCATATTGCAATCATGTGTACTGCCATTCAGGTTTGTAAGTCAATTGTTGTTGTCTCCTTTACCACCAACTGAACTGACTTTTTATAGCCTCATCCTCTTCCATTAATGAAAATACTCAGACATATTGAGGATCATCCATCGGTCTGTTTCTGCCATTGGATGTATTTTCTATTAATATATCTATTAGTCTGTGGTGATGAATGCTCAATATGATCAAGATAAGATGGAATCTGGACTAGGCCATTAGTAGAATATAAGTTGAGATATAACAATATTGGAGACCAATTGCAATGCATGTAGTTAAATGATATAAATATAAGGTAATATGATCTTGGTTAACTCCAATACTGTTATACCTTACAAGTCTCCTAAATCTCCTAAATCAATCAAACTTAAGTGGAAAATAAATAAAATATTCTAGAATATTTTAGGAGAGAAAAAAATATTATCTCAATTGAAATCGTAGTCAATAAGCATCTAATTGTTCTTAAGCTAGTGAATAAAGCAAAAATGGAAGTTTTCACGCACGCTTTCTCATAATTTGTAAATAGTTTATTCTGGCTTCTCAAATTTAGAGTTGCATTATAAAATAATGAAGCTCTGTACAATACTAAGATGCATATATAAAATATAATAAACATCAAAACAGCCAAGAAGGAAAAAGGTAAATAACGAATAGAATATACTTCTCACCGCTTCGAGATTACAATTTTTTCTCTAGCTTTTTCAAAAAGAAAAAAGAATAAAAAGATATTGATCGTTTTGCCTTCACAATAAAAGAAAATAAAAACAAATCAACAGAAACTGAGGGAGTTCAAAAATTAAATTTCCTTACATAAATGTATTACTGAGCGCGAGATTAAAAAAGTTCACAATAAAATGAAATTACATTTCGTAAATAACAAATAAATGCAATAAGTTACTTATAGTCATGATTTTTACCCGTGTCATACATTTAATTTTTGTTTTAAATTGCAAAATAAATGTTTTAAAAATACCAATACTGAATTGTTTTTTTTTCTTGTATATATAATACCGTATACGTGTTTTAGTTTTATCATTAAATCATAAAATATATCTTTTACTTACAATTAAAAATAAACTAAAATTGAGCAAACTAATCTAAATTTTATATTTAGTGTGGGACCGATTTCTTAAGTTTAATTTTTAAAAGATAAAATTGATTAGTCTTCTAATTTAATCTGATTTTTGTTTATCTATGAAGATTCTCAAAAGACTAATTACTGATAGTAATTTAATTTAACAGTTGAATTAGAAACTTGAATAGTTTGATAATGTTTCATTCACTAAGTTTAAATGCAAACCTGAAATGTAAGATAAAATTTATTGCAAAGTTGTCTCCTCAAGGTTCGAATAATATGATCGCGTTATTTGTCTGTCTTTATGTATGTGTATGGATATGCTGATATATATATATATACATATGATTAAGACCAACTGAAAGAACTATTCTCTGTATAAATACAAACACAGAATGTGCATTAAACTTGCCTATCTATCTTTGAGTGAAAGAGGAGCAAGACATTTTTTGTGAAAAAATCTAGGAAGCAGCAAATAAATATATAAATTATGTCCTTAGTTTATTTGGGAAATTAAATAACGTTCAAACACCTGAGTAATGGACTGAGCACAACATCGAAATCAAACCAGTAATCTCTAGATTTTTCGTAAATTCATTCGCGTTACTAGGCTAAAACTGTTCAAAGTCGATCAGCAAATGATTAGGGATAATTAATTTATTCATAAATATTTTATATCTTGGTTATATGCTACATTTCTAAACGGTTAAATGGGGGGAATTTTTGAAAGATTATTTTGCTTGAGTTTTTTTCATATGTCATAACATCGGCCGGAACGCGAACCCACACCCGTCTGCAACCAACTACTTGCTTGCAAGGCGGGTGCGATGACCGCTCGGTTAACAACGCTTGACGGTTATCGGGATTTTTTAAAAACCTGTTGTTGTTTTTTTTATATATTGAAAAAGCCTGGCGATTAACAAAAATGAAAAATAAAAAAAAAAGAAACAAGAAAAGTTTTTGCAAATCGATTCTGATTTGTTTTGTATTAAGTCTATTATTTTTTTAAAAAAAATGATGTGGAAAATAATTCAAATTTTTAATCTGATATAATCTTATTTCAACAATCACTGAGCTTGAAAGTAGGGTTAAAAGTAAGAAACATGACTAAATCGAAGCAGTCAACCAATTATTAATTCCATTTTTGTAAATACTGTGATCTGTGTGTAGTTATTGAATATAATAAGCAATAAACTTAAACTATTTATTACTATTGCTAACTCAACTGATTGCAAAACATTACCTAAAGAGATTGCTGTTATTTGGATATATGATGGTAGTCAAGCAATATTGCCTTGATCATATTTCCAATAGCCAACATAACTAATACACTTACAAACACGTAAAATTCTGCAATTTAGTATGGTATAAACAATGTCATTATTGACCACAAATAATACTCAATCATTAAATAACTAGGTTTTACCAGTAACCAACTACCATTGTTGCAACTAAAACTAGAAAGTATTTATCAACTAACTTCCATTTCTGGATAAATTTTACTATAAACTTGTAAACTGCCATTTAAAATAAAACTTCACATTTATATTATAGATTCATCTTAAACTTGATCTTGATGATAAATTTGTGCAAACTATACCAATTTGTATTCAGAAATACAATATAGTTGATCAGTGAAACAACAAGTTAAAGAAAAGTTAATGGCACAAGCAAACAGGCAGGGATCTAGCTATAAAACTAAGATCCAACTGAGAGAGGACTAATATAAATGAAAGTGTGACTGAGTCATATTCAGAACAATAATTTTTTGGCATAAAATTGCTCTTATAATGAAATATTTAATTTCAGTGAGGGAAGCTGTTGGTAGTAAATAATATTAACCTTTGTATGGGTTAATCCTATATGACTGAAAATGTTAGATTGATTTGAAAGAGTTGTGGCATTCCTCTACTCCATGATTTGCCCCTAAAAACAATATGCCTTTATAGTCTTACCAATTATGATGAGCAGTAAATTCTTTCAACTATTGTAAATATGTTATTACTATATATAGATGCAATAAATGTTTTACTATTACTTTATTTATATTGCAATTATTTTAGCCAAAAAATATTTTCCAGCAGCAAAATATATCTACACAACAATTTATTGTAATAAAACTTTTATTTCAGTCTGTGTTACTCTATAGATGCAACAAAATTAGTTTAATCATGATACAGTAAAGTACAATCATGACACAATAAAGTAATATTTCATGAAAGGTGATGCTCAGTTTGCATTTCAATTAGAATGGTATAATCCAAACAAAAAAATTTAAATTGGATCCTAAGAGATTGTAAAAGATCTAGAAAATGAACACATATAAGATGAAAGAATGAAGTAAGAAAGTTCACTGATGTATGTAAAGAAAGATGGATATGAATTATAAAAACTGGATTAAATTTTGAGTGACTATCCTGCAGTGGAATGATGATGATGATGATGATGATGATAAATCGATAGGAACACTAAAGAAATTTGATCCAAATTGCTCTGGAAATGACTGCTATACTAATAGAATCTAAAATTCTTTTTAAAAACAATTAACATAGATAAATCTGATATAAATGTTGCAGCTATTATAAATATGGCTATTGATTAAGACTGGAGAAAAATCCAGTAAAAAAAAGTGTTATGCTCTGATGAGATTTCAATCACAATCAGCCAACATCCTTTTATGTAGAACTGACATTATATATTTCTAAAGTACTTATGCAATTAGGAAAATGCTAAAAAGGTAATGCTTTATACCAAAGAATTTTAAAAATTAACATTAATCCATGATGTTAATTTTTTTTAGGTGATGCTTTGAGAGATGATGTCATGTGCAGTAGAAGAGATCAAACCATTTATGGTTTACAGATTATAGATTATGGATAGATCTTAGTTCTATCTCTGACTCTGTAGCAGCCCAAAAATCATTGGCTTAATCACTACTATTAAGATTGATTTTTAAAAGTGCTTCTTTTACAATCAAATAGATGGGACAAAGTAATTTATACTGATTCACAAATTTAAACTTTCCATTTCTCATAACCTGCAGATGCAACAGAAAACACCTAAAGATGGATTGCCATCATCTATAATCAGTTTATAAATAATAACTGATTTACAAAAAAAGGAGTTAGCTTATCAGCTAGCAAAGTGAGTAAAGATTACGGTACCAAAACTGTTGAGAAAGATTTTGAGTTAAAGCTTAAGTGTTACGAACACAATCTCTAATGCCCAATTTAAAATAATATGTTTCTGATGATAAAGATTAATTATAAATTGCAAACAGTACTAAAATAAGCAAGAATTATGAGGGCAAGCAGATTCTTCCCCTTGATAAAATTATGGGGAAGTTTAATATAAATTGTAGAATCTTCCATCTTATCACCTTAAGCTAATTAGTTCTGACAGATTATCAATGCAGGGAAGGTTAAATTTGATTTAAATTGAAATAAGAAGTAAACAAGTTATGAAGCAATAGTCTATAAGTCAATATTAATGATAATATAAGTCAAGGATAGATAAAGGTGGGCACCATTAAGAAATAGATTGTGTTATATAAAAATTGGAAATATTTTTCTAAATATGGTAATGTAAACTTCCCAATTCACCATAAATGATGTGATTAAATAAAGGCAGATAAAATGTTATGTTGTTTCAGGAATTTAATAAGTTTGGTGATGGAAACTGAGTAATATTTTGAGAAAATATCTAAAGGGATGGTAGGGGGTAAGTTTTTTGTTGTTTTTTTTTTTTTTTTTGCATTGCATTATCTAACATGATTAATCATAGATTTAAATAGAATAACCACTAAATGAGTAGAGGGGCTCTTTTATGTAAAACTGACAGAAGAATAATTGGCTGCATATGTTTTAACAAGTGATTCTATAATTTTAATTAGAAAAAGTCATTAAAATGGAAAAAAAATTACATTTGAAAAAGTTACTCATGGTTACAGAATATAATTAAGGACAGAAATTTTAAATTTTGATCAATAAACAAGTGATTAGGTTGAATATTTTGAAAATGGAAAAGTATCTTATACATGGGAAATGAATGTTTGTATAGATTTTGTATAGATATCTGGCTGGATAGATTCATAATAGAAATTAAGTTTAAAACAATGTCTTGCTTCATGTTTACAAATGTTCTGTGTTGAACCAAAAGAAAAGAAAGAGAAATCATAATAAAAATGAGTTTATAATTTGCTTTAAACACACAATAAATTCTGAAATCATATTATGACCTGTGATCAGAGTATAGATATTTTTGTTTATATCCTTAGGTCCAATATACATACCTTCTTACCCAATTGTGGTAATAGATTACTGTTCTCATTTATTGAGTATTGTGATGAATATATGCAATCCAATGTTTTTTATATTTAATAGTTGGAATCTAGTCTGGAGATTTGGTTAGCATCACTATCTGACATCCATTGATTAGTTGCTTTTAGAAATAAATGATTTTGAGATTACTGCTCTTTATATAGTATTAAATGTAAACTAGAAAAATCATATGATAATTTGTTTTCCTTACATCATTCTTTTACTAAACATCAAAAGTGTTTAAATTTATCATGTAAGTGAAGTCATCAAAATACATAGTATTTAGATCTAATGTCAAACATATAACTTTATTAATAATTTGTATCTGGTTCAAAATCTCATAATGTTGAAACTTTCAAGCCGTTAGTTTGAATGATATAAAAGTTGTAAATGTGAAGGTTGAATGAATGTGTACAATATAATGGTTTTCATTTACTAAAAGCCAATAGCCAGAAACTACTATAGGGATTTGATAGTTCCAAAAGTGATTACTCTCATTTGCATAGATGGGTCTGGAGTGGAGTAATAGAGTAAATTAAGGTATATTATTTTATTAATAATAATAAATTTCTATTTTTTATGAAAGTTTTGCTAAACTTTTTCAGTCATGAGGAGTTATCTAAATACGGCATTTCTATAATGATGGCATTTACAACAGCACAAAACGATCTATCCTAAACGGAAATTATTTCTTATTTACAATAATTAAAAATAATAACCATATTTATTCTGATTAAATTATCACGTTATAAAAAGATACAAGTTTTTTTTGTTTTGTTTTGTTTATTCGACTTCGCCTATATGCGCATGCATAATTGATAATATAGGATTTTTTTTCTTTTACAAATTCAATATGCAATTATTCTTGTTTATATTTTTAAATTGGATTTCATTTATATTATAATAAGGCTGGGATATTTATGATGAAAACAAAAATATTTTTATTTAATATTGTTCAAGAATATTATTTTTCTTTAGTAAGATAGAAACATAAAACTAAGAAAATAATTTTACATTTTTTTTACTTCACAATGTAAGTCTTTGTTCTTATATATATTAAAAAAACTTAATTCTACATCTTTCCTTTATGTATCGATTCACATTTCTACTCTAATTTTATAATGAATAAATATTGAGCAACAAATGCAAACCACTGCAAGGGAATAGCTATAAGAAGACAAAAAGAAACTTTTAAATACCATATTCAAAATAAGAGTTGAGAGAATAATATAATATTGATGTATGGAAAAGGGGGTGACCTAAATACAGATAGATGGGAGCAATTGATTGAGGACTAAAATGAAAAACAGATATGAGATGATAAATTAAAAAAACGATGGCACTTACAAAGGGACTATTATTTTTTTTTAAAAAATGAATTCAGTAAATATATATATTAAGCAATCTCTATTTTGTTAGTAGGAGTCCTTGCTTCCTGAATTACGTTTTCTTTTTTATAATTGGATGGATGCTTTTTCCATCTATTTTAAATACTAAACCTTCAAGCTTTTAATTTTTAAAAATACATTTTTAGGCTTATTTTAATTACTACCTAAGGCAATAAACCTTTAAGCATGTGCACTTGAAAAATGCGAAGGTAGGTACCTCTACAGGTCTTAACCACTGGCTTACAATTTTAAATTATTATAATAGATTTCTAACTATCTTTCCATTGACTCATTGTAAATTGAAAGATTTCATGAGTAGTAATGGGTAATAGGAATTATGGACTTAATCAGTGAAATATTGAATAGCTTTACACTCTCAGCTCTAATCGCTTCAGCTTCACCTATTCATATAGAAAGTATGTTGAAGTAAAGAAGGGTTCTCCTCTTTTCTTCCAAAGAGTAAGCTTGGGGTTAAGACCTGTAGAGGTCCCTACCTTCGTATTGTTCAAGCGCACATGCTTAAAGGTTTATTGCCTTAGTAAATATTACTTATGTAATCAATATGCATTAAATAAATTTAATTAATACCCAAGACCAAATAAAGTAAGATGTCAGGTATTTCAGCAACAGAATATTGAACTATTTGTTTGAATATCGCTAGAATGGCTGATGTTCCAAATAACAAATAGTTTAATAAATAAACCTCTGTGAGTAATAATTGCCAATTTGCTTGAAGTCTGGTCATCAATTGATAGATGCTAATAATCATGATATAAGTCCATTTTTATGAACATATTTCTCTCTCAGGCAATGGACATCAATTGTATTCTTATTTTTCCCGATTTTAATTTTTAATTGCTTGTATGATTCCTTTTTCCATTTAATAAAGCTTTTA
This sequence comes from Epiperipatus broadwayi, assembly GCA_028023455.1. Lineage (NCBI taxonomy): Eukaryota > Metazoa > Onychophora > Udeonychophora > Euonychophora > Peripatidae > Epiperipatus > Epiperipatus broadwayi. Next base: position 14,968,435 of record JAQFVV010012399.1, on the reverse strand, counting down.
AATAAAGTGGTGATCCAATGGTTTCTTTCCTGGTAGTTTTCTCAGAATTTTAATCATAAGAAATGAACCTGAAGCCACAATTTATGATCCCTGAGTTTTAAGATCCACCTTACTAATCCTAGCATTGCATTAATCCATGCAGGACAAGTATTTAAATATATAACTAAATAATGAAACAGTGTTTCATTTGCAAAGAACATGAGACAGGCAGAAATAGCAATAGAAGCTTAGAATAATTACTGTTGCCTGTATAGAATCAAAGCACACCTAAATTGGTTAATAGGTTAATCAGTTAGAACATTAAAAATACATGCAATATACATTTATACTTGCATGTGTGCATGAAAAATTATTTCTACAGTTATAGACTTTAAGGAAAAGAAAAGAGTGAAATACATTCAATTTTATATTCACCCATTATTTAAAAGAAAAGAAGTAAAGCATTTTATTTTGTTGCTAAATATTTAAATGAACAAATTAATCAATCAATAGTATTCTGTCCCATAGCCAGGTCCAGAGGGCAATCGCATTACCAATTCATCCATTTTGCCATTCCATTCTCTTCATTTCCCAGCTCTTCAACCCCATGTAACTCTTCCCATCTTTTATATTATCTAGCAATGTCATTCTTTTCCATTCTTTCTTCTTGTTTCAACTCACCATTCTCTCCAAAATGTCTTTCATTAAAACATACTTTCTTCTTAATATATGTTCAATCCAGTTTTTATTTTTAATTTCCTCAATCAATTTTTCTTTCTCACTTACTCTTTTCAAAACTTCATTTGTTATTTTATTCATCAAATTGATTCTTTCCATCCTTCTCCGTGATCACATCTCAAAGTCTTCTAATTTGTTCCTAATTTCATTATTCAGTGTCACATTGTACACTTCACACATCATATTTAATCAATATTTTCCTTAATTCCCTTTTCAAAGGTCCACTAAATATTTTTTCTCTTAATAAATGCTTTCTTTGCCAGTGATATTCTTTCTTTTATCTTCACTTCTTTCATCCTCATTTAAACAACTATCCAAATAGCTAAATCCTTTTATCTGTTGAACAATGTTCTCATGGATTTCAGTTTGCAGACTTTTGTCATTCTTCCCTATCCATAAACATTTAACCTTCTCAACATTAATCCTCATTCCATTTTCCATATATCCTTCCTCCAATTTATTCAACATATTCTGAAAACATTTTTCATTCTCAGCTATAAAAGCTATATCATCTGCAAATCTTAAATAACTAAATGTATAATTTTTTTTTCTTTTCTTTAACAACTAAATGTATTTTTTTTTTATTTTCCTTCTTAAGGATATTTACTGTGGTTAAAGATATTTTTTTAAATGCAGAAAATTTTAAATGAATGAATTTTTTTATAGTATACTATTATTAAAAGTGAAAAATTAAAAATAAATTATTTACATAAAAAATTTAAAAATTAATGAAATTATATGGACATTAAGAGGAGAGAAATGTTAATTAAGAATTACATTTGTAATTATGCAGGATTAAATAAAAAAAAATTATTTTGTTTTAATTGATTAAATATCAAATCCAATAAGGGCTTCAGTGAAATGGATGGTTGAATAGTTGAAAGGATGAGAAGATTGAAATCTATCTATTAAAGTTTGCGGAATTGCTATCTTAATATAAATTAAGCACTAATTGTAAATATGTGTGAAAGATGCTGGTCCAACTGATGAGTGCTGATTTTGCATGAAATACATATATTGGGATCATGTATCTTTTTGCATGTATATGATTATATGTATTGGTTGCTTGAAATGGAATGGCAAATGAATAGACTGAAAAATCCTGAGTTCAAACTCGCTAATTCATATATAGGAAATATTCAGTATAAGCAAATTACATACAGTTTTAGAGTTTAATTAAAAAAAGAGAAAACTCCTTTATACTTATTTGTATTTATGATGTAATGAGATTAATTAGAGAATATAAGTTAATTCCAGTGATAATAATTTTTTTAGAAAAACATCATTAAAGAGAGCAAACTAGTTAAAAGTATAAATAAGATTTAAATAAGCAAAACATTTCAGAGGAGTTCTATTTTATGAGAGGGAGTGATACCATGTTCCTTGTAATTTTCTGAAAGTGTATCATGTTTTTAAGGGTAAACGTAAAAGCTCGTCATATCAACAACCTATTCTACATGAAAACGTAGAAGAAAAGTTTGATTTTCCTAAATTTTCTTAGGGGAGCAAAATGTCAGAAATGTATCTAGACTGCATACTATCAGTCAAATTTCCACCAAATGAGAATGATCAAGTTAAAAAAAAATTATATTGACTATAATGAAATGTGAAAACAAATATGATTTTAATTCTACATAACCTGACACTTCGCCAATATATAAGAAGGAAAAGGTAATAATAATAACATCAAAGATAACTTCCTAGCAAACTACATACACATGTATTGCTCAGAGATGCTTATTTCAAACTTTATTAAAACTCACTAATAATTTTTTTTTCCATGTGTCATAGCATCGGCCGGGAGGCGAACCCACAACCGTCTGCAACCAACTACTTGCTTGCAAGGCGGATGAACCATAAGTATAATGTATATACTGAACTTTTAGATATAATTAGAATGGATTTACATATAGGCGTTAAAACTACCTTCAGCTATCCACTCCATATAAGATGAATCTAAAGGGAGTTTGAAAGTCTGTGTTCAAATCCATTCTAAAACTCTAAATAAATTTTAGTTAAGTGCTCTTTGTGTATATATTTTTTAAAATCAATTATAAAAAATATAGTTCGTTTTAAAATTGCTTCATAGAACTATTCTTTAGTCTATAATTGTATTTATGTATATATAGTTCTATATTATTTTCTTTTATGTAAAAGATTTTGTTTTTAAATAATTCTAAAAAAGAAAATTATGTTTAAGCATGCTCAATTAGAAAGATGAACAAGAAAGATTTTTTTTCCCTCTTGTTGTAGATTATTTGAAAATTATATAATCTTATATATACTGTATTTAAAAAAGAAGAAATTAAATTTGCTTTATCCTCTTGTGAAAATTAAAAGGGGTGAGGGAGAGAGAAACAAAATAATATTTAAATTATCAGTTAAAATGTTTTATATTTTGATGTCTTTGAAAGTTATCAAAAAAAAATTTTAAGGTTCAAAAAAATAATATCTATAACTTTATTATACTTCAAACTTGAAGGTTATGCTAACAACAGGTGAATCTGTGTATGTATATGTTCCTGTGCTAACACATATTAAAAGATAAAACAAATTAAATGAAATTTAAATAATCATAGGCATATATATTGTAATGGTATTTTTTTCTGTATGAGTTTGAACTGGGGTATGGAAAATATACACAGTATATAAAAATATATTCGGTTTGTGTCATTGTTTTTTTGCTTCAAATAAATATGAAAGTTGAATGGTTAATAAAATTCAAATAAAAAATTAATTTAAATATATAATAATATTAACCAATTTAATGATGATGGTTTATAATTTAAAAGTCCAAGTATTCCCCAAAGTATTTTATATGGTTTTCAGTTTCAATAAAAATGAAACTCAAAGGTGCCAAACTGCCAAACTTTCTAAAAAAGAAAGTTTACTCTTGGAAAGTTTTTAAAGGACTAATAATCAATTATTACCAGCAATCCAGTATGTCCCCCAATGGATTGCATGATTTCTCAGGGCTATGGATATTAACTAGCATATATGTAGAAAAGCATATATTTGGAATGAGTTACAAACACAAATTAAATAGATTAATAAAAAAAATGTAACAATTTATTAGTAATGAACAAATAAAACTGTTGCGTATGTATTCACAACTATTAACATATACATAAAATATTAAATATCATAGTAGTAAAAGTTATATTAAATTTAAAGCCTTATAGTATTTATAATGATAATATCCTACCACTTTAACTATTGATGATAGTTTTTCTCCTTGGACACTGGTAATGTTAGAAAGTAAATGCAGCAGCACTGGTGACATTATATAAGGTATAATATCAGGTCTTGGATAATTTATACAGTCCTGTCCATTTTTTCCTTTATGGCAATATAGACATATAGTCACTGGCTAATTTTGTAAACTTAGGTGTCTGTTTCAGTATCTGATGGCATTTTTCAGGCATTTTGACTGGTGTAGTTTTTCTTTTGCCTAGCCACACATTATGTATATTCTTCTGCTGGATAAAGTCATCATACTGGTTGCTATAATGAATATTTAAAAATACTAAAAAAAAACAGTAAAATATGGCTTACCACATTACAGTGGAAAACACTTTTAACTAGCAGTTGTTTCTTCTTCAGCATAAATCACTGCAACACTGCTAGACGAGACTGCATGAAAAGCAATATGCGATGAAGTATTGGACTTCTAGAATTAGAATTTCTAGTTTTTAATTTCAGATCTATTTATAGCTATTTAATGTTGTTCAAACTATATGTTTTCAAACAACATTCATTTCATTAACTAGGAAAACTATGAACTTTGTGTCATTACAACAATATATTTTTTCAAAATCACTCTCTTTACTTTCTTCAAAACATGTTGTGAACACAATATTACATTAGTAAGTGAAATAAAAGAAGAAGAAAAATAAATTTTCTTTACTCTATTTATATTTCATGATATAGGAAGAAGAAAAATTTGTTATTGACTTTTAATTATGGTTTAATAATTTACTTAGTTTTATTAATTCAAAAATTTTAATATTATATTTAGCTTTGCCATCCAGTTTTATTATAAAATGTGAGAAATTTTATTTAAATTCAGTTCAGGAAATACAAACTAGAAAAGATTCAAATTTAGATTTTTAGAAACTACACAATTCAAATTCTTTCACATATCAAAAGAATTTTCTTCTTTTCATTTACATTGTAATTCATTATTATTATTTCATATATTACAAAGTAAATTTATAAAGTATGATCAAATGCATAAACTAATTCTTTCAATTTTTTAGGCAATTTACTCAAGTGACATTCATGTATGTGCAAACATGCAAATGGCCATATTTATTATTTGGACTATTTCCATCATCTAATGTGAGTATTGAATGTCTTTAGGAAAATTTAACTTTATTTAAATATTCCAAATACATTGAACTCTTAGTAATAGCACACTTGTCTGATGTGATAATATTAACAGTTGAATGTATTTGGAATATTTAACTAAAGTTAAATTTTTCTAAAGACATTCAATACTCATATTATATGATGGAAATAATCCAATATAAAAATACAACTAGGATCCCATCATCACAAACCTTCACGAAAACATGCAAATGGCACTTTGTATATTTATTAGTCAGTTTACATGAATTTTTATTAAACACATTTTTTTTCTCTGCATCTTTGTAATATAACTAATCTGAGCTGCATTAGATTTATTATAGTTACTAATCCCCTTTCTTATAGATGAGATAATGGGACAGTGTAACTGTTTATTTTTCATTTGATACTTACTGCAAACCTTTTATTCATTTCTCTAATTATTTTTTAATATTTCATTTGGTTTCACAAATAATGTTTTACAGAATATATATGTCCATAAAGTGCAGAGATTTGCTTAATATTTAATGCTATAAAGAATGCATAGGATTTCAACTTTAGGATCTATAAAAAAAATTTATCATAGAGTATTAAGGTATATACTGAAGCATGGACTCTAGAAGGATTATCTCAGTTGGACTGCTAATGTGCTACCCATAACACATCAAAATAAAATATATCTTACTCTCTTTTGAATCTTAGAGGCTCATAAATTCAACAAGCACTTGAATTGCACCTTGCTTTTTCTGAGCCTTATAAGTAAGTGAGTAAACAACTTGGAAAAGAAAAATACTGTGGTAGGACCTGACACAGTATATACTTCAAAACATCACATGACAACATAGTGTCTCACATATGTTACCAATCCCAATATATCACCAAAAATAGAATATGTCTAAGTAAACCATAAAAGCATTTTTATCCTCCACATAAATTAATAAATAACTATCCTGACCAGATATTTTTTAGTTATTTCCAACATCTAAATTATTAATTTAATTTTCTTTGTCAATATCAATAACAGTCACTCTTACTTTCTAGCAAGCTACTAATATCTATTTTTGGTAATGGGGTTGACATACATTTTAACTTTTAAAAACATTATTTAATTTTATTTCTCCTTAAAACACTTTACTTTTAACAGATCTAAGATCAATAAAGAATAAGCCACACATTACTTTTCTGAAATCAAGTTTTACCTCTTTCCAGGTATTTCTTTAGTGTTGGTGATGCCACTTGGGATGATTCAAAAAATATAATTCTCTTCATTCTGGAGTAGATCTTTCACTTATTCTTTCTATTCATTCCATTCTCTTTTTCATTTCCTGCACTCACACTAAACCTTAACAATTTTTCAAAAGTAATCCATCAAAAGTAATCCATGGATTCAAACTTATAATATTATTAAAGCATTTTACTCTTTTTGATCTTATATTATTTAGTCTTTTTATTTTGTAAGCTTTATATGTTGAGCAGTTATATTTTTTAATTTCCTTCATGTATTCTTGTTCATCTTTTTTTTTTAATATTCAGGAAGCAGACTTCATCTTCTTGCTTAAAGGAAAAAACTTTCAAAAGATTCTTTAAATAATGAACTCAGACACTCAGCTGCAAAATCTTTAACTTCATTACTACTAAAATTATCTTCCACATCATTACTTGTTTTCATGGATGCCTTAATTTGGATTTTCTCTTCAATAGCATCATTACAAAAGTTTACTTCTTTTAAAGACTCAATTTTAGGTTGCTTAATTAACTTCAAACACTTATTCATTTCCATTTTTTCATCCATATTTTCTACTCTTTATACTATACTTTGCATATTTTCCTGCAATTTATTTTCACTCGATTCAATAGACTGTAAAACCACTTCTTCTAAATCACTATTCAATTTTCTTTCCATAATCTTCATTTTCTGTTGTACTTGCTCTTGTATTTGACCTGCTGTTTTCAGTTTCATGCTGCTTTTAGTTTCTTGTACAACTTCAAGTTTTTATTTTATTTCTTGAAGCATTTCTTTAAATTTCCCATCTCTCTTTTGTTGCTTTTCTTCAAGTTTTAAATACATTCCTTCAAATTTTTGTTACAGCATTTCTTGATTTCTTTGATGTGTTTCTTCATCTTTTTATTGTATTTTTTTCATAGCTGCATATAGCATTTCAATCATAATTGTGCCTGTTTTTTCTCCTAAAGACTTTTGTACTGTGTGTGACCAGTTCTGATTCCATTGACTGTACTGGTTCTTGTGGTGATGAAACCATGTTTAATTGTGCCTCCATTATTTTTGTTTTTGAATGAGTTATCATCAGTTTAAAAAAATTAAAGGTTCTATAATTTTCTTTTCTCTTATTGATTCCCTTTTGCAGATTTACAAACTTAAACATTTCTTTTATATATATTGTATCAAGTACATCAGTTTCTACACCTTCATATACAGTCTTCTCCAGGAAAACATTATATATCTTTGCTTTTATGTTTATTTATATTATTATTATTATTATTATTATTATTATTATTATTATTATTATTATTATTATTATTATTATTATTATTATTATTATTATTATTATTATTATTATTATTATTATTATTATTATTATTATTATTATTATTATTATTATTATTATTATTATTATTATTATTATTATTATTATTATTATTATTATTATTATTATTATTATATATGGCTATGTGGACTAAATATATTCTATAATGTGTTTTAAAAAAAATTTAGATTATATTAAATAAATTTTCTTTTTGATGTTAAATTATAAAGTCTTAGTTAAATGTTTTAAATTTATTAATTAAAATAATTTACTTAGCACATTTAAATATTAGTTACTTAAGAAATATTAATTAAATTATTTAATGTTTGAATAAAGATCCCAAATTAATAGTTTACATCTAAATAAAAATTAGTGAAAAACCTGTTAAGTTTTAGGTATAGGCAGTTAATAAAGTTATTTTATTCTATACAAAATATGGTTATTTAATTTTTGTTCTTTGTTTGTTAGTTTTAAAAATAATAATTTATAAGATGTTAGTTCATGTAAGAGTTATTTAAAGTTAGAGTTTAAATATGATTAATTGGAATAAATTTCACTCTAAATAAGTTTTAAATTAACTTAAGTTTTAAATAGGTAAAAAGTTAGCATTACTTGTTTTAGAATAATGGTTATATCTAATATATGTGTGAGTTTTGTTGCATGTGTTTGAATAAATGGAAAATTTAAGAGATTTATGAAAAACTATATTTTATAAAAAGAGATACTTGTGAATAAAAATAATTTTTAAAAGGACTTAAAAAATAATAATAATTTTATTAGAATTAAATAAATCAATTATTTAATCATTAAATTGCAATTAATAAAGGTTCATTAGCAGACTAAACATCATGTGAATAGATAGTCAGGTTAAAAAGTTCAAGGTCAGGTTAATTAATTATTAAAGTTAAAATTACATTAGTAATTTAAATTTTCCCACCTTCATATTTAAATTAGAAAAACTCTTTATACATTAGTGCCACTCAGTGCATGCCAGAGTAATCAGTGGATGCAAGAAGGTTTGTTCATTACTCTGGCTTGCACTGAGGGATTTTATGCACAAACCTTCTTGCATCCATTGGCACTACTGTAAGGAGAGTTTTGTCTGTTTTAACAGCTTAAGCAGCATAATAAATGGTGATCATGTGATGTTTAGTGGTTTAATCATATTTAAATTGGTTTGGTTAAAGTGGGTTTTAGTATGAAAAGGAAAAAAACAGGAAATAATTATTAGTGTGTGCTAAAATTAATATTGAAATTATTTTAAAATTATTATTAAAGTTACTTTAAATTATTAGTTTTATTGATTAGATTTGGTTTCATTTTTTAAAATCAATTTAAATTTTTTTAACTGATTTTTCTTTAACTGTTTCAAATGTCTGAATAAAAGTGCTAAAAGTTATTCACTGGAGTAGTACTCTAAAGTATAAGGTCAGTTGGCTTATCAAACAGTAAATCATGGAAGGATGACAAAACTCCCTATTAATTTTTAAAGGAAGTCAATGGAAACTAACTACACATTAGGAAGTGAATGTTTATTTTATCATTATTTTAAAATGTTAATTAATTTGAACTATTTTGACTATAAATAATAATTGCTTTTAACACTTAACAAATATTGTTATAATTCATTATTGATATAAATCTTACTTATTAATGAAATACTTACTGCATGTTTGATAAAACTCAAACCTAAAGATGAATAATTTATGAAAGACAATTACTCTTAATTTGTTTCAGGAATATGTGTAAAGTCATTATATTTATGTCAAATTAAAAGTATAATAATGACAAATTACTGTAGAAGCATTGATTGTATTAAAAATAGAAAAAATTGCAATGTTGGAATTGTATTATATAATTATAAAGAAAAAAAAGGTCATAAGAATCAATTTTTTCAGTACTTTGAAGAAAAGACTTTACTCATTCAATTTTCTACTAATGCAAATAAGCCAACATTGAATTGATATAATTATCCATTCTGAACTCATCTGCCTACTCATTTCAAATATTTTCTAAATTGTTTATTTGTTTTTAAAATATATTACTTTACTTTAATGAAAGATGAAATAATTTAAACTTATGTCATTCTTAGTACTATTAAAAAGTGTATACATATCTTTACAAAGAACTGTTATTACTGAATATTTTCTATTTGCTCATATCTCCTTGAATTTGTGCTTTAATTATTAACATCATTCTAAAGGAATTCCTCCTCTTAATTATGATATGTGTATTTTTATCTGCTTAAATGAAATACTATATTATGGTATTTTCTTAAAGAAGATACTTGAATGGAAAGGGATTATTTTTATTATAAGATAAAAAGAACTTAAATCCCTAATCTGAAATGGTAAAACAATATATATATATATATATATGAAAAAGAAAAACAAGTTTTATATACATAAAAACCTGCTATCGCTTGTATTAATGATCAATAGATGGAGCTTTACCAAGACCTCCAAACAAGCGTATTCTGTTTACATAAACGTCAGAGTCAATATTCACTGTCTCTTTCATTTTGCTCCACCCTCAGATCAGCTGATTTCAAACTGATTTGCTCTCATCAGTGAAGGGATAGGAGTTATAAAACTAGACCTAAAACCTGACTCCAAGCGTTTATGCAAAATGTTTCTATCAGTTTGTAAGCATGAATTTTTTAGACACGTTAATGTCTTCAAACTAAGCCTATCAAACAAGATAGCTATATGGGTCTGATTTCAGTTCAGTTTCTCCACATAGTAAAAGTTTCTGCAATCTATATCATTGCAAGAAAACTTTAAAGGTACATTTATGAAAAAGAAAAACAAGTTTTATATACGTAAAAACCTGCTATCGCTTGTATTAATGATCAATAGATGGAGCTTTACCAAGACCTCCAAACAAGCGTATTCTGTTTACATAAACGTCAGAGTCAATATTCACTGTCTCTTTCATTTTGCTCCACCCTCAGATCAGTTGATTTCAAGCTGATTTGCTCTCATCAGTGAAGGGATAGGAGTTATAAAACTAGACCTAAAAACTGACTCCAAGCGTTTATGCAAAACGTTTCTATCAGTTTGCAAGCATGAATTTTTTAGACACATTAATGTCTTCAAACTCAGCCTATCAAACAAGATAGCTATATGGGTCTGATTTCAGTTCAGTTTCTCCACATAGTAAAAGTTTCTGCAATCTATATCATTGCAAGAAAACTTTAAAGGTACATTTATATATATATATATATATATATATATATATATATATATATATATATATATATATATATATATATATATATATATATATTTCTTTTGGTATGTTTAAAAATTATTATTGATATCATGTAGTTATAATTTATACCCTATATTTAATTGTTATTATTATTTATGATATTGTAAGTGTATCTATGACACTATGTATTATGTAATTCGTTCTCTTGTATATATATATAATTTGTTTATTTTTTTTATATTTATCATGTACTTGGTTTTTATTGCTTTTTCATCATTATAGATCAATAGAGTAAAATTTTATCTATCCCTTAAGCCATACTAAAGAATAGTTACTTCATAAAATTGTGAGTAGTAAAGATCTCATATAGATTTGTTAGTTTTGAGGGAGATTTGCTATTAGTAATTAATGCCATTTTGATATATGTGCCCAGACCATCTTTTTTCAAAACAGCGAGCTCAATGGACATATTCATCAATAAACTCAAAAAAAAATTCATTAAAGGGGCCAAAACCTGGCCCCTCCCTACATATTTGAAGCCACGTGGCAAGCAATTCCCATACCTCCTTAAATTACCACTACTTTTTCGCATTGTTGCTTTTCTAACATCCAAAAATAAACAATCTATAATGGGCTTGTTCCACCCAGGAATCGTGGTGGCTTTCTGTTCTTTTCCAAATTACTTCTAAAATGTAGCCTATCTCAATGAAGAAAATATCTTCTGTGGAACTGATGTTGCCTAAGTAAACTCTGTCCCTCCAGGGACAAGAACATTAGAATTTCTTTCCTTGTAAACCACTGAAGTATAGCCTGAGTTTTTGTTATCAAAAAACGTTTCCCATTTCCTTTGTAATAGAATGTTCAAATCTTCTTTGGTTTTTATCAATTGGCAGTGACTGTAATTTCTGTTTCTTATTGTAAAGTAGTGTAATCTAAATTTATTGATCTCACTTTCTGATTGTATCATCCGTTTACTTGTGTTCAATGTTCTGTAATAATATATATATATATATATATATATATATATATATATATATATATATATATATATATAGGTATAGATATATATATATATATATATATATATATATATATATATAATAAAATAAAAATAGTAATGAATTTTGTTAGCAAAGTTAAGTCATTTAATCTGTACATCTAGATTAATTAATTTTGCTAGCTCGTGTTCTGGTGTTGTCTTACATTGATCATATACCAGATATTTTTTTTTATATATTGCCAATTCAATGTTATTCTGGGCAGTTTGCATATTGCTCTCAGGCATATCATAATACGTCACACTATATATGTTTATTTAGAGTTGGATTTAGGTTTTGTAATAACTGAACATAAGGGGCATTAAGTTGAGAAAGGAAATAATTTATGTAGATAGTTAAAATAGTTATCAAATCATTCAATTGGATTGTATTAAGAGATGTGGTTAATAAAAGGTTTTGGTAGTTTTATAATAGCATGTTGAAACTGCTGGAGGGCATTATTTCTATGATAGCACACAGAAATGTGCCATTTAGGTGGCCTCAGCTATCGAACATTCTATTTCTAATGTGTAAGCCTAGAAATAGTCCATTGATACATGGTGGCCACAAAAGCTATCATGTCAGCTTACAGCTCAGATTTGTGTTACGCATTTTGGATGTGCAATCACATTTCACTTTTGGGTACAGTATTGTGTGAGGGTGGCTGGAATTGTGAATGTCAAAACTATTTTAATATCCATTAAGACCTTCTCCTCCTCTATCTCCCATGTTTTATGAATGTCTACTAACAATTATGAGCAGAGTCTCATGCTTCCCTAGACCAGATTTCCTGCTCAAAAAATTCGGCAAGTGTCTGCGATTTAGATCAAATCACGCTCTAAGTCACATTTTTGCAAGAACAACTGCGAGCTTAATCGAATGGCTGAAATAGGAAAGTTTACAAATCTCAAAGTTCTCTGCCTGCTGGAAGGGTTATCAAACAAAAGAAGGTTGAAGCTGCATGCATGCTGTTCCTGAAGAGCCAAAAAAGTTGGTTTTAATTGCCATATATATTTGCTGTTGTAATTACCGTAAAAACTTTGTCAATCTTCGAGTTGCATTACCCCATTTGGTTAAGAATTGTATTCCCCCAACCCCACTCCAAAAAAAGTTGGACTTATTGTTGGAAATGTTACCGTTAAATGGAAATATATTTATTTGTAATTTTAAAAAAAAAAAAAAAGTTGATTTTGTAGAATTTACCAAACTGAAAATAAAAATAATGAAAAGAATAAAAAGTAACTACATTTTAAAATTCATTTTGATTGATGTATTTTTTTTTTGTTAAAAATTGATTTGTGATATTACTTTTAAATGTGATAAACAAAGCAAAAAAAAAAAAACGCCGGCATGAAAATATAAGTAATGAAAAGAATAAAAATTAAGTACTTTTTTAAATTCATTTTTTGATTTATGCATTTTTTTTGTTAACAAAAAATTTTTTTCATATTTCTTTTAAATGTGATAAACAAACCAAAACAAAAAAAACACGACCTTGGCAACATTATATTTATCTTTGTTTACAAACAAACCACATCCTCTGGCGGTTTCAACATGCTATTATAAAACTACCAAGGTTTTTTTTTAAAATAATACTTAGATTTTTATTTAAAGTTAATTATTATTTCCAACTATTAAAGTTCATCAACATAATGTTATCCCTCTGTGATTAGTAATTCATTCCATTAAAAGGAGTTAATAAGAAAATTTTACTTGTGGTGGATGTTCGTGTACATAAACGATTAGTTTATTGTGATGTATATGATTGATAACAAAAATAAATTAAGACCAGTCTGATTTCAGGCTTTGGTCTGGTGGTAACCACTGTTGCTCATATAGGTTGTGTACACATCAACTTGACCACCACTACAATATATATATATATTATATTATTGATTGTAAAGGAAGGAGAGAAGATGGATGGATGAAATAAGAAAAGTGAGGGTGTGGGAGAAGAAAGATGGGAAGATGGATTAAGGAAGTATTGAGTGGATTGAATGGTTGTAGATGATGGGTTTTATGGGTGTGTGTGTAATATACAAATCAATATATATATCAAAATACAGTACAATTTACATAAATTATATTCTTTTAGAAGTACTTTCGACTATACACTTTGTAGTCTTTATCAACTATATAACATTGAATAGTTGATAAAGACTACAAAGTGTATAGTCAAAAGTACTTCTAAAAGAATATAATTTATGTAAATTGTACTGTATTTTGATATATATAGTGATTTGTATATTACATATATTGTGAAATGAATACAGACATCAAACTTTATTATTATATATATATGAAAAACAAAAAACAAGTTAAAAACTTGCTAACGCTTGTATTTATGTCAACAGATGGCATTCTACCAAAAACACTGTCAAGCGTATGTTTACATAAATGTCAGAGCAAGCATTCACTATCTCTAACTTTAATTCCACTTTCAGATCATGATTTCAAGCTATTTTCTATCATCAGTGAAAGACAGGAATTTTAGAAACTAGATCTAAACACAAACTTTGAGCGTTTATGGAACAGTTTCTATTCAGCTTGCAAGCGTGAATCTTTTAGACACGTAATGTCTTCAAACTCAGCATAGCAAGCCAGATAGCTATATGGGTCTGATATCAGTTCAGCATCACCACATAGTAGAAGCCTCTGCAATATATATCATTGCTAGAAAGACCACAAAGGTACATTTATGAAAAACAAAAAACATAAATACAAGTGTTAGCAAGTTTTTAACTTGTTTTTTGTTTTTCATAAAAGTACCTTTGAGGTCTTTCTAGCAATGATATATATTGCAGAGGCTTCTACTATGTGGTGATGCTGAACTGATATCAGACCCATATAGCTATCTGGCTTGCTATGCTGAGTTTGAAGACATTACATGTCTAAAAGATTCACGCTTGCAAGCTGAATAGAAACTGTTTCATAAACGGTCAGAGTTTGTGTTTAGATCTAGTTTCTAAAATTCCTCTCTTTCACTGATGATAGCAAATAGCTTGAAATCATGATCTGAAAGTGGAAGTAAAGTTAGAGATAGTGAATGCTTGCTCTGACGTTTATGTAAACATACGCTTGACAGTGTTTTTGGTAGAACGCCATCTGTTGACACACACACACACATATATATATATATAAAAAATAAGTTATTTTAATTGAGAATGCTCTCAGCAATGACAATGAGAAATTCTAAAAGAAGCTATTATTTCACTTCTTCTAGATAGTATTTCCCATTTTCCATTCTTCATTTTTATCCTTCTCATTAAATATTATTATCCTAAATATTTTTTATAATTATTATACCTCTCCAAATTTTCTAATAATAGCTCTATATTTCTCATACTATTTTTAAAAATTGTTATATCATAAAAAATAACATGGGAATGTCCTCTTTTATCCCTCATCTTTCTTTTTTCTCCTCTTATAAAATGAACAAAAGTTAATAATAATATTTCACATTTATGTTGCATTAAATTAATATTCATCAATTAGTATTTATAAAAAGTATTATTGTCAAGATTTTTAAATATTTTTACTAATCTCAAGTCTATTTTCCTATTTTCAAGACTTCTTGACACTCATTCTTATCCATCTTATTGCAAGTTTTTTTATCTCTAAAACTACAATAAATTTTGGTTTATTTATCATGTAAGATGTTTAATAAACGGAATTCCAATTTTTCAAGGCTTTTTGGATTTATCAATCTCACCATTACCACATCACAATCATCCACCAATGCAAAGTGCACACCAATCTTTCATTTGTATGTATTTTGTGAATACCCTTCACATGTCAGGTAAGATAAAAGTTTAGTTACCTATTTGTAAGTGAGTAGCAACAAAAAATATTATTCATATTTTTAGAAAAAGAGAAATATGGAAAATTTTGAAGATATATAAAAAAAGGAGAGGGGAGAATATTATATTTTTAAATGCAGACTGGAAGAAAATGTAAGAATGGAAAAACTTGAAAAAAACATTCTGATGAATTTATAATAAGACCTTTGAATGATGTAAGATTGATAAATGAATATGATTTATTACAAAACCTAATTCACGAAAAGATATTATGAATGGAGTGACATATATAGAAATGAAAAGAAAAAAGGTACGTTTAAAAGCAGGTCTGATTAGCATAAAAACTGAAATAATATTAAGTATCAGTAAATATACTAAATGAAAGAAGGGTGTGATAATTATATTATTTTAGTCTGTTAACAAAGTAAAATACTAATATTCATTTTCTTTTATTCCTAAAATAATATAATTATTAAATCCTTCCATTGATTTTGCACATATACTCCAACATTTCACTTTCTATATCATTCAGTCTTCTTTCTTAAACCTTCTCATTATTCTAATCTTAAAAAAAAAACAGGCAAAACTCTTCATACAGTAGTGCCACTTAGTAAAAGCCAGACTAATCAATGAATGGCAGAAGGCTTGTGCATAAAATCCCTATCTAGTGCCTACTCATCCAATATTTCCAGACTAGGGTCTGGCTTGTGGCCTTCATCGGTGAGAAGCTTTGGATCTGAGAGCACCTCATCTAGATCTTAGCATCTAATGCAATCTTCCATCAGCCATCTTTTATCTCTATTTAACTTCAAAACTATGAAAATACAATTGAAAACACAATAATATTTTCAATCCAAGCTCATTAGCTTCTATAGTCATATAGGTCTGAACTTAGTTCAGTACCCATACATTTTGGTGTCTTTGGTTCTTTAATAATTATAGCCACCATTATCCTACTAGGCAGAATTGGTATTAAACCCCCAAACATCACATGATCACCATTTCTTGTGCTTACTCATAACTGTTATTAGAACAGGCAAAATTCTCCAAGCCTTCTGGCATTCATTGATTACTCTGACTTTCAGTGAGTGGCACTACTGTATAAAGATTTTTGTCTGTTTTAATAACAGTTACGAGCAAGCATAAGAAATAGTGATCATGTGATGTTTGGTTGTTATTCTAATCTTCATTTGTAACTCTACCCATTGACCTTCCCATGAATTATGTTCATAAATAAATCATAATCATTTACCAATTCCACCTTACTTTAAGATTTTATTACAAATTTCTTAGAATAATTTTTCAAATTCTTTCCTGTTTTACATTTCTCCCTCTACATTCAACAATATAACAATTCTCTTTCTTTTCATCTATCTCTCTTCTTTTATATGTCTACAAACTTTTCCACAACTCATTATTCCTACATTGTTAATCCTTTTTAGTTAACTTTTTGTTAAATGTACTATTTTTTTAAATAGCTATCTCATCTTTTATTTCCTTTTCTCTTGTTTCTTTTTAACAGCTCTTTATACTCCTACCCCTTTGCCTTTTTATGCACATTCTGAAGTTTTTCTTTTATTAATTCTAAATAAGCACTTATTTGCAGCCTTCTTCACAATATCTATATTACATATATAAATGCAGGTTTAAGCCTGTATAATATACTATTTCCTTTTCATAAATTTTCAATTTACCAGCTTTTATAATTCTTTCCAAAATTTTAATATATCTAATCAATTTAATCTAGAATTTTATTTACCAATTACACACATTAACTGTTATTTAAATTTCATTATCTAACTTTTCAGATAAATTGAATTCTATTGACATAAAATTAGATCATTACTACATCCTTTTCTTCTTCAACAAATTCTTTTTTTAAAAAAAAACTAGGAGCCAAGGACTCCAGTTAACACTGTTTCTGGCTCCCTGTTTCCTTCCCTTTTTCCTAGTTTAGATAATTAAATTCTCTAAAACTATCTCTATTAAAAAGGAGATTTTCTTAGCTCTCTTTTCAGATACAAGCTATATCAACAATGTAATCACAAGTAAGAATAATTTCAACTTTTATAAAAACGCTATGTAAATATATGGCAGCCACTGAAATTACAAATGATTTCTACAGAGATTTTACCTTTTAATGAAAATTTTTATTTCACTTAATTTTGTTGAATGAATGAGAGAGTCCAATTGTTGGGGGTACCCTCAGAGGCCTAAATCCTATTTTTTTTAGGAAAGGCACTGTGTTAATCATTACCAATATTGGGTTTCTCATTCATAAGATAGAAAGAATAGCGTTATTTATGGCAATTCTTTAACGTTATCATCATGAATGATTTTATTCATGTATTATTGCACAATAAGTTGTAGTGTGGCGTCATGATTCTAATTGCAAGTGATTCACCTTATTTAATTTTATTACTTCCAATGTTGTTATTGATAGGGCTGGCCTTTTGCTGTTCATGTGATTTTCATAATGGATTAGAATGTTTTTCAGCAGAGACATTTTGAAGCTTTGACTTTTTTTTCCTTGTTCTCCATAGTTTTTCCACAATTTTTTCAAAGTATTCGGAATTGCTCTCTTGTGAAGGTATTCAAGGCCATTTGGAAGAACTGAATCCCATATTTTATATTATCTCCAAGCATTTTCATATTTCTCAACTTATCTACTGCAAATTGGATTTCCCAATATTGTACTCCTAAAACACTATTCATGTTGGATTTCTAGACTTTACAAATAATTTCTAATTATACCTTTTAATTAAATTTTTACTACAATCAACTTTGCTGATTGAATGAGAGAGTCTGGTTGTTGGAAGGTGGCAGAGACCTAAATCCTGGTTCTTTTGAGATGGAGGACTAGGATGAGGGTGCTGTGGGGATTGTTGCCAACGTTGATTTTTTCATTCACAAGAAGAAGAAAAACGCTATTCATAGCGGTTTTAGAGTTATTGTTATAAACGATTTTATCCAAGTATTATTGCAAAGTAAACCGCAGTTTGGCCTAATGATTTTAATTGCAAGTGATTCACCCTATTTAAATTTATTATTTCCAATGTTGTTATCTCCAAGTGTTTTTCTATTCTCAACTTATCCATCTTAAATTGGATTTCTCAATATTGTACTCCTAAAATGCTACTCATATTTACACTCTAGACTTTACAAATAATTCCTAATTGTAACATTCGTTTGGCTTTATTGGTTAATACACACACTTTCCACATCTCTTTCCCTTTTCATGTGTATCCTTCCCCTTTCACCATGTTGCTCCTGAATTTCATTTTTACCATTCTTTGTAAACTTCTTATTTAACTGTATTTGCACCTTTTTTTTTTTATGAATAAACTTTCATCACTGAGAAAAAACAAATTCTTTTTCCCTTCGTAATTATTCTTTATAATCAGCAGTGTACTAATTTAAATTGTCCTGGTTATGTAACTCCTAATCATATATTTTACTCACATTTCCAAATTTTAATCTACCTATCTCAGATACCCTTTGATATTCTCTATTCCATCAAGTTTTATTAATATTATCATTTATGTCATCTATAATTTAATTTATAGATAAAACCTCAAATACTTTTGTTCCAGTCTTTTATATTATTCTATAAATATACTATACCCCAGATCTTTTTCTATCTAATCCACGTGTGTATTTACAATTTTCTTTCTAAACTAACCACCTCAATAAGAAACATGTACGGTTCTTTTTTATTTTTCACTACATCTATACAATCCCATCAATTCCGCTTTCTGAAGATGTTTAGTAAGCAAAAAAACGCCTCATATTAACTTACTCGTGCACCTTTGTAAATATTCCTAATTCTTGTAAATATTTTCGATGAAACATAGGATTTTCTTTTTCTTTCATATTTATTTTTTTAGTTGTTTATATATATATAATATTTAAAATAAAATCACCAATTTTGTTCTGACACATTAAACCCACATTTCTTGAAAGATTAAATATTTTGCGTGACTTCTAAAATCAATTAGTTTCACGATCAAAGAAACATGGATAGAAAATCTATTAAAATGTAAATACGACACCGAAATGTCATGAAAATATATGAAAAGGGATTCTACATTCTTATTAATTATTATTGCGTAGGAATTAAAGATAAATTAAGAACAAATACTAAATTTAGAAAAACATTTAAAACTGAACTGCCAGCTAATCATATATATATATTATAATTTGATTTATAAATGTGAAACTTTCTGCATTACGTCAAGTGTTGATGGCCGAGTGGTTAGCACAGCAGCCTTACAAGCAGTTGCCCTGAGGTTCGCTTCTCGGCTGACGCTTTGACACATTTAAAAAAAAAAAAATCAATGAATCTGTCAATATATTTTTGATTTTAATCTTTTCTGCTCACATACTATTTAAATGATTATTCTATGTTCACTCAAATAGAATTGTCTATTTATAAACATTCTTACATTGCATTCAAATACACGTGTGTTTGTAAATATCTACTATTATATAGATGTCACACCTGTGACAGATAAAAACATGCTTTTTTTTTAAAAAAAAACAGCTATCTGTTGGACGTAAAGGCAACACACGCTATACTAAATATTTTACGATTCCATTTCAATGTTTCCGATTGCATTGTTAAATTAAATTTTTATAGATTTCGATTTATTTTCATTTTGATTTAATTATTTTGTGTGAGCGATTTCATTTCCCCAATTCGATTGGCGTTTGCAATCACCATCATCAAAGCTCATGGCCAATCTTTAGAATTGTGCGATTTAGATCTAGACACGGATTGCTTCTCACTTCGACAATTATATGTTGCATGTTCTAGAGTCGGCAAACCAGATAATCTCTATACCTGCATAGACAATGGAACAACAAAAACTATTGTATTCCCACAAGCATTGTGAAAATAAACATATTAGAAACGTGCACTTTCGCTTTTCTTTCTTTTCCAGTTAACCAGCCGGAGCCACAGAATACAGGGCCGGTACGACTAGTTATCAATAAAGCTTTAACATAAATACATATTGTCCTTGATATTATCCTCTATCACATTCTACTGCACAATATTATGCTCTATACTCTGGCACGCTATCTATATAATCTTGAGAAATCAAAACATACCAGATAATAATGCTAACGAGACTAATTTTTGAGATTATTGGCATTTATGGATGCACATATAACCTTCTTTACTTTTTTTCATTATGTAATATAATGACTTGAAAGTTTAAACATTCTAAAGTTTCTAATCCAAGCCAATTCTTTTATCTAATTATGTAGAATTAACAATATATCAGCAATTAAACATTTTAATGAATTTGTTTATTTCATTCCAATATCAGCCTTTCAAGCTAATTGAGCACTCGCCTTTTGAGTGTTAAATAAATGAATACTCTCCTCTTCAATCCAAGATATAGTATTTATGCAGGAATAAAAAGAATCCCTCTTATTCCTACGACTCAAATTCTTTTATATGAGCAAATCTGAAGAACTGTTAAAGAGAGCGTGAGTAGATTCTCACTTTAAATTACTATTTACCATGTTTTTTGGCTGAATGACGTCGTTGGTGTAATTACTTAGAATTTACTAAACGTCATTCTTACTGAAACTTAATTATGATTAAATAAGCAAATATTTTATCTAGCGCCGTGCTTGCAATTATATTTCATTCCAATATCAGCCTTTCAAGCTAATTGAGCACGGGCCTTTTGAGTGTTAAATAAATGAATACTCTCCTCTTCAATATCTGTATTTTAATCAATGTAATTTATTTTGTTTCGGGAATATTTTTTATTATAAGCCATTATTTTCCAAAAGGGACAGAAATATCTACAGTTATACAATTAAATTAACTGTGATTGCTAACCCAGTATCAAATCTATTCAACTAGATGAGTAAATTAGTGACTAGGTGTATGCAATCTCATTGATGAAGGCTAAAAACCAGAGACTAATCTAGAGATTGGTTATCACTATTCTTTAGTCTTCATTGAATATTCATGATTATGAGATTGTTCTACTGTAGAATGATATAAAATAAAGTGTATTTATTAATGCTAATGGATATTGTAAATTAAAAAAATCTGTGATATTTAGTGTAAGCCTTATTAAAATAAAAATGTGTATTTTCTAAAAAA
The DNA here is from genome assembly GCA_028023455.1 of Epiperipatus broadwayi. NCBI lineage: Eukaryota > Metazoa > Onychophora > Udeonychophora > Euonychophora > Peripatidae > Epiperipatus > Epiperipatus broadwayi. The sequence goes on along the minus strand of JAQFVV010012399.1, from coordinate 14,946,648 downwards.
TTAAAATACTTCATCTAAATGAATTGTGATTATAGGCATCATCAATAGCCATCTTCCAAGAAGCATGTCTCTCTGTAAAAAGTATGTCTCATATGACAATATAATTATAGTAATAATAATAAAAATTATTTCTTTTCCCAATCTATTATCTATTTTTTTTAATATTACTGTTATTTCTAACAAATGTATTTCATCTATGTTTATTTTTACAATTAATTTCATCCATCAGGTTTTGCTCTATATTAATAATCTGGCAAAGTATTTAGTTGGTAACTTCTTCCAAATCATTACTATCAATCCTTATTTTCTTCTTTCTTGAAATGTCACTTAAAATTAGTTGACTTTTCAATATTTATCTTTAGTTTTTTTCTTTTTTGCTTTATTAGAATAGCTGTTGTAATATTAACCAAAGCTCTGAAACATTTACAAAAACAATTGCGTCATTTTCTGGAAACGACCGTTTTAAGAATCTGTTTTTTATTCCCTCTCCAGTTTAATCCATAAAATACTTTCCAAGAGCTGCTATAAAAAATTATGGAAGAATAGAATAATTCTGCTGTACACTCTTACTAATACTAATATTTTAAACATTATCTTTTATCTTATCATTGTTATTCCATTTTAATAAATATTCTTCAGAATTTGATTATTTCCTAAGCAAAATATTGATTCTTTTTCATTGGTTCTTTTTATAATTTTTCTTAATATTAGTATGTGATCTATCATCAGCATATTCTCTCAAACTTTAATGGAATTTTTCCTATCCAAAGTCTCTCTTCTTAACATCACACCAACAATGTCCTCATTTCATCTATTTATTCCATATACCATCTTTTTCTAGGTATTTTTGTAATTTATTGAAATCCAATTTAAAATTTTAACAATACGACCAGCCCAGATCCATTTTAGTTTTCTAATTCTTTCAATGATATCAATGATAACTGTTTGTTCCCTCACACAAGAATTTCATTTTCAATCTCCTAACATATATTTTTCCAAATTTCATTTTAGTGGTCTGAAGTCTCTGTATAGCTTTTTTGTTAAGTGTCCAAGTCCTAGATTCATAAGTAAGAACTGGTATAACAGATTTATTTTAAAAAATATTTATTTTCAAACTCATAGATATATTTTCTTTTAATATTAAGTTATTTCTACCAAAAGCACTTCATCCAAATGTAATTGTATAATTAATTTCATCCATTATGTTCCATCTGTATTAATAATCCTGACTGAGGTGTTTGTAATATTTAACTCCTAATTCATCATTATCAATCTTTATTTTCTTCTTCTGATAAAATTCATTGAATATTAGTTTCCACTTTTTTAGCATTTAACTTTAGCCTTGTTCTTTTATTTTCATAAAATAAGTCTTGTAACATTTCCTGAAATTCTGAACTATTATTTTCTAAAACAACCACACCATCTTCAAAATTGAGATGACTTAAATATTTTCCATTTATTCTCTTAGCTTCTCATTTTAATCTACAAAATACTTCTTATAAAACTGTTGTAAAAAGTTTAGGAAATATGATGTCACTCTGTCATATATCCTTCCTAATGTTAATCTCTTTTGATATTTTTCTAATGTTGCTGTTGCTTTTGATATTTTTCAAAATTTGATATCTTGGATGTATATCTTGTTAATCCAAAACATCAATTAGTGTGGAAATGCTTATAGAATCAAATATTTTTTCATGACATACAAATCCAATACATAATGGCAGCTCATATTCATTGGTCCTTTTTATAGCTTCTATCAATATTTGGATGTAGTTTATTATGTTTCTTTTGGTTAGCTAGAGTCCAGAGTTCATTACAGACAAAAGTTGTAATTATATTTTTAAAGATTTTGTATAGAACTGATTGAAAACTAATAGATCTGTTATTTCTATTAATCTTTTTATCACCTTTTATAAATATCATTATTACTAATAGATTCAACCAAATCATTTAGTACATCATTATTATTTAGATATTGTCGGTAATTTTCTATTACATCTTCTTTTAAAATATCAATAATAACTCATTTAATTATATATCTTACCTCTTTATTTAAAATATTTTGCAATTCACAAAACATGGTTATTATAGAGGATACTTTATTTTCTTATTCTTTATTACTATACACTTCTTCACTCTCCTTTATTTAGTAATTGTGCCAACTATTCTTCTTGCTGAAACAACTTTTTTCCAATTTTATGATATGATTTGCACTTTTGAGAATTTTATTCTCTTCAATAGCTTTTTCTGTCAATTCACAATTATATGTTCTTATATCATTATTAACTCTTTTTGTTACCATTTTACAAAACTCCAGATATTAATTTCTTCTTAAATGATCTTTTTTTTTTAAAAAAAAAGGTCATATTCTTTTTATTCAACATTCTCTTAGGAGCAAAAAAATAATTGAAAAATTGATGCTTTTTTGTACAACTATCATTCTTGCGTTTCTTAGAATTTCAGTTACTTCCTTATTGATTTCAATCAAGTATGAAACATCTTTACGGTAATGTTAATATTTTAAAACTATTTGAAAATGAATTTTAAGTTAAATTTATTAAAGTGTTTCTGAAGATTAGAGTTATCAACTATTAATAGTGCCTTTTTTAATACTTTTCATCTTTCTATATTTGTATTAATATATATGTATATTATATCTTACTATTTGGTTATTATTTCATGTGTTGAATCAAGTAAGAATATTACAATCTTACAAAACATATGTCTGTGCCTTCCTGAAGGTTTGTGATGATGGTGTTTTAGTTGTATTTATATATTGGACTATTTCCATCATCTAATATGAGTATTAAATGTCTTTAGAAAAATATAACTTTATTTAAATATTCCAAACATATTCAACTGTTAGTAATAACACACAGGTTAGTATATGAACAATATTTCAAAAGGTATTATTCACTCTTCTTCTTCAGATATTTCTGGCTTAACTAGTAACAGTAATAACATGAGAATTGAACCTGGACACTTAGATTTTTGAGTACTGAAATTTTAAGGTAATGCTCTAACCAAATGAGCAAGGTACTTAGAGTGTTACTTTAAAATTGAATACTCAAGAATCTAAGGGTACAGGTTTGATTCCCATGCTAGTACTGTCATTGGTCAGACCAGAAACATCTAAAGAAGAGGGAAGAATATCTCTTGAAATGTTGCACATATACTAACATGTGTGCTATTACTAACAGTTGAATGTATTTGGAAGTTTTAAATAAAGTTAATTTTTTTTAAAGACATTTAATCCTTATATTAGATGATAGCAATAGTCCAATATATAAATACAACTATGTCTGTGCCATCTCTCATTTCTATCACTATCAAATTTATCCACAAACACTTTCATCTTTCAATCAGTTTCCAATTGTAAAATTAAAATTTCCTGTAACAAATTTAAAACGTCATAGCATTTTTACAGCCATATAAAAATCTTCTATTTCTTTATCACTGAATTTTCTGCATTTGATAGTTTCCATTATGTTGATTAGCTAATTTTGCCATCTTATCCATCAATCTCCACAATGTAGTTCTTTCACTTTTTATTTATAATAAATACTACTTCACTTGTGCTTGCATTATTTGTTTCTGTATAATAAAATACATGTTTACTTTTTAATTCAATTGACTCTTTATTTTTTCTTCTAACTTCACAAAATTTAATATCTTACTTAATACTAAATCATTTTTCTTTCGGTTTATGAAATCATGTGTGTGGTCATGTGTATCAGTGGTATGAGATAGTGTGGATAGGAAGATGCTTGAAAGCCTAAGTTCAAATCCCCTATATTTAAAAGTGATTTGTAGTTGCTGTTATCTAGATAAAACATTATCATTGAATGATATCCTACATCTGCAATCATGGAATTATTAGCACTTTTTGATTTGGGCATATACTGCTGCCTCGCCTCACAATTTACAGCATTCTGAAAATATATAGCTATGATTTGTTTTTATTTGTCCTAATTGCAAATATCTAATAAAAAACATTCACACACCCTTTCCAGCAATTGGTAAGATAATATGTCTTGGCTCTAAACTCAGAGTTATAAAGTCATGGCTGACATTTCTAATAAGCAACCCATCCATGCTTGTTTACCATATAAATAATAAAAAGATAACTGCAATGACAAAAATGCAAGGAGTGAACATTAGAAATTTTCTCTGCTTTGATCCTTAAGAACTCAAAGAGAAATCAACATGTCTTCTTTTAGTTAATATCAAACTTTCTTCTGCAGCCTACTGTGATATAATTATTTTTAAATCCAGCTTTTTTTTCACTTGTTCTGTGTGATAAACTGTATAGAACATATAGAAGACTGATAGATATGTAATTTCTATAACCTTTTTTATTTATTTATCTTAAATATAGACATTACTATTATTTTATTCCAATTATAGATATCTTTATCATTTAATTATTTGATGAGGTTTAGCTTTTCTATCAATTTTGCCTGCTTCTCTGAAAATATCTCTAATAACCCCATTATTTCTAAAACATTTTTTATAGATTTAGTTGCATGCTCAATTTTTTAATTTAAATTATTTGGAATTTTAAACACTGTTGTAATTGTTAATACTCTTGATTTATTGCTATGTAATTTTTATAGAATTCTTTTGTCATGAATGGAAGCAAACCATCTTTTTAAAAAATGCAAACAAGTTTTCTGTTCCCTACCAAAATTTTTATTTTTTAGACTTTCATTGGTTTCTATAGCTTTTCTTCTCACTTTAAATAGATGTCTTCTTATGTCATCGTTAATCTTTTTGTATTATTTTATGAAGTTTCACATATTCAATATTTTTAAATGAATAATTAAAAAAACACATTTTTCCTTCTTTTTTCATATATTGTAATTTACTGAAGAATTTGTTGCTTTTTTGCAATAGCTATCAATGCTCAGTTCTTAATAAAGTATGGTTAATTGTCGTGTTGAGCTTATTGAAGTTCGATCTGTCTTTCGTTTGTTTTAAAACAACTTAAAAGTTCTAATTTAAATTCACTAAAGTCATCAAATGTTAATATTGCCTTTATTAATAGCTTTTATCATAAACTATCTTCTCACTAATCAATTCACATTAAAATTTTGAAATTTATATTTTCTGTCAAAGTATAATTTCTTTTGTATTTTTATTTGAATGCTTTCTTTATCCATTTTCATTTTGGATTTTTCTCAAAGAAACAAAACAAATCATATTGTGCACTTTTTTTTTTTTTTTTATAAATTCCACAAATCTATGTTCTCTATTATTCTACTCACAGTATTTTCACCTTACAAACATTTTCCTGTTCTAGCATTAAAATCTTTTATAACAAATCTCAAACGTTTTCTTAAATCTGATCAAAAAGTATCACTTACATCCAGATGAAAATCTTTGACTTCTGCCTTCAATATTTGTGTCTATATAGTTAATTTATGTGTACTTTTCAAATCAATTGTCCTTTCATAATTGTTTTTAATGCCCTAAAGTGTCAAAATATCATATTAAATATTAAACAGTTGTCCATTCAATATATAAATTTTCATTTGCTTCAGAAGTTATCTGCAGGTATAGGTAGCTAAATAAAAGTGATCAGTGAATGATAGATTTTAGTAACCAATTGCTGCCTTGATCTTCATAAAATGAGAGATAATTTATTTTGATTGTCATTATTGTAAATATAAATAAGAATTTACTTTCAAACATACATCAAATCATCATATCTCAAGAAACCCTAACCAATGTCTCAGTTCTGAATTATCAGGCACATTAAAAAAAAAATCAATGATTTTTGGCTTAAATTCAGGGATAAAAGTCAATAAATTCATATTGATAGTTGATATTTGATAGGGAACAATTCATCTGCATTTGTTTATTACATAAATTATAAAACTAATAACAATAACAAGAAAGTACACCACATGATCCACATTTTTTATGCTTACATAAACTGATAACACAGAGGCAAAACTCTCCAGACAGGTAGTACCACTTAGTGCAAGCCAAAGTAATCAATGGATGCAGAAAGATTTATGCATATAATCCCTATCAAGTGCTTACTCATCCAATATCCCCAGATTAGTTTCTAGCTTATGGCTTTCATCAGTGAGAACCCTTGTATCTGAGAGCACTAATGGCAGGTTGCATTAGATCCTAAGGTCCAAGTGCAGTGCTCTCATATCCAAGACTTCTCACTGATAAAAGCCCCAAGCTAAAATCTAGTCTGGGGATATTGAATGAGTAGGCACTAGATAGGGATTTTATACACAAATCTTACTGCATTTATTGATTACTCTGGCTTGCACTGAGTGATGCTACTGTATGGAGAGTTTTTTCCCTGCATTAACAAGAAAGTATAGAGTAAGCATTAGAAATATACATAATTTTAATGGTTATTTTTTTTATTATTCTGGTACATCTTTTATGTTTTATCATTATTATGATTATTCATTGTCATGAATAGTAAATAGTAACTAGATTTTTTAAATGCTTTATATCTATTGCCATCTCTCCAATGTTTTCTTTTTTTTAACTTAAAACTCTATTATTATATTTAATATAAAACTTGTATATTCTTCATTCTTTTGCTCATAATTCATTCACTTTTTTTATGTAAGTCCAATATTCTCTAGCCTTTCTTTCAATCTATATATTTACATAGTTTTTAGAGTCATAACTTTTTTTTATTCATGGGACTTAAATATTAAAACCAGGATCACCAATCAATCTGTTTAATCAAACATCTTATCCACTACAATTACAATAATCAATCATATTCTCAATCAAGTAATATATATTTTCTAGTATGGTCTGTGTTTTTGATTTAAATAAAGGCAGCTCAGAATAACCTTTGCAACATAAATCAATAGACTGATATGTTTATAAACACACTAATCTTTTATGTGATAAATAAGATATAAACAGTGTCAGTAACTGACGGCAATATAATGGTAATTAGTCAGCATAATTTGATTACCCCCATGCAAGCAAACATTACTGTATGAACTATATATAATTGGGGTGTATACGTATTACTAATTTCCATGACTATTTATAGCTGGTTACCATGAACTTGTATCTGTTATATGTAATATTTAGTATTTAGAGTAATAAAGCTTCATAATTGTAGCTATGTTGCCTCAGTATTATTCAAAAACATAGCGGAATCAATATCACCATGACTGAATATAAGACTAGCTTTCTACAGAAATTGAATGTAAAATGGAAATATAAAAATAAATCAATTCCAATTCGAATACTTAAACTAAAAGAATTTAATTCAAATTGTTCTAAAAATGGATTTACTTAGTTGAATAGGAAATTCTGATAAGCAAACCTGATTTACTGGCTGCAGCTTTTGTTAGTTTGTGTGTGTGTGTGTGTGTGTGTGTGTGTGTGTGTGTGTGTGTGTGTAACTGCACTTTAAATAATTTCTCAGCTTAAACTGTTTTAATAATCTTGTAAGAGTTGACATTTGAAAACGGATCTGACATATCGACGGTTAACTTATTTCCCCGCACTTCTACAAATCTTGCAACAATTCTTCTCTAATCTTTGCAATTAGGGCAAAAGCAATATTATTCCAGGGAGAAATAACTATAGAGACAATACTCATCAAATTAATCAATTGCTTAGATACTGAAAATTTTTTTATATTTTCTTTTTTGTTTTGCCCTCTAGCTAATAATATCTTATTTCTCATTTATCTAGTAATAATTGGATGGTTAATTTTGTCGGCTTTCGGCAACTACGTGAAAAAAAAAAAACGTAGCATGTTTTGGAAATATGCAGTTACTAGATTTTACGTGGATTCGAATCCCAGATCATAACCCTTACAGATAGATGTATTGGTAACTATGCTACGAGGCCTTAATCATTATATACAAGATATTTAGTCTTTCAGCAAAATTGACAAATTGAAAGAAAATAGTTTTCTTTTAGTATTCGACTTTTATTTTATTTATTTTTTTTAAATAATGAGGCCAATTTGAATTCGCCAGTAATTTCTTTCTTTCGTTTTATTAATGTCAAATTGTTTGTATTGACCGAATGCACTTCTAACTCTTTTTAAAAAAGTTATTTTCAAGCTTTATTTCTTTTTTCATTCATAATAAGATGTGTCAAGTGTGTTGCTAGTAATTGATTGGACGACAGTATTATTAATATTATTATTATTTAGTCTAATTAAAAAACAGAAATATAAAGAAAAAATATGAAGAAAATTATCAAAAATATAAAGTGTTTCATTTTATTTAAACAAGAGTGATATAAAAATAATTAACATAATTAATTTGAATTTCTATTATCAGATTGAAGATAATCAAATTAGACAGTGATACACTTCCTTATCATCAGTGGTATCTAATTAAAATATCACCAGTTTAATTTAGCACTTTATAATTATAGTTAAAGGGGCAATAGAAACTAAAAAATGACCACTGATAACAAATCCAACTTAAGTAGTAACCTAAACATGGAAGAAAGAACAATTAGAGGTGCTACATTATACCTGCTTTTTATATACATATTGTACAAAAAAAAAAATCATTTACAGATGATAAATTGGTTCAAAAAAGACCTAAAATATAAAATTAGTGAATAATATTATCAACAGCAGACACAAACAAATACGGACATTTCATTTTCCAAGAAAATAAGATAAAAATAAAAAATATTTGCATTATGATTATATAAACCAATCTATGATACACAAATACTTCTACTTATAGAAAACATTTTTGGTTCATTTTTTATTTATTTAATATTTTCGCAATGCTTTATTTTTCTATAATAAAATCTATCCAATTTGTCTTTAAAAATGTGTTTAATATGCTTTAATGGAAACTAAAGCACACAAAAACTATGAGCAGCTCATTTTTTATAGTAAGTTAATATAAGTTATGGCTACTTTTTTATATCATTTATAAAGTATTTTATACTTTTTTAGAAGCATAATTGATCTTTAATACCTGATAAAAAAATTGATAAATTAATTAATTGATTTAGTATGTTTTCAATATAAAATTGAAAAATAAAAAGGCATCTATCGACAAAGGATGCCTCGGATGCCTCGATGAAAAGGTTATTAGTTCTCTTTCCAAGTTGCCTGCATATGAAGATTAATTTGCATATATTAGCATACATCAACAACACCATAGTGTTTCTAACTCTTCAGCTATAAATATGAGGCTAAAACACTTTGAAAGTGCTAACCCTGATATTTAATTTTGATGTTTCTAACTTCACCAAAGAGCATTGATATAATTACTCCTACTGCAATGTATCTCTAAATCAATGCATATGTTATATAGGGATATGGTTTATTTAAGCACAAGTTATAAAATATGGCAGTGGTTTTTGTACCTTCATAAATCATTTTCAACGTTCTTCCTGCCAAAATATTCTTATAGCATATGGCTTTATTGTCATGAACAGTTTAAATTCTTTCAAACCTTTCAGTAGCAGTTTTATCCAGTCTAAACCAAAATTTAATGTTGGCCCATTTTTAAATGGGGTTTAAGGTTTGTAAACACATTATCATATTTGATGTCATAACTTATGATCCAAACATAATAACACCTTAAAATTTTTGTGATAAACATTTAAACTATGTTGCTATATAAAACATGCATTGATTTAGAGATAACACTGCAAACAACTTGGAAAGATATTCACTCAACAATCTCCTTTTCTATGAAATATACTATATATGTATTGATAAACCATTTGTCATTAGTACTAACCAATAACTTTATTGGTTGATAAAAATAATAATTGAATGATTAGTTGCTTGTGAAGTCAAGTGATAGGTTGACTTAAAATCCAGGAATCTTTACCCCTCAAGACTATCACTGCGCCCTAAAGTTCTCTAGTAATGGATTTATTGTGGCTATTTAAACTTCTTAACTTATGTGGGTATGTACAAAATGCTATTTAGTGCTGCTTTTAAATACCTTGCAGAATTTTAAAAAGTGGTATAGACCTTCATAAAGAAACAGTAAATGATAAGAGATTATTGCTAATTATAAGATAAAAGAAGTTTTAGTAATTTTTCGCCTTCTGTCTCTTCATATCTAGATATCTGTTTTTGACAAAAAAATTGGCTATAGTCTAATTACCTTAAAAAAAACTTAATATGTGAACATAAAAAATGTATATAAATTTTATTTATGTAGATTCAAAGTTTAGATTATGTGCTATTCCATAAGGTTCTTTTTATATACATATTGCTGCAAAAAGCAGTTTAATATCAACAGAAAGAAGACCCTTTTTTCCACTTTGAGTCATTAAAGGAACTGGCAAAGCAAATTCCTGATGTCCTTTATATAGATTTATTATTATAATTGTTACTGCTATTATATAGTAAATCATATTATGAATGAGCTGCTTATCAACATGCATTAACCAGCATGGTGACTATATTAATTTCTTTACATCTGAGTGTAAGACCATTGTCTTTTTTCTCAGATACCTGATAGTTTTTAACTGAAACATCAATTGATAATGTAGGTGAATTATTTCTTTCTAAAAACTAATAGACCATGATTCACAAAACTAAGTTATGGTTCTTATTCATAGAAAGCTTTAAGAATGTCAGCCAAAGCAGTGGTCAGTGGCAGAATGAGAAGAGTGCTAAAAATTAATTGTGAACCCAGACTGTCATTCATTACATTTATTTAATTACTTATAACTTCATATTACTTTCAGGAGAAGGAATATTATATGAATAAGAACTATTGAGTATTAAATGGGAAGTTGTTGAAATTTATGAAGTTAAAAAGAAAGGTGAAGAGATAATTGATTTAAAAAATGAACATATATTTTGCATTAAAGGGACAGGTATTAAAAGCATAAGTGACTTGGGGTTCATTGTGAATAAAAAATGGAGAACAACATTGAAGTGATTGATGGTATATCAGATAAGTAGCAACTTTTCAATTTTATGGAAAATACCAAATATAGACAATTCATGTTTATGCTTCACAAGTTCATATGGAAATGAAGAAGCAGATTTCTATATGGAAAACAAATGGTTTTGCTAAAATTGGAAAACTATTGAAAGATGAAAATGTTATAAATAAAATTTGTTTATGGTGACATAAATGGGAAATCATACAAGCTTAGGAATTGTAGAAAAAAGAAAAATTGTATATTACAAATTCTTTCTTTGAGAAAAATGCTAAAAAGAAATGAATAAAAATGCATCTAAATAAAGGTACTGTAAAATTGGATTATATTTTGATGGATAGAAAATATGTATTTCAGGATTGTAACATTTGTAATACAAATATAGAGAGGCAAAAATTATTAAAGAAGACAATATTGCAATTGACATTCCTAATCTTCAGTTGACAGATTTTGAAGATGTTTCAAACTTTACTGAGGACAATAAAAAAATAATTGACCTTCTATTAAGAACTGTAACAGAAATAGCTTGCACAAAGAAGCAGCAATTCTCCAGTAAATTTTTAATTAAGACAAGAGAATGCATAAACAGAAATATGAAAATGTTTAGAAATGATTCATTAAAAAAAAGAATTGAATATCTGGAGTTGCACAAAATGATATGAAAAAGATTTACTAATAATACAGGAAAATATAACTGTGAAATAGCAAAGAAAGTTGTAGAAAACAATAAAAGTTTCAAAAGTATAACACAAGATTTTGTTATTGCAAGAAAAGTTATTTTAAAAGCAAAAAGAAAAGATAAAACTATTAGCAAAAAGAAGGATGACATCATGAAATGTGAGGTAGAGTTTTCTACAAAGAATTATATTATTATTATTATTATTATAATAATAATAATAATAATAATAATAATAATAATAATAATAATAATAATAATAATAATAATAATAATAATAATAATAATAATAATAATAATAATAATAATAATAATAATAATAATAATAATAATAATAATAATAATAATAATAATAATAATAATAATAATAATAATAATAATAATAATAATAATAATAATAATAATAATAATAATAATAATAATAATAATAATAATAGGCTGAGGTAAGAGGCAGTCCTTGAGTTCTCCGATGTGGGTATTTGTTTTTTACTTTTGTTCCGGCTTGTTGTTCGCAGGGCAAACATGGTACAGGAGGGGTCGAATTATATAATGGATTAGTGGTGTTTTTTGAAGGGTGTCGGTGTGTTTTGATATCTTTTTTTTTAAAAAATGAAAAGGTGCTGACTTGAGTCAGAGTGAATCATGGCTGCTGCCCGGTCGGGCGTGAGCGAGTTGAGCACCAGTACGAGGTTGGCAGCATCATTGGTTTCAGCATCGCCTGTTTCGTGTGCAAGGGTACTTGGGGGTAATAGCAATGCTGCAGCGCCAACTCGGGTACCGCGCTTCCGTGGAGCAGACACGGATGATGTGGGGAATCTTGATCTGGGCACTGGAGAGGGGGGTCAACCCCCGGCCGTGGTCTGGATGGGGGAAACGCTTGAGGGTGTGACGGACCGTTTCGGTGGTGCGGTGCCTCGTGCGTTGTTTGAAGCATTTCGCAGGTTTTTTTCACCAACTTCGTTGGTGCTCGCGGTGGCCGATAGTCAATGCTCATTGTATCGTTTCCCAGAGGCTTTGTTGTGTGAGGCAATCGCGCGGGGTGCGCTGTGGGAGGCAGTCTCTTGTGTCGCGGATCGCCCGGGTTCTCGATGTATAGCCGTTGATTTTTGTACTCAGCAGCGGGAGGAACGTTTTCAATCCACTGTTTTGGCGCTTGATAGTTGCGCACTCGTAATTGTGGATGAAAACCGGAAAAATATAATTGCTGGAGTGCTTAAAGATGCTTGTCTTAAGTGCAGCGTGCAGGATTTTCGGAAAGTGGTAGACCCGTTTGGGGGGGTAGTTGCCCTACAGCCTGTATATTTGGAAGACACACCTGTGCCGGTGTGTGGTGGTCATTTTGAGTTTAAAATAAAACTACATGGGGGCATGGACGCCTCAGCGGTTCCGGCGCGGATTGCGGATCGGGAGGCGACACTCTCTCTTCGCATGGGAGGTCTGAAGCCACTTTGTTTTGGCTGTGAACAGAGAGGACACCTAGCAACTCAGTGCGATAACACAAAAAGCAATCACTGTGAACAAACTAAAATCCTCTCCCCAGAACAACCCAGTGATGAAAATAAAATTTATAATAACACTACATCCATTGGCAACCAAATAATAGAAACCGGAAAAAAACAGGATCAAACACCCACAAACAAAAATAATAATGGATCAGAATTGCCTATCCCAAAGACCAACCAAAAAAATAATAACACAAAAACTAACACAGAAATCCAAGATTCAAACGAAAATAATTCTCAAGAAACCACAACACAAAATACAGCAATTACATCACAGGATCAGCATCTCAATAAAACAAAATTTGTACCAAGTAAAAATCAACAAACAGAAAGTAAACACACACAGTTATATAATGAAAATATAAATCCAGATAATATAAAGATACCAATAATAAAAAAAACTACAATTATAAACAAAACTGCATCAAACATAATGGATGCAATAGAAGCTCCTCTTCCACCTATTCAAGAAAATACACCAGAGGGAAAAAGAAAACCAGGTCGACCACCAAAGAACCATGAGATCGGAAGAGCGTCGCACAACTCATCAGACATATACAATTTAGAAAATGATGAAATAGAAATGGATGTAAGCCAACAACAAATGGACACCTGTTCGGTTTCATCGCAAATTGCCTGTATAGAGTCTGAAGCAATATTAAATGAAAGAAAAACTGATAATAAACCCAACAATGTCTTAAATATGTATCAGCATCCATCTACTGCAATATAAACAAACATTTAGTATTAAAAATAAAATAAAAATCAATACCCTGTTAAAAAATTATTTAAAACATGAAGATAAAAATTGGATCGCTCAACATTAGAGGCTTAAATGCCACCAAAAAACTTTTTGATCTCAAAAAATGGTTACATACAACACAACCACACATACTGGGGCTTTTGGAAACAAAAATATACAGCAGCTCTCAAATTGATCCATCAAAATATTTAGTCAACCAAGGTTTTTGTGCCTGCTCAAGGCAATCATCATCACCATCAGGTGGCACAGGCATAATTATTTCACACAACTGCCCTTTCGATTCTTTTAAAATTATATATATTGACTCTAATCTTATCATATTAACACTCCATCATAAAAATATCACACTTAACCTAGTATTTGTATATATACCACCAGGCCCTGTCATCATCTCCAGAATAATAGCAACAATAAATTCAATGCTTACAGCAACACCAAATCCCATAATACTCCTGGGAGATTTCAACATGACCTACCAAACTTTTGTCACCAAATGGATCCATCAAATAACAATCCCACTTATGAGTGCTGAGGGTTTTCTCCCAACAAACTCAATATCTTTTAATAACAATAGCTATAAGTCACTTATTGATTTGTGTTTCTACTCACCAATGTTACATCATTATTTTAATCTTGAACTCTGTCCATCTATAATCTCAGATCATGCTGCTCAGTTCATCACCCTCGACCTAACAAAAATACAAAATACAACAATAGCCCTCCAAAAGACTATGCGAATACTTCTTCCAGCACAAACAACTGAATTCTTATATTCAGAAACATATATAATGCTCCAAAAACTTCAAAACATGTCACTCGATCCAGTACAAAAGTATATAGCATTCACCAATATACTTTCTTTCAACATCAATCATATTACCTGCAACTCAACACCCCCCACCAGATTATTAGCATTGGCAGATGAACTACATAAAAGAATAACCATTTCCAGACCAACTACAAATAATCAAACACAAATTAAAAAACTTACAGAAATGTACAACAATACATGCAATACACTAAAGCAATATGTAGCAATAAAAAAGAAAAAAATATGCCTTACACAACAACATACTTGGACCAGAGCATACATACGGTGGGCATTGGGATACCCATCCACAGTCAGAGTGCCTATGGCACTTGAAATAGATGGCTCTATAACAGCTGGACATAACATGATAAACCCAATATATCAACACTTTAAAAAAAAACTGCAAAAACAGAGAGTGTACATACCAAATGAAGACATATTTGGAGACCCTGAAACAGATACACCAATAACAACAACTGACATTGTATTTCAACTTGCAACAATAACAAACACATGTCACCCAGGACCACAAGGAATTCCCAAATTTGTGTTCAAACATCTTAGTCACTTCACAGCAAAATACCTGTGCAATCTAGCCAATTACATATCCCAAAAAATTTACAACATACAAAGTCTATACCCAATTGCAATGGTTCCATTTAACAAAAAACAAACAGCAATATCATCTTTATCTAATCTACGACCAATTTCAATGGGACCTTTAGGAATAAAAATTCTTGAAAGAGTGATAAAGGAAAAAATAGAACAACACATACTCCCTGTGTTATCATCAGCACAATATGCCAAAAAAGGATCATCCATTGGCCAGGGTGCCTTAATGTACAAAACAATTATCGAAGTAGTAAAAAAAAGAAAGAAATATGCACCAATTATAGTTCAACTAGACATTGAGGCAGCTTTTGACTCAGTGCCTATAGCCAAATTATTAGACGTGCTGAAAAAAACAACAACACCTCCATCCCTACTATATATAATAGCAAATCTGCTACTCAGCCATGAAATTCACATCACATTGAATGGAAAAAAATCACCAGCCTTCAGACCGAGTCAATCCATCCCACAAGGATCCCCCTAAGTGCCTTGCTCTTTACAATATATATAAATCCTCTATTAATAGAGATACAGAAAAAAATAAAAGGCATTCAAATTCCAAACACTGCTTTAAATATATCATGCATAGCCTATATGGACGATGTAACCGTTTTCCTCCCCTCTAAAAAGAACCTCCCCATATTACAAGAGATAATCAAGAATTATACCTCAAATTTTAATTTAAAAATTAACACAAATAAAACTGCAGCATGGTCAATATACACAGGCAAGCACTGTACAGAGATGTTTAATGGTAAACCATCTGCTTTCCTTGGTTTCCCATTCTACCTTGGAACCAATGGAATGAGGCAAAAAATTCAAAATAAATTAAAAATAGATGCTGAAAAAATCACAGCCTCACTTGAAAAGTCATACCTGTCAATATAGGCAAAGGTAGCACTATTTAATCAACTTATAACTACAAAAATTACATACTATACACCTATAATTTAATTTGCAAAAACATTCATATCTAAAATCTCGTCAATCTGTAACAAACTAATATGGAGGAGAAAGACAGTGGCAATCTCTTTAAAAAATCTGAGCAGACCACCACATAGCAATGGACTTGGACTCCATACAATCAATGTTTTTTACACACAGAAATCAGTAAATCTAATAACAGCAACCATAAAAAGATTTCCAGACCTGGAGTGTGTAATCAGTATAATACCCACAGACAGACCACCCCCTTCATATGGATATCTATCCACACTGATTGAAGAACTCAAGCCAATATACAACAAAATATCACTCAATAATGACAACAAGTATACATACTGGGACATTTACAATATACTACATCCAAACCAGACACCCAATCTACATCCATCAGTTCTTGGAATAGACAACAGGCAACTACTGCAACAATTCAGAAAATGGTCATTAGAACCAAAATTATTCGATTTTCTGCTTAAGCTTAATCTCAATGCTCTACCCACAACCCATTTCCTTAGATTTCGTAGATTCTATACCAATATAGACCCCATGTGCGGGCTATGTCATAGAGAAGAAGAGACACAAGATCATTTTCTTCATTCCTGCAGTGCCCTAGAAACAATACGTCGCACAATGTTTACCACATACAGAAAGGCTATCATTTCAATTGATGAAATAATAAATACATTTAAAAAAGGCAACAACCCTGCTATTCGTGCAGCAACATACAGCCTTTATGCCTACTGGTGCACCAGATGCACTTTTGCACTTGCCAATAACCCTCGACGCCACCCAGCAACATATTCAATAAAACTAGAACTGTTAAGAAAAAGAGACAGCATCCTAGCTCAACCAGATATATTTGCAGCCACATGGTCACACTTGAAACAGAGATCCAGTCTATGAAATATAAAGACCAATAAGATAGATGATGACATTTTCAACATCAGCATTTTTTCCAATTTTAAAAAAAAAAAAAAAAAATGCAAGCATAAACTGAACTAAATAGAAGACCAAATTTAAAAACAAGAAGAGAAAAAAGTATGCAGAAAAGATAAAGACTTATGTATTGAAAGTTGTAATTTGTTTTTCATTTGTAAAAAATCAATATATGACTCTGTAACTTTTTAGACTCAATAAAGTTTTGCTTTGAAACATAATAATAATAATAATAATAATAATAATAATAATAATAATAATAATAATAATAATAATAATAATAATAATAATAATAATAATAATAATAATAATAATAATAATAATAATAATAATAATAATAATAATAATAATAATAATAATAATAATAATAATAATAATAATAATAATAATAATAATAATAATAATAATAATAATAATAATAATAATAATAATAATAATAATAATAATAATAATAATAATAATAATAATAATAATAATAATAATAATAATAATAATAATAATAATAATAATAATAATAATAGTGATTAAACACAAAGTATAAATTACCATACTTAATTATTGTCAAGTCATACTAGAATTTAAGAATTTAATAAGCTACTAGTGAATCAATCTCCTTATTTGAATTACTACAGGTTCCTTTATAATATTGTTGTCTAAAAATAAATCACTTCAAATTAGCAAAAATATTTAACAATTAGATAATATAATGTATTTGGTTAACCATGTCCATATAAATAAAGTTGGTTAGTGTTTGAGTCTTTTAGAATGCATAAATGATTGGTGTGAAATAAATCACAGCTTTCATTTTTTTCATACATGTTGTGTATGATACAAATATTCATGTACACATATATATCTATATAATCTAAGCACAATCTAATACAATACATTAATCAGGTTTTATTAAATTTTAATAATATTAAAAGTTTTAGTTTGTCATCTATAAGGCTCCATAAAATATAAACATGTCCTGACATCACATGATCACCATTTCTTATGCTTGCTCATAGCTATTATTAAAACAAGCAAAACTCTATATGTATTGCCACTCAGTGCAAGCCAGAGTAATCAATGGATGCCATAAGACTTGTGCATAAAATCCCCATCTAATGCCTACTAAGGCCACAAGCCAGAAACTAGTCTAGGAATATTGGATGAGTAGGCACTAGATGGGGATTTTATGCACAAGCCTTCTGGCATACATTGATTATTCTGACTTGCACTGAGTGGCAATACATATAGACAGTTTTGCCTGTTTTAAACACTGCCCTGGATATAAAAAGTGTAATTGTTTGAGTTTTAAAAATGAATGAATAAATATGCTTTGAAAAAAATTTATAATAAAGTTCTATCAAGTATAGATAAATCATAGCTAAGAACCTTTTTAAAATAACTTTTAGAAGAGCAAAAGCCTTTCCAACAGCCTCATAGAGCTTTCCTATCGGTCTTGTCAAATACTAGGAATGAGAGTTTTAAATAGTTTTCATCATTGGATACTAATTTACTGATAATTAAGCTTACTATAAGTCAATCATCTGGAAAAAATCATAATCTTAATTAGAATTTGTAAAAAATGCATAAACAACAGCATAATTAAAAAGTTTGTCACAACAGAAAGATGCAAGTATATATATTTTTTGTTTTATTAAAGTTTATAGTTGCATAAGAATCCTATTATCGCATTCAGTATTTTGTTGAGACTAGTAATAGATGAAAATACACTATCTATATCTATAAAGAAGTACATCTTTCAAGTAACACACGACTGCTTTCCTATAAATATTAGCTTTAACTAAATATATGCATATGAATGCTTTCTTATAAATATTAGCTTTAATTAAGTCTATGCATTCAGCAATTTGAAAATAAGTTTACAACACTAACAATCATTACACGATGAAATATAAATTCTTACTATTAATTTGGTTTAGTATATTTTATGAATTTTTCTAATCCATCTCTGTCATTTAACTTATTGTAAATAGGTTTTTTTCATTTTATATCTATCTATTTAATTATTATTATTATTATTATTATTATTATTATTATTATTATTATTATTATTATTATTATTATTATTATTATTGCTGTTGTTGTTGTTGTTATTATTATTATTATTATTATTGTTGTTGTTGTTGTTGTTGTAAAATATATTAATGGTCAATCCTAAGCTCAATAAATTTTTTTTAGGAATTATTTTTATTAAATATAAATGTTCTCTGTCATATGGAAACATTCATTTCTTGTTAGAAGCTTTTTGAAGTGGATAAAATGATTCTCTTGGTTTTCAATGTCGAAAAACAATTATAGTTCCATAATGGTAAATATATAGAGGTCTACTTTCAAGTGTTGAAAACATATACTCAATTTCTTTCCCAGATAGAAAGACAATTAACTCAGCCCTTTCATAGCTATAAATAGTCATCATGTCTATTAGTTGCATAATTAAATATCGCATAAAAACTAATTCTTTTGCTGGGGGTAAAACTCCCACAATTGTAAATGGTGGATTTCCATTCCAAGGCACTGAAGTTATTTCTTCAAATACGACAAGTCCTCTATCATTTCCAGAATGGAGACATGCCAACATTTTGGGTAAAGATAGAAAATCTATATTTTTCACTAGTAACTTTTTAGAATAATATTGTTGTAATTTTAGCAATTCTGGAAGAAATTCAATATTTGATTTAAATGCTTTTACTTTCTTAAATTCTGTTTCTAATAGTTTTTTCATGAGAATTCCTGGACCTGGATTTATTTCAAATATGAAATTCTGTTTTCTGAAAGATTCTTGAGATAACTTTTCTACCATTAAATCAGCTAAATCAGAATGAAGAATATAAAGATTATCTACCTTTTTCTTTTTGAATTTCAAAAACTTATATTCTTTGAGAAATGATTTTATTTCTTCTGTTAAAATTCTTGTACTGGGACATTTTAAAGATACTAAGGTTTTATCTGTTTGATATAGACTAGTCTATTTAATAGTTTCTTTGTTAGACTTTTTCCCAATTTCTTTCTCACTTGAAAAATTTATGAAGAATGTAGAAAAATGAGACGCCTGTACAGATGTGCATGGAAGAAATGAATAAATATGATGAAAAGTTTTTCTGTGACTAAAAACCAACTGAATTTTGTCCATTGGTAAGTTTTGCATTATTAGAATTAAAATTTTCTTGGTTCCAAATAAATCACATGATGTTTATAAACAGACTCCACCAGTCATTTTTAAATAACGAAATCACATTGATCTTGTAGAATTTATTATCAATGACTTTTAAAGTTTCGATTTATTATCATGTTTAATTATTATCTGAAATATTTTACTAATGTCACAATAATAATTAAATAGGTCTACCATGTTTGAAAAGTCATGTGACTAAATTTTAATTCAATTTCTATCATCTGTTGAGTTATTTTCAAAAATTACAATCAATACTTTTTGTTTGCCAACTGTTTTTTCTTAGTATTTTATGTCTTCCAATTGGCTTTGTTGGATTAAATCTTATCCAATTTAAGTCCCTTTTAAATAAAAATAAAGTACTACATGATTAACCTGAACAATCCCTTACTAAACTTTCCCTTTTCTTTAGCAAACATCTTCATTCAATTTCTCAGATTTCTTCATTTTCAATGGTTTTTCAAGTACGTGTAATAATTTTCTTCATACATACAACTTGCTTAGTGACAAGAAAATACTTTTTTTTTACTGAATATGTCATTGTCAGACCCTAAATTCATTTTGTAATACCTGGATTTAAATTGAATATCATAAGAAAACTATTTGTGTGGCTTAAGAGAATAGTAGAGAAATAGATCCAAGAGCTGAAGGTTCCCAGATTAAGTGTCAACTTTGATTTTGAATAATAATTACTACAAAACCTGAGTAACCTACCACATGATTATTTTTCATATTTAATAATACCTACCACTTGCTTTATACTTCAAATATAATATTGGTGCCACTTCTCATCAATATAGCAAAAATGAAAAAAAATAGTACTTGAAAAATGGTTCTACTTTAAACAAAATTTAAAAATACTTATTTTGATATCTATATTACCGACTTGAAAAAATCATTATCCAAAGAAATGAAACATATTAATCTGCATAATGCCACTGTCTTTCTCTACACACTGAAAAATGGGTCATGTGATAATGATTTAATTTTGAAAACGAATAAGTTTCACATACATAACAGTATTTTAAATTATTTTTATGATAATTTATTCTAGAAATTATGGCTCACTTAACAAATATAAAATGCTGACTGATTCAAATATGTGAACAAATCAAACCCCACCATATATAGGTTAAGCTGTTAATATGTCTACTGTAATCTTTTTTACAAATGACAAGAAATCTAAAGACATTTTTAGATCTGCAGTAAATAAATCATTTAAAGACTTGTTTAAAAAATTATTTTTGCGTCTATATTGAAAATATTTATGCAATTAAAAAAACTACAGCATTAAAATTTCTATATTCACATTTTTGACACCTTCCTTTTAAAATGCATGTTGTGGATCGACTACAATTTTTTAGTTCAGCATAAAATCCCACATTTGATGTCATTTATTTATTTCAGATATTTTTATTAATATGTTTTAAGAATGTATGGTACAATGGAAGTTTTAAGTATGTCTAAGAAAGATAATATACATAAAGAAAAAAAAGATGAAATGGATTAATGTTCTAATCTCTATGTAGTAGTGTCACCCAGTGCAAGCCATAATAAAATGGGTTGCTGAAAGGTTTATGCATCAAATTCCCTATCTAATGCCTATTCATCCAATATCCCCAGACTAGTTTCTAGCTTATGGTTTTCATCAGTGAAATATCTTGGATCTGACAGCACTGCTACTAGATCTTGGTGAGTTGGATTAGATCCAAAGATTTACATGCAGTGCTCTCAAATCCAAAAGCCATCACTGATGAAAGTCATTAGCCAGAAACTTATCTGAGGATATTGGATGGTAGTACTAGGTAGGAATTTTGATGCACAAAAATCCAAGCATCAATTGATTACTATGGATTGTATTGGGTAGCTTTATTGTATGGATAGAGTTGCTACTATTTTAATAGATTAAGTAAGAATAAAAAATGGTGATCATGTGATGGATTAAAGGTGCTATATGGTCATGTGTAATTATTATTATAACTATGCTCAATCTCTAGTCTAACAAATTATTAATAATTATTAATGCAACTGTTTGAAATGAGTAGTGTTAAAGATAGAAATGCAAAAAGTTTGAAACTTGTAGTAATTTCATCAGTGAGGAACTTTGGATCTGAGAGCACTGCACATAGATCTAAGGATTTAATTCAACACTCTACCTGCCACCTTTTATCTATTTAGTTAACTATAAAGCTAGAAATTCAAGATGTTACTGAATTATCCATACAGTAGTATCACCAAGTGCAAGCCTTCATAATCAATGGATGCAGGAAGGTTTGCACATAAAATCCCTATCAAGTGCCTACTCATGCAACATCTCCAGACTAGTTTCTAGCTTGTTGCTTTCATTAGTGACGAGCCTTAAATTTAAGAACAGTGCACTTAGATCTGTATGGAGAATTTGCTACTGGTAATAATAGCTTGTCTAAGCAAAGAAAATTGTGATTATGTGATGTTTTAATGAGCAAGATAAAAACACATTAATGTTTTCAATTGCAAGCTTATTCACATGTATAATCATATAGATCTGAACCCACTTCAATATTTATATATTTTGGAGTCCTTGGTTTATCAAAAACCATAGTCATCATTATACCATAGGCATGAATGGTATAAAATCACTGAAACATCACATGATCACTATTTCATTTCTTAGACCAGCTGTTGAGCAGTAGCAAACTCTCCATACAGTAGTGCCACTCAGTGCAAGCCTTAGTAACTAAGGGATATAAGAAGTTTCTTGCATCCATTGATTACTAAGATTTGCACTGGGTAGCACTATTGTATGGAGATACTTCTAGTAACAGCTTGTACAAGCAAAGTAAATTGTGATCATGTGATGTTTTGGTAGTAAGAGATTGTGACCAAGGTCATCCACAAAAAATGCATGTTGGTGATCGTTTAATTTTCTCAGGTGTCATTGTTTATATGTTTTAAGACTGTGAGGTGGCGAATTGAATGTTTTAAGTACGTCTAAAAATGCATAAATATCCATAAAATAATGTTTTATTTAAACCAAAACATTTTAAACTTGTTTTCCTCTGAAACAATTGTGATCAGTTTACTTTAAAATGTTTTATATGAAAAATGTTTTAATCTAATAATTTTAAATTTATTCAATAAATCTTAATGGAATTCTTCAAAATATAAAACTCTTTTTAACCGCTCTTAAAAGTATATGCGGAACGTTAAAAGGTCTGCTATACATTTTTTTAATGATCGAATCAATCCGTTTTAATTGTTAAATATGCATTAGTGATAAATCTTAGTTTATCTGATAGAAGTTATTTCTTTTTAGCTTAAAGCGATCAAAGCTAAAGGAGACATTCTAAAGTAAGTATCATCAAATAATAACCGCATTCTAAAGAGTTTTATGTATTGAGATCCTTTGACAGGTTTGCATAAAAACTAGGGTAAAAGCTTATATATTAATTCTATTAAAAGCTATCTCAGATGCGTTTTTCTGAAAAATAAAAAGAATGTTGATCTTTATAGATTTTTATTATTATTATCAACATTAATGAGTAAATACATTTCAATATATAGTGTACAGGTAACGCCTAAATCCGTAATAAGAGAAGAGGGAGAGAGGTTTTGAAATAATAATAAATATAGTTATTTGATTATGATTAATTTAATTCTAAAACTGATTCGGTAATTGGACTTTTATATATATAAAAGCATTAATTTATTACAAATACAAAAACATTTATTAAATACAGCAGTTATCCTATATATATATAAGCAAACACCAAAAATGAGACTGAAAATTTGCAATTACATTAATCAGGTACTATAGTTGGAGACAAACCCGGTGCTGAGGCATTTGCCCGTCTTTATTCACATCTATGAATTACCGATATTGACAACCATATTTTTTTTTGGATTTTTATACATAAAAACAAAACAAAAAGGATAATCATTTTATATATATATAAAACAGTATACCAAACGATAGTATTTCATTTTATAGAATTTAGGCATAAAATTACAAAAAAAATACCTTTTTTGCCTATATATTTGTAAAGGCATCAATTATGATGTGCAGTTGTAACAAATTTACAACTTCAGATGGAATTGCAATGGAAACTAAATTTGAAATCTTTCTTGTAACATTGTTCTTAAATAGATTTTGATCAGTTTTAATTTTGAAAATGATTGCTCATTCTTAGCAGCGCTGACAGGAAACATTAAAAATAGAAGATACTTAAAAATTATCGCTGATAGCATAAAACTGATATAATAAAATTTTTAATTTACTATCAATTTTAAAATGAAGTTGCTGCGAATATTGTAATGTGAATAATCTGTAGGCATGGGGCCTGGCTGGAAACCAGATAATAAGTTAAAGGTACTAAATGGTCTCATTGTTCATGAAATATACATCTCCTTCATCAATAGGGAGTCAGTATTGTGACATAATTTAGCAGTAGCATTATGTGATCACTTATATGTTTTTAAGAGTATCTACCTTTAGCCTATGCTATACAACTTACTGTAAGTTTGAGTAATTAATGAACACCAGATAGTGTAGAACTGAGGTCCTATGTATGAATATATTGTAACCCTCAGCTTTTGCAGTAAAGCTGAATGTCAAATTTTGTGATATGTTATTAAAAAAAAAAATTTTTTTAATAGTTTAATTTTCCAATAAATAAACTTCATTGTTGAATAATAATTAAACTGTTTTTGTAACTGATTAATCATTTCAGAATAAATATTATAAGATGGTAATAGTTTAAACATAGTTTTATAATTGTAACTGTATAATATTTAGATTTAATAAGTACATCTTTTATCATTTTAAGTATTTAACTATATAATTATTACTGATTTAAAAGTATTAATGAGTTTAACTTTTTAGAATAGCAAATCTAAAATAATCTTAGCTTAGGTGTCATATATTTTATTAAATTAAAATGTTTTAAAATAACTTTGAAATAAGTTTAAAGTAGGTCTTAGATATTTAAGTTAGTTGAGTGAAGAGTATTATATAATATTACAATTTAACATTAATTAGAAAATCTTAAAGTTTAGCTGATTTTTTAAAAAATGTACAATTTTAATAACAATAATTAGCTCATATATTAAGTTAGCACTCTCAAATAAAGAATTTAATAATGGGGTGTGAGTGTGAAAGCTAATTATTTAAGAGCTTTCTGGTTGAAAATTTAATGTATTAAGTTTAATGTTTGAAAATGTTTCTCTTTTAAAAAAGATACAATAATGAAAAATATATTCTGAGATCTTATAATAAAAAAAATGTTTAAAATAAATATTATTAATATGACACTAGTATAATTTTATTTTATTAAATAATATAAATCTTTAATGTATTTAACGATTTGGCTCAGAACAGCATGCCAGAAAACACATCATAGGTGATTGGTTAAAATTTCATTTTCTTTTTTAAATTACATAAAAACTATAAGCATGACATCAACAGAAATATGGGCATTCGATCCATCATAAAAATATCTTTTGAATGCCATCTTTTCAATTGAAATTGGAAAAAAATTGAATTTTTTACTAATTTTCTTTTAAACAGGCAGATTTAATTTTTTTTTATTTTGGTTAATTTTTTAGCTTACACAAAGCAATAATGCAGAAAATTGTAAACAGCCTGATTATATAGTGAAAATGGATTAAAAATATGCAGGTCATTCACATTCAAAACCTATAATAGGATGTCAATGTAATCACAGAATATTATATCATAAGTATATTTTTTAAATTTTCTTAATAATATATTAAATTTATTAATATAATTTATTTGTATAATTTAGTAATTTGTGTTTACATTGGTGTGTGTAATATATAAATTATAAATAATATATTAAAATCATTTATGCATTTTATAAATTATTATTCATATGTATAGTAATTTTGTATCTTTGATATTAATAATTTATTATGTTTATATGGTGTGTTGTGTTTACTCTTGCATGTTGTATAACAAATAATGATTTACATATATAGAGCAGTGCAATGTAAATTTTAAAATATGATAATCAAATGTACAGAAAGGTTGTATAACAAGTAATGATTTACATATATAGAGCAATGCAATGTAAAGGTTGCAGTTGATAAAGCATTCACAAAATTTACTGGACATAGTACCATGTAAAAATATAAACACTTAAAACCAATAAAAGAGATTTCAAATGATGTTTGTGTAGTAGTAGCCATTATGGTTATGCATATATTGCATGGAATTGTATGCAGACAAAGAATCATTCTGATTCTTGTCTATACCTTGATACTCATGCTGTGGAGTCAGTAATTTTGCCACATCTTGCATCACATTATTTTCAAGTCTATAACTAACAAATAAACTATATGCAAATATATTATACCTTTATGGGACAATAAATATAACAAGATATCATTAATAGTGTGCATAAAGAATATAAACATCACTGATGTACACAAAAAATATAAAATGAAGAGATGAAACTCATTTTATCAGTGATACAGACAGTAGCCTACAATTTCTAGTTTTAGATAGACAAGAAGCCAATTGCTATGATGACAAATGCATATCTATCTTCTAGAAATGATTTGTTTTGTATCTTTTATTAGGATGAATCTTTTTTTATGGACACTTTTGAAATTTGGTAACTTTTGGGGTACAAGATAAAAATAAAGAATTCATATGCAACTTGTTTTGGAGATTCTGAAGCTATGGATTATCTAGGTAAGAAGTATTATATATGGTTTGAAGTATAAATTTGTGAGGAATACAAAGAAATTATCACTAAAGATGTGCTTTAAACTTAGTTAATGATAAATTAGAAATTATGAACAAATAATAAAGTAATAATTATTTCAGATGATGAAATTTCTTTTTTTCCTTATTTTTTAAATGATTATCATTATTTGTCTTAGACTTATTGTTTTCTTTTGTTTTTCTAGTTTCCATTAATATAAATTGTTTTGCTCTAACATTATTAAAACTGAAATTATTGTGAAAATTGTGTTTCAGGTCAGTTTTTTAAAAATTCAATATGGTGCCTGAAAACTCAAGCAGTTAAAGAATGTATTATATTTTTATTACTATATTAGATTTCATTATTAAATAACTTGTTAAAAGTTATTAAAAGATGATGTGAACTTTTAAATTATATTATTTGTTTGACTTCTTACCTAGACAATTGATTCTAGACTATTCTGGAATTATGCTAATTGCAGTTATATATAGAACTTTGCAACAGATACCAAAGAAATTTTAACCTTTGGTTAATTGGGTCATTTGGGAATGGGCTTCAATTGTCAGTCACATCAATCAAATTCAATCACATAATTTGCATTATATAAGTCAGATGTGATGAGACTCATATACCTCCACACCTTTCTATCTTTCCTCTTCTTGACACATCTAATTTGTCTACAGTTGTTATTTTAATAAGTTAGCAATATGCATTGTTAAGTAAAAATATTTATCTAGGTTATTTCTACAACTAAGAGTTTCTCAACACTTTAAATTTAAACAAGAATTGCATTATGGGAAGTTTGACAGCAAATATTTCAGGAATAGAATTGTTTTCTCAGAAACCTATTGCAACTATAGAGTTTAATCAATGGTATTATTCCTGCTTTGTAAAAACTTTGTTAATTTTACTTTCTTTATATACCTAAACTGCTTTAGAAAAGATAATTTCTAGGATATATGCAAAAACTTACAAGATATTTGATACTAATATTTAAAATATTTTAATCTGATTTTTAAAAACTTTACGCAACCATTATACTTAAAGTATGTTAAATATTTTATTGTATTTCAAGTATGTTCTCTTTGGGTACAATTCCATTTTTATATGAAATAAAGACTTATGCATTTGTTTTATTTAATGAAACGTATCTGGCTGAATGTCATATATAA
Source organism: Epiperipatus broadwayi (assembly GCA_028023455.1). Classification (NCBI taxonomy): domain Eukaryota; kingdom Metazoa; phylum Onychophora; class Udeonychophora; order Euonychophora; family Peripatidae; genus Epiperipatus; species Epiperipatus broadwayi. The sequence continues at coordinate 14,918,450 of JAQFVV010012399.1, read as the reverse complement.
TAGATGAAACGTATCTGGCTGAATGTCATATATAATAGAATATCTGCTTATTTGAATAAAATTATATTTGAATAGAAAATAAAACTCAACTTTGAATTTATGAATATTAATCAATGTACAGTCTGCAAAATATTTATATTTATTTAGTAAGTCTGATTATTTAAAATATTTTATTTAAAAAAATATAAAATCCATTTATTAATTGGTAATATTTGCAGTTAATTTCTCTTACCAATGAGTATTATAAATGTTAATATTATACAAATGATTTTTATTGTTTTCACATTAAATTTAAAAGAATGAAATATATTCTTCAACATATTGACTCCAAGTTATTAAAAATGTTCATTTTCCAAAAAGTTCATTATTTAATTCATTGCTATGCTCAATCTAGTTTTTAAAATATTAATTGAAATTGCTTCTAACTTATCACGCTCTGCTTCCAATGTACTTGGTCTTCATTATAATCATCAGTAAATTATAAAATAGGTTTGTAAAAGACATGTTAAGTTTATTGATATAATATGCTATGTAAAATGTTCAACGTTTGTCACGTTTGTTATTCTGTTTATTAAATTTACATTCACCAAGTCAGAATGGCTATGTTTATTTGTGTTAGTGACTTCAAGTATTTTCTTCCTTCATACTATAATGCTAGAATGGGACTCTCAATCTAGAGACATTCTGCATTGTAATATTTACAATTTTTTGTGCTTTTATTTTATTAAAAAAATAAAATATTAGCACAATGAGATTAAGGACTATTTTATTTAAAATTATTAAATTTTCAGTTATGGTAATCTAATAAACCTGTGTGAATGTTGCTTCTGATTACAAACAGAATATATTTTATTTTAGTTGGATTATTTTGCATTGTCATTGTTAAAAATTTGTTCATATAATTAGATAAGAGAAAGGAAATTGTGTTAATAGAATCATATAAATTCCAACACTAATCTATAAATTGAAATTGAAGAATGTCTATTTATAAAATAAAATATGAATGTTGATTAATTTTTTTTTATAGATAACAAAACTTTTAATTGCATAGATGTAATTATAGAAAGGAGGGATGAAATTGATATATATCATGGGGTGATAATTTTTTAAAACTGGGGGTGTAATTAGTTTTTAGTTGGAGTTTAGTAGTTGGCTTGTGAGAATAAAGATTGGAAGACATTTTGTTGTTTAAAATATCAAATGAGAAGTTCAGCCAATACATTTGACTGGATATAATTGATTCTTAGTTAAGCTTTGATGGAGGAGAATATACACAGTGGTAATTTTGATAATTATTCATTAAGTTGAGCTGTCTATAGTAAAACCAGTGGAAGTAATAACCTGTAAAAGAGTTTAAACATGAAATGAGATCTAAGAAGTTGCCTTAAAATTATCGCTTACCTGAGATTTAAAGCTGTTGCCACCCTCGTTTAAATATCTACTTCTAAGAAATATGATTTAGTCATAATATTGTTAAAAATGTATTTTTCTATTTATTTAGTCATTTATGTTTTTTGGAAATTGTTATTTAAAATATTTCAATGCAAACATCTGGGAAGTCTATATTCTATCGAGAGAAGATTTAAAAAAAAAAACTCTATTAAGAAAACATTAAATACTGCTTCTCTAGGATGTGAACATAAAGAAGAAAAATAAATAAGGAACATCTGAACAGTTAAGTAGACTAAATAACCTTGGAATAAAGGAATTGCCTTATTTTAAAATAAAAGAATCGTTTATTTTGTATGATCATATGTGACATTAAAGAAATAGTGTGGTAAGATTTAATTTATTTTCCTATAAAAGACCTAATAATGAGAATAAGTAAGAAAGTTGTATTAGTTATTTTTTATACTATTAACGTTTAATTTATATATATGTACTCATCATGAGTAACTTTATTATTATTATAAAATTTTTGTTAATGATTTATAGTAAAGTTGCAAAATACTTGTAAATATATTTGCGTGTTGTATCAACTATCATCATGTTTTTATATAAATGTTTGTTGTGTGTTTTCTTTTAGTAAATGTTTAATGAATAAAATTACATATATTTATTTAATTGTTTGTTCATCCCAAATGGATAAAATAAAATTTTATATATATATATTTAATGGCAGTTGAGGCAGGTTTAAGAAATTAACCGAAAGTACTTCTGCGGATTTAAGGATTGTTTGTAATAGTTTGTAAACCGTTAAATTTATTATTTCAATTATAATTACAATATATATATAACCATTAAATGTCTGTATTCTTAAATCATATAATAATAATTCAAACGAATTTATTTAACACAGTATTCAAATTAAATAATATATTCTTTACCAGAAGTTCTTTCAATTGTTTCACTGACAATCTTTATCAACCGTTAATAGATTGTGAGTGAAACAATTGAAAGTACTTCTGGTAAAGAATATATTATTTAATTTTGAATACTGTGTTAAATAAATTCGTTTGAATTATTAATATATATATATCGTAAATTCGAGAGCATTTCTTGAATTAAAACTTTTAATGTTACTTCAATATCCTGGAAAGTCTGCAGGATGATCAAGAACTCTTTTATTGACTGTATCAAATACAATGGTGTAGATATCAAGATAAAGGACTCTCTTTTTCTTTTATTGGTAATGGATATAAATATTAGTTTTAATATTAGTTCTTTTGAATGCCATTTATTTATTTCTATGCACTTTTATAATTTTATATATGATTTTAACAGTTATTTCATGCTAAGTTTTCAGAATATTGTTAGAATAATAATATTTTAAATATATTATATTTGTCCCTTTTGAAGTTATTTTGAATGTGTGCAAATGTTGGAAGAATCAAAAATCTGATGTATATTTTTTATTAGTTAATTATTATGCTACATTTCATACTTAGCTATACTTTGTTATAGTCTTTCTTTTATAGTTAGTTTATTATTCATTTTTGTGAATGTCAAGTAGGTAATGCTTTAGTTAGGAAAACCCTTTTTCTTCTGATGGTTCATTCTCATTTTTCTGACTAGTGCCATAGCCTAACTCATTATTGCCTTCATTTGTAGATGCTTCCTTAGGTTCATGCCATCATCTATTTTTGTCTTTACTTTCTTATCCCTTAATGTGGATTTTTTAATGACATTTTATCTAAAGCCACATATAGGGTACTACCTTCATCATGATATTTTATATTTTGAAGATACTGCAGAATGCCACATGTGCCTTCAGTTGCATTCTGTTTATCTGAGTTTTTTTGATGTGGTCTGGTAGATGTGGTTTGCTAGCACCTCAAGATGTTAAATGTGATAAACTATTTAATATTAAAATTTTAATTATACATGTGGCTTCATAAAATGGTACCTATCTTCTTCAGCATTCATTACCAAACAAGGATTGGTAAGCTTATATTTTACTTAAGGCATTGAATATTTTCACCTAAGAACTTTACAATTGTAAGATAGTGGTTAAATGTGAGAACTTTCTGAAATTACTGAAGTTTTAGAAGGATTTGTTAGCCATTGGATATTATTGTTATTATTTCTAAATTGTAATGCATAATTTCTTTTTATATTATTTTACTTTGTTTTGGGAATTTTTTTTTAAATAGTAATTTTGTAAGTAACAAGATAGCTTGATATTTGTCATTGAATGTTGTTAGTGTTAGTAAATATTATTTTTATTACTAATTTCTATCTATTTGCATTTGTCATCATCTATCTTTCAGAAACTCTTAATATTCATCACACAATTATATTTGCTCATTTACATAAAAATAAAGAAAAATTCTAAGTGTATCTGTAAACTGAAAAAGTTTCCAAGCTTTTTTGGCCCAGATTTAAACCAAGATAAGGGCCACAGCAAGCATATATGATAAAAACATTTCTTAGAATCTTATCAACATAGACTTATAAGAGCTTTAAGATATAGTGATTACTAATATGCTGTCATTCTCGTAAATTGCAAAAATCCTAGAGAATGTTTTCAGGTTTAGGATTTCCCCCCTCAGTTAAATGGCTCATAGATGATCCAGCTATATAACAATATTTGGATAGTATAAAAAATTCTAAACATATCAGCTTAGATTTAAATCAAAGTTACGATCAAGATATGCCATATATATGAAAATAAGATTTAGCAATTTAGTTTAATTTAATTATGAAATTTGATGAGTAAAAGGTAAACTCTGTCCTAACTTTATTGCCTGATAATTTTTTAAATATGTTGTATTTGATTCTATAAATAATTTAAATATTGATTGTTATAGCTGTCCAGGTGCAAAATAAATTATGCTGTCCTCCTTAAGAATATACGTGTTTTAATTATTGTAAATAAAAAAGTAAAAACAAAATATGATCTTATTATATACAAAATCTGAAAATACTAAAAGTTTACCTATCTATGAATGAGAAAATTCCTTAAATATTTACTTTTATTAAATGGCTTTTTTTTTTTATATTTGTTATATTTAAGTTTAATGTGAATAACATTGATTCTATAAATAATTTAAATATTAATTGTTATAGCTGTCCAGGTGCAAAATAAATTATGCTGTCCTCCTTAAGAATATACATGTTTTAATTATTGTAAATAAAAAAGTAAAAACAAAATATGATGTTATTATATACAAAATCTGAAAATACTAAAAGCTTACCTATCTATGAATGAGAAAATTCCTTAAATATTTACTATTATTAAATAGCCTTTTTTTTATATTTGAGAATTATATTTAAGTTTAATGTGAATAACATTGTCTTAATCAATAAATATAGTTAGGAAGAAATAAAAACAATTCAAACTTAAAAAAAATGTCTTTCCTAATTTGTCATATAGATTTTATTAATATCGAATGAAAATTGGTTTAACAAATATTTATTTAAAATATCTTTTTTCCTTCTTTTTAAGATGCAAATTTTTTTTGAGTGTAATTAAATCTAGTTAATCACTTAATTGATATTCAGTTGAAATCATTGATAAGGGTGTCAATCTTGTGACACAGTAGCCTACAAATAGTTTTTAATTTTGAAAATGAATATTTCCTCTTGCCATTTATGCTATACTTTTTTGCCATTTCTTAATAGATGGGAATAATAGCAAAACTCTTCAAACAGTAGCCCATCCAAGGCAAGTGATAGTAATCAGTGAATGCTAGAAGGTTTGGCCATCAAAATCCTTACTGATCAAATAGTACTAGACTACTTTCTAGCTTGTGACCTTCATCAATGAGGAACCTTGGAACTGAGAGCACTGCACTTAGATCTTTGGATCCAAGTCTTTTTAGTAATGAGGTCACAAACTAGAAACTATAGGTACTAGATAGTGATTTTTATACACAAACCTTCTAGAATCCTCTAATTACTGTGACTTCCACTAGGTGGTCCTTCTGTTTGTAGAGATTTGCTATTGCTGTAACAGCTTGTGTAGGCATAATAAATAGTGATCATATGCTTATGGTATTAATAGGATTGATAAACTTTTCTATCATGTATGTCCAGCAGAAAATTAATATTGATTATTTGTTGTGGATAATTTTCAGTAAGAAATTGAATATCGTTAATACCCCTTTTTTCTGATCATTTACCTGAATTGTTTGATGTTAATACAAATTGTAACTGACTTTTAAGATTTTATTTTTACGCTGAACTAATGTGTTGTGCTAAATCTTATTCTTTGTTTCAAGTGCATTTTCACGTGCACATGCTTAAAGGTTTATTGCCTTAGTAAATATTACTTATGAAATGAATGTGCATTAAATAAATTTATAATTACAACTTTAAATTATCGTAATAGATTTCTAACTATAAGATCTTTCCATTGACTTGTTGTAAATCGAAAGATTTTGTGAGTACTAATGAGTAATAGGAATTGTGGATGTAATCAATGAAGTATTGAATAGCTTCATGCTCTCAGTTCTAACTGCTTCAACTTCACCTATTTATATAGAAAGTAGGTTGAAGTAAAGAGGGTTTCCCTCTTTTCTTCCAAAGTGTAAGCTTGTGGTTAAGACCTGTAGAGATCCCTACCTTCACATTTTCAAGTGCGTATTCTTAAAGGTTTATTGCCTTAGTAAATATTCTTTTGTTTCAATAATATATTTTTCAGAATCCAAATAATCTTCATTTTTTTTTTTTTGATATGTTAAAAAAATAGACTCACCAAATTAATAAATTTAATGCCATGCACAGTTTGGTATAGTGGTAGAGTATCTGACTTGGATTGGAAGGTTTCAGAATTCTCAGCTTTGGCACTCAAAATTCTTATGAATCCCGAAAAACAAAGACATTAGCCTTTTTTTTAATTTTTTTTTTATAAATTCCATTACATTATTACTTGATTCTTTAACATTATTGTTAATATTTTTATCAATTACAAAGAAATGTTTGAATGAACAGTTTAATTGTTTGTATTGCTTACTAAGTAAATGTTTAGTTTTCTGTTCTGAGATGATACAATTTACATTTATGAAATTATTATAAGGTATGTAAAATATTTGGTGTAAGAATAAATACACTGCATGAGAACTGGGATTATATTGAAAAACCATCTCCCTAAATTTAATCAAAATACTCAATAAATTTGTTTATTAAAAAATATGGTAATAAATATTTAAGCTGTAAATAAACATCTCAAATAAGATATATTTCTTTAAAATAATATTTCTTTTAATTGGCTTGATAATGACTTACTAATAGTGAAATAGGATAAAATAGTTCTCTGATACTCTGAAACAGTTTGTAATAAATTAAAGACACAAATTTTACTGCTTATATCTACTTTACAATTTGATGTTTGTTATTATTAATCTTCAATGTCAACTATATAATTTTTTGACTTTAAGTTATTACAAACTGTTTCAGAGTTTCAGAGAACTACTTTATCCTATTTCACTATTAGAAAGTCATTATCAATCCAATTAAAAGAAATATTATTTTAAAGAAATATATCTTATTTGAGATGTTTATTTACAGCTTAAATATTTATTACCATATCTTACTATATAATTTAAAACATTTTCTTAAAGCAATTAGAAAATATATATATTTGTCCATTCCTTTAATTGACTGCCCATGTGCACGGCCTATGTTGTACAATAGGGCACAGCTGCTCTGAATGTAATTATTTAAAGATGTTAAATGAGTGAGTGTGAAAAGTTTGTCACTTTTAAATTGACTTATAGTAATTTACTACTGAAATGAGCAAACAGTTTAAACTTTGTGGCTAATTGTTCTAAAATGCAAAATATAAAATTCTCTAACACGCACGAGCACACAGAGCTGAAGACAAATAAAGAAATATTTTAATATATATATATATATATATATATATATTTAGTTACATGGCTAAGCACTTTCGAGAGTCAGGGTCCTCATATTCATAGAGATCTTGTAAATAGACAAGAAATTGATTAAGAGCGATGTAATTTTATGCAAATGCGATAGTTACGTATTCCATTTCCTGGATATTTTGTAAAAAGAGTCTTTTCTATTTATGGCATCGCTATCTCTAGTGATAAAGTAAGCCTCATTTATCTTTCATTTGAGATTGTGTCACTCTCTGTAAACCACCACTGGATCTCTAGGTTGGCAATTGTGACCAACTGAAGTGCAGTGCTGTGCAAAAACTGAATTATAAGAAGTGTCCACCAGTGCTTTATTATAGGAATACATGTGTTGGGATAGCCTAGTGGACAGAGAGGCCCTGGTCTCACCATAATACGATGATTTACAATGTTTTTCAGGGCAGGCAATATTATAGACCTTCTGAGGTGTTAGCGAGGGTGGTAGGCTGTCTTTAGTGTTATTGATTAGTTTGTTGGAGTTGGGAGGGATGTGAAAGCATAAATGATATTTATTATTGAATATATTGTAAAAAACTTTTATGCACATTAGGCAGATAAGGGAGTAGAAGTTTTTGCTTGTCTGTGTTAGAAGCCTGATTATTTATTTTAGAGCAAAATTGTTTTATTTTCTTGTCAATTAAATTCTGATTAAAACCAACTTTTATTAGGTCATTACTGTATGATGCTAGGTTAGCTTTTTTATCTGCCTCAAATTTACAAAGGTGCATATTGCTATACAAAAAGGAAGTTAAGCCAGAAAGTTTATGGTTAGTTGATGAATTAGAGAGGGGGTAGGAGTGTTCTCTAACTTCAAGGGGTTTGATGAGCATCTTATAATTAAGATGTGTGTGCTCTCGCTAAATGTGTATGTCTAGGTATTTAACTTGTTTGTGGCTGTTTTCATGCTCTATGTTGAAAGTAAGGCCTGTGGTATTTTGGAGTTCAGTTTTATTTGTAGAATAATCGAAGTGGAGGCGGCTATGAAGAGATCATCAGCATATCTAGTGTGGATGGTTAGTAAGTTAGAGTCTTGATATTTTGGGATTACTTGTTTTTCAAAGTAATTTAACACTATACTTGATATGATGCCACTCATAGGCAGTCCCATCAGCCAACCATCCTTCATATAAAAACACTGGTCATGAAAGAAAACCATAATATTTTTATCAAGCCATGATAAAAAGTCTATAATAAAGTCAATCAGTTGTTGAGCTGAGTTGTGGTTTATAAGCTCTTCTTTTATAATGTGAATAGATTTAGCTCTGCAAATGAAGCCGTACAATTCTGAAACATCAATAGTAGCCAGTGTGGTGTCAGGGTTTAAAGCTAGGTCTTTTACTTTTGTTACAAATTGGAAACGATGATAGATATGTACCGAATCCCAAGGTTTGGATGAGCTGTTGGTTAACCCACTTGGCTGTGTTGGAATAGCGGACACCTCCGAAATCCAAAATAAGTCGCAATGGAATATTAGCCTTGTGAATTTTGGCATTGGCAAACATCCTGGGAGGAATGAATGCTGACCGGTAAAGTCTGTAATACTCAGCCTTAGAGAAGGCTTTATTGCAGTGCGGTCTGAGAATGGAAGAAATAAACTTATCCTTATTTAATTTGTTATTAAAATCGGGGCGCATTTTATATTTTGTAATTTACTATTGATAAATACTAAAAATAAATGATAGAGACATATGAGAAGTTATTACTGGGCCAAATGAAATGATGGTTTATCTAGAAATACATGGGGGAGGACGGTATTTGACTTTTTTCGGATTCTGTATCCATATGCTTGAATGAGAGATAAAAAGGTGGGAGTTTTAAAATATACGGATTTATATAAATGGAAAATTATTAATTTTTCATTAAAAAAAATATTGCAGCTTTTTATATTTTTGTTATTTTGTTTTTTTGTTTTGCAAGTCGGAAAGCCATATTAAGAGGATTATAAGAAAAAATAAAAAAGAAGACTTAAAAAAATGTGGGTTGAAGTCTGTATTCTGACTTAGGCTATTTACATATAAATTGTAATTTCTAAAATTCATCCATGAATAACATTTTTTTAAAAAAATAGAGAAGATTTTATATAATATTAGATCAACGTTAATATTGACAGTAAGCCCACTACATAGAATACCATTAGTTGAACTTCTTACAATTTAACATTTTCTACTACATGGATAAATTATGAAAGAGGCTCATTAAATCTTCACTTCCACTAGACTTTTTAAAAATTTACTGTGTGTCACAATTTACTTAAAAAATAATATTTTATTATTATTTATTCTTGAATATATCTACAAAGTATATAATAAATTAATATATAAGTAAATATAAAGTAAAAAAAACCGCTATCTTTTTAACTACTGTAAACAACACATATTATTATTGCCATATCCTGTGCGGTTTAGGGCAGTAGTAATGTCAGTCTCTAGAATGCGGGGTCCTAGGATCGATTCCGGTGCTAGCACTTCCGGAATTCGAACTTTTTATAAACTCTCAAGCAACAAAGCCATTTAAATATTTTATATATTTATTTCTATTTTTATTTTAGTCTAACAGTTCAAAAATTTTCCTTAGAAAATAGCACAAGATAAAATTATTCCTATTGATCTTTTTTTTTAAAAAAAAGATTACAAAAGTAAACAGAATGGGAGGAAGATATTAAATAACATCACCTGCATTTTAAACTAGAAACTAAAGCAAAAGTATTTCGATTCATCATCATCATCATCATCATCATTTTAAACCATTATTGATCTACTACAGAATGAAAGTCTCTCTGCGTTTAATCAAGTTTCTCCATTCTATAGATTTTTTCTCCACACTATTTCTTTCATAACTCATTTATCCATCTCACATGTGATCTTCTAGGTTTTATATAATTTTTGGATAGGGCTAAATTATTTAACTACACATCTATTATCAACACTTCCAGCAATATGTCTGGCACATTTCAATTTCACACCCCTTTTTATGTATTTTGTGTCATATAGTCTGAAGTTTTTTTAATTCTCTCCTGGTATGTCCAAATTCATATATATATATATATATGTAAAACGAGGAATCTATTGAAACCTTTTTCAAGCATATAGGCATCATCTCTCCTATTCTAAGTCACTTTTACCAAAATATTTCCATGAATTTAAGTTTAATTTTACAGTGAATTTTATTCATGTATTAACATTTGTGTTAAAATAGTAGTTATTTTTTTCTAGATTATTGCTATTAATATTTATTCTTTTGTAAAATCATTTTAGCTTTTTTAGAATTTATCTTTAGTTTAGTCCTACATTTTTGCTTTTATTTAATAGCTCTTGCAGTGATAATTTTCAAAAACTATATCATTTCCAAAGTCTAGATGACTTAAACAATCTTCGCTTATATTTATTTCATTAGCCTTCGATTTTAATCCATAAAATATTATCCATAAAATTATTGTAAAAAGTTTGGCGATATAAATTCCATCTACCCCATATAATCGTATCTATATAAATATTCATAATGTGATTACATAATCTAATCACTGTTCTAACTTTTGATGATATTTATCAGAATTTGACAATATCCTGGGTCTCCATCTTGATATTCCAACCACAAAAATACTTATAAATTCAAATACCTTTTCCTACTCTGTAAAAACCAAAACATATGGCAACTCATATGACTTAGATCTTTCTATAACTCCTTTTAATATTTGTATCTATCAATTGTATTAAAACCATTTATAAATATAGTTTCTTCCTTTTTCTGATTTGAAGCCAAAGTTTGCCATAGACACGTAATAATTATTTTAGTAAAGATCTTATGTAGTACGGATAGATCTGTAATTTATAATAGCTTTTTTCATTTTCCTTAAATATCAATACAACTACTGCATTTTTCTAATTATTTGATACAATTTTTATTATTTGGTCACTTGGTTTGTAGTTCTACAAACAATTTTTTTTAAAAAATAAACAAAACATCGGTTTCTTTTAAAAAAATTGATAATAATTTCATTCTCCCCTCCTCCCTTTCATAGATTTAATAGCAAGTCTCCACTTCATGTAACATTTTTGGAAATTCATAAAATGTAATAACTGTGGAGGATACTTTGTATTTAGTTGTTGTTGTTGTTGTTATTATAATAATAATAATAATAATAATAATAATAATAATAATAATATATTTTTTATTAAACTATTCCAGCATATCATGATGCTATATATTTATTTTTTTCTTTTTATTGCTAACATAACTTTCCCCCCAATTTCAAAAAAGTTTTTGTTTTATATTTTATTCTCTTTTACATTTTTTTCTTACCGATTCACAATTATATATTTTTTATATCATTATTACCTTTCCCTTCTAATATTTAAGAATTTCAGATATTCAGATCCTTTTAATGAATCATTTAAAAACATTTTCTTATTCCTTTTTTACTTTATATATATTATCGTCTTAAATGAATTGTTTTTATTTTGTGTAAATTATCCATCTAGCACTTAATTGAAAATCAGTTTGTTCTTATTGATCTCAATCCCTGTTAATATTTTAAAATAAGTTTCAAAGTTCTAATTTGAATTCATTGGAGTACAGTATTTCTAAAGGTTATGAATATCAAATGTTAATAATGTCTTTGTTAATAGTTTTGCCTCTTTAGTTTTATCTTAATAAATATCTTAAATTTTATGATTAATTGATGTGCTGAATCTATTAAGAATATTAGAATCATGAAATACATTTTTTTGTTAGTCAAAATATGATTCACTTCTACTCTACCTTCATTTAGATACTTCATAAGTATTTCTGCTTAATGTTTTATTCAAAGAAGTAATTTATAATATACAGTTTTTATTTTTTTGCAAACTCCACAGATCTGTGTCCCTTCTCATTTCTATCACTATAAGAAAAAATAATCGCAAGACTGTTATCCTTCAATCATTTTTCAATTCTAGCATTAAAGTTTTCCATATCAATTTTAAAATATAGTTTGGTCTGATGTACATCAATATAAAAATTCTTTTTTTCTTCATCACAATAAGAAATTATTGGGCATAAATTTGAATTATTTGCATTTGGTACCTTTCATTAAATTGAATAATTTTAAAAGAATAGCATTGGCAAAGAAGGCATTTATTAAAAAAAGAAGATATTTTGTGGATCATTGAAAAGAGAATAAAGCAAATGATTGATTAAATGTTATTTGTGGAGTGTACTAATTTATGGTTGTGAAACATGGACAATGAGTAATAAAATTATAAAATGATTGGAAGCTTTTGAGATGTGGACCTGGAGAAGAATGGAAAAAATCAGTTGGATAAATAAAATAACAAATGAAGGAGTTTTGAAAAGAGTAAATGAAAAAAGAAGGTTGAAGAAATCAGAGAGAGAGAGAGAGAGAGAGAGAGAGAGAAAAAGAGAGAGAGAGAGAGAAGGAAACTGGATTGGACAAATGTTAAGAAAAAATTACAGTTTAATGAAAGAAGTTTTGGAGAGAATGGTGAGTGGAAGTAAAAAGAAAGGAAATGGAAGAGACATTGGTAGATGATATAAGAGATGGGAAGAATTACATGAAATAGAAGGAGTTGGCAAGGAGGAGAATGGAATGGAAAATGGATGAATTGATGATATGACTGCTTTCTGGATTCATCCATTAATAAAATACTGTCGGTGATGATATCTTTAATCTCCACATTGTTGCTTTTCTATTTCTATTTATAATGAATCCACTTTTTTTGTGACTTTGTATAGAATAAATGTTCACTTTTCAAAGCAATAAAATCTTCATCTTTTGTTCCAACTTCACAAAGTCAGACAATATCTCACTTACTATAATGCTGACCTTCATTACTTAAAAGTGATTTACAGATTTAAATAGCTAAATAAAAAAAACTATCATCAAATAATAGCCTGGGTTCACAATAAAAAGATTCTTAAATCAGTCACCCATTTATTCTGGAACAACCAAAATATTTGAAGTAATTAGAACAGGCAAAACTCTCTATATGTATTGCCACTCAGTGCAAGCCAGAGTAATCAATGAATTCCAAAAGGCTTATGCATAAAATCCCCATCTAGTGCCTACTCATCCAATATCCCCAGATTAGTTTCTGGCTTGTGGCCTTCATCAATGAGGAGCCTTGGATCTGAGAGCACCGCACCTAGCTCCTCACTGACAAAGGCCACAAGACAGAAACCAGTCTGGGGATATTGGATGAGTAAGCACTAGATAAGGATTTTATGCACAAGCCTTTTGGCATCCATTGATTGCTCTTGTTGGCACAAGATGGCACTACTGTATGGAGAGTACTTCCTGTTTTAATAACAGTTTTGAGCAAGCATAAGAAATGGTGATTATGTGATGTAATATTTGAAGTAAACATTAAAAATTTATGCTGCTCAATTTCTTTAAGGCCTCAAGAAGAACTCAAATATAGTTACCTTTTGTAGCCATTATTTTGATTATTATGATATAAAATGTTTAATAAGATATTAAAATGAATAGTTGCAGTAGGATTATCACTCTTTTCATTTAATAAAAGAAGAAAAAACTAGTTTATAAATATTTATTTTTTATTATTGTTTTATAAAGATTTTTACCAAGATAAATTAAGCAAATATTTGGAATATTTTATCATAAACTTTCAGACAATTAGAATATACTTGTAAAAATATATTCAAAATAATAGACATTAAAATTAATACTTATTTAATTTTTTTATCAGAGTTTGCATTTTTTTTTTGTTTTAAAAGGTATGCTGAAAATTTTTTCTACCAATTTTATTTCTTCAAAGTATTTTTTGCAATACTTTGTTAAATCAATTATTTTAAGTTTCGACTATCTAGCAGTTTTCATCAGAACTTGTTGGAAGAAAAAATAATAGCCGTGAGAAAGTCTGCTGAATAGTGAAAACTGTAAAATAATTGAGTTTAATATTGTGAAGAATGCTAGAAGATGTAGAATTGGTAGAGAAATTTTTTAATGGAAGTAATGCAAAAAAATCAAAAGAATATTAAACATCCTTTAAAAGGTACACTGCCAATAAACAACACATGATCACCAATACTTTATGGAGAGTTTTGCCTGTTTTAAAAGGTACACTGTTGAAATATCATCATATTTGGCAAACTCATTTATCTGTGAACGTAAGATTTTTACACTAGAACATAGTTCATGGAAGAATGGGAAAAAATGATATAGTATTGCAAAAATATTATAAATAAATATGGTACTTGTAAGTTTTCAAGTAAACCAAGATGACAGTCATATTTTTGATAAATCTACAGTTTTGAGGGTTCCCAAAAATGTTTACAAAAAATGTCTACTAAGAAACATTGTATTTAATAATTATATTTTATTTTTTATTACTGTTATTTTAAAAAAAGAAATCATTATGGAAAAATTAATTGCAATATTTACACATTTATTTACGTTGGCAGCAAGCAATCACATCATTACATTTTCCGGGAAGACAGCATCCATACTCTTGGAAATAATTCATTGCATTACATTCTGTGACAGAAAAGTTCCAAATGTTTATCATTGTGACAATTTACCAAAAAACTGCTGACAAAAAAAAACACGTTGAATTAAAGAAAAGTACTTCAATGTTAAAAGTATCTTGTTGCTTTCCACATTACAAATAAAAAACCCAAAACAAAACAAAAATGTAAGCAAGTTTCTTAATGAAATTTGTTGGAATTTATTCCTTTTTTAAAATTTAACAATCAATTTATTAATTTTGTTTTAATTTAACAACTAATACATCTTAGCATATTCTAGACACTCGAAACTGCACATTTATCAAAAATATGGGCAGTCATCTTGGTTTACTTGAAAACCCACAAGTACCATAAATATTTAATACTGCATTATGAATCAGTATTTTAATTTAAGTTTTGAAATGATAAATATTAAAATTAGGCTTTAAATTTACTAAGATAAAAAAACTATTATGTAAAAAATAATTCATCTTGGTTACTTAATATCATAAATTTTAATTTATAGTTTTAAAAGAGCTAAAGAGTTTGAAATGCTTAACTGAGTTAAATATTATAAAAAAATTAAATATACTTAAGAATGAAATAAAATTCAATTAAAATACAGTAAGTCATAAAAAGTTAATATAGTACTTAATTAAAAATTAAAAGAGCTTTATTCTAGATAAAAAAAATGGATGTCGGAATATTTGAGTATATTTTTTACATTAAGAAATTAATTATGCGCAAACATTAATTTCATTTATTAGGTTTTAATTATTGTAGTTTTTATCTGGGCTGTTGAGAACCACTATATTCAGGTGATTATATATATATATATATAATAGTTACAACACTTTTTATTGCATACTTTTTTTATTACTGCTACTTAGGTGTATGTGTGTGAATACAAAGTTTTGAATGCTTGAATGATGAAAAAATAATTAACAGTTACTTAATATATTAAAAATAGGGGTATGCTTGTATTAATTGTGTTTACAAACTTATTTATAAATATAATTATAACGTTTAGTATAAAGGTTAAAGTCATGTGAATAATTATGTTATTCAACTAAAATGGTCAAATTGAGATTTAATATGAGTTTAAGTTTTCCTTACTATTTTACATGGTTGAAATAATGTCATTATATTCGCATAACAAATTCAGAATAAAATAAAACATTGTAATGCATGAAATATAGTAGTGTGATTCATTTGAAGAAAAATTATTTGCAAATGTCTGCATAATAAGACAGTGGTCTGAATTTCTGAGCATGGTATATAGTTGCAATATGATGGAAAATAAAATGAGGGACGCACTGATAAAACCATACACATGAAAATATCTATGTAGTGCAATGGTTATTTATTCTTCCACTAGATGTTAAAATTAATGTAAACCAGTACCTGATTTGTAACAAAGTGGTGTTATAAATAAATATTAAGCTGTTAATATATTCATGAAAAAAATGAGAAGAAAAATACAATGATAACACCAAAGATTTTTGTCTAATATTTATAGTTAAAATTACCAAATCAAAAATTTCAACAATTTAATGATCCAAGAACATTATTTGATACATTGTCAATTTTTAATTTGTAATGAATATTTACTAGTTATTTTATTATTTAAGGGATTTTGACCTCAGACTTTCACACGACCTTCAACTTTCCACACTATCTTATACTACTGATACACTTGACCATATATATGTTCAAAAAATAAATAATCACCAATATACATATTTTGTGCTAAACCAGCACTCCTCAGTTGGTCCTGATTATCATCTCTACACATATATATATAATAAGTGTTCAGATTTATATTAAGATAGCTAATCTTCATACCTTAATGGACAGGCTTCAATCCACTCCACTCTCCAACTCTTCAGCCATCCATCCTATTGAAAATATGATGATGGAATGCTCAAATCCCACACTGATGCCAGCATTTTTGTTACACCCAGGTTGACCATAAGTCACTCTGACCCCTAAAGTACAGAACATAAGCCATTTAGGATGATAATGTCAGCATCAGTGTGGGCTTTGAGTGTTCCATCATGAGATTTTCAATAGGATGGATGGCTGATGAGTTGGAGGGTGAAGTGGATTGAAGAATGTCCATGAAAGTATGCAGATTGGCTATCTTAATATAAATCTCAGCACTTATTGTATATATGTGTAGAGATGATAATCTTTGAGGAATGTTGGTTTAGTATGAAATATGGATATTGGTGATTATTTAGCTTTTGGACATATATGTGGTCAAGTGTATCAGTAGTATGAGATAGTGTGGAGAGTTGAGGGTTATGTGAAATTCTGTGCTCAAAATACCCTATATATTACACTGTTTTACAGGTATATATATAGCCTGTATGTTAGATATTTATTATTTGAGATAAATATTATTAATAATATAAAGTTGAGATAGTAAGTGAACCTACAAATAAATATAAAAAAAGAACCATAAGGCACAAAATAAGTTTTAATATATAACATTTTTAAACCTGTGCACAATTGTTATATATATATATGTTCTCAATCCCACATATATATATATATATATATATATATATATATATATATATATATATATATATATATATATATATATATATATATATATATATTCTTTAATTTAAAAAAAAGAAAATTTCTTTTATATAGAGATTTATGTGTGCATGTATTATTATTATTACTACTACTACTACTACTACTACTACTACTACTACTACTACTACTACTACTACTACTACTACTACTACTACTACTACTACTATTATTATTATTATTATTATTACTATTATTATTATATAATTTATAGATGATAAATTAATAAGCAGTTGTAGAGAGAGAATGTAATAGGAAATAATATTTAATATATTGATTTTTTATTATTATTAAATAATGTGTTAAATTATTTAGCTGTATTTTTTATTAAATAAAGCAGACCAGTAAAGAAAGTGTAAAAAGATTTATAGATTGATAGATAAAATGTACACATGTGAGAACAGCTGTATAAACACAAAACACTTTTACACATATCTCTAATGACTATAGATTGTAAGCTTTATTGTTTTGTATTATCTGGATCTTAGATATCCAGAGAAGAAAAAGAAGGGAAATGCTTTGACAGAATAAATGTAATTATTAATCTTCTTATTAATGATTTGAGACCATCTATATGTAAGATTTGATTGCTATCTCCAAAATCACAGTTATTTTTTTGGTAGGAGATTTTTTGTTCTCTTTGATCAGAAATTCGGAATATAAAATGAGTGAAACAATATTGAGGAGGCAGTCATTACTATTAAAAAAGAGAGATGTAGTCATTAATATTAAAAAAAAGAAATGCAGTTGTTAAAGTTAAAAAAAAGATGCAGTTGTTTTAAACCTTAAAAGAGATGGGCAGTTAAAGTTAAACAGTTTTTTTATCTGTTTCTTTTTTGAACTCAGAAGGAGCTATTGATTTTTTTTCTCTTTAAAAAATTAAAGAAAAAATATGACTCTTGTTTTAAAATTAGCATAAAGATGTGCACTCATATAAATAATAATTTCACTGCAAAATTAGTCTAAAGATATGGATTTAAATTGAATCCTTTAAAGGAAATTGGTAAAATAATATATAATGGTACTTATATATATTTTGTCTGTTTGTAAAACAATCAGGATGCCATGCTAAACTCACTGTTTCTGTTCTTTGAAGACCTCACATCTATGAGTTAAATCACCCAGCTGTCTGTGGACTCAAATAATGGTCTATAAAAAACCAAAGAAAAGGCCAAATTCAACATCAACCACAGATGCTATCTGAGTCTTTTTTGTCTCCTGGCCTATTAAAGAATCATCATCTTTGAATGGAAGGAGAAGAGGAAAGAAGAGAAGAAGGAAGAAGATGAATAAAGCCATATAAGCAACCTCAATTAATCTATAAATCACAATTTTTTTAAAAAAGTTTTCTTCACATTTATCTAAAAGTATCTACAGTAACTTTCTTTTTAAAATGGTAGGGACAAGCAAACTAGCCAGTTCATATTTATATAAAATATCTGGAATAAGTCTTTTTAAAATGGTAGGAACAAGCAAACCAACCAATTCATATTTATCTAAAGTATCTGCACTAATTTTTAAAATGGTAGGAACAAGCAAACCCAACCAGTTGAAGCTATAAATTGGGAGAACAGTAAACCTGGGACATTAATTAGAACTGAAAAAATGGAATGGGTAAATTTAAAATTTAATTAACAAATTTTCTTATTTACTTATTAAAAGTAAATTTTAATTTCTACCAAGTCAAGCATTTTTTTCTTTTGATACAGAAACATTAAGAGTTTACTTATTGATTGTGTTATTCTCAATACTACAAAGCATTACACATACACAGTTTAAATTCATTAAACTTAGTTTTTCATTATTTTTGATTTTTTTTATTATATATTGTGGTACTAAATGTTTTTTTTATTATTGTTATTTATTAATTGTGATAATTAAGCAACCTATAAATATATGCTTTATAATGTTTTTTTTATTATTATTATTATTATTATTATTATTATTATTATTATTATTATTATTATTATTATTATTATTATTATTATTATTATTATTATTATTATTATTATTATTATTATTATTATTATTATTATTATTATTATTATTATTATTATTATTATTATTATTATTTATTTATTTTTGGCATATATTAAATTTGATATATTTTTATTTTACTCAAGGTTGCAATAATTTTTTATATATGCGATTTATGTATTAATCCATAATATAGAGGTACACAGTTTAAATATATATGTTGACATATCACACGTGCATGTGTGACTGCTTATACAAACCCATCAAAAAAAATAGGTTATGCATAGTTAATTTAAATATAGTAAATTGAAGAGCAGGGCTTCACATATGTATGAAAGTGAAAAAACACACACATTATATAAATGGAATTTACCTTTATGAAATATAATAAGTAGGAAAAATCTTGAATAAGCATTCAATAGAATATTTTTTATGTCATTTTAAGCTAACTTATTTCAATATATGTAGTAATAAAAGCAGATATATAAAATTAGTTGATTACACATATAGTATTAAGATATTTTGTTTAATTATATATTGAATAAGTCAATTGTATAATTAGTAAATTTGATTTATAAAAAAAAAGGAAGAGTGTTAATAAATATAATTATATCATATTTGGTTTCTGAGTTATTATTGTTAATATTGTTGTATTTTTGTCTTCTCTTAATTCTATCATTTTAATTGATCATCATCACTCATAGATATTAAGTGCAGGATATTGATTTACATATAAGGATGTTTAAGGATTATGCTTGACATATAACCAAGTTTTTTAATAATTGTGCCCAAGAGTTATGATCACCATCATCACTGAATAAATAATAATCAGTAAATCCAATCTTTAAAATAATTAATATGTTTAGTAAATAAGGGTCTATAAAAGTTAAATATCATGGGGGAGATTCGTGATGATCATTCATCATCACTGGTAAATACTGATAATTGAGCTATAATTTTATCTGTAATAATATTTGAAGTAAATATAACCATAAATGTATATAAATGCTAGTGAGTATTATAATTAAATCCCAGTTTAACCTAAGATGATTTTAAGTAAGTGCCTATAAGCTTATAAAGATAGATTTGTTGTTATGAGTTTATTATAAAGCGATGGCTGGAATCATCATTATCTTCATCATTATATTACGATGAATAAGCAAATTAAGTAACTAGATTTAAGGGCCATATAACTAAGTAATGGTCTTCACTATGTGTGTTTGGAAGCCATTAGTAAGAGTATACTTGCATCAGTTCATCAATATACTTAAACTGAGCTAGTAATATCTATAGGAGTGTTGGATATATAAATTTTTGTGATATTGGGATCATAATTTTATTGACATGGATAAAATATAAAACTGTCATTTTTTATTGTTGTTTGTTAGGCATCTAAGCCATGTGTAGTAAAAATGTACCAAATGAGTTTGAATCCAGTACACTATGGACAGATAATATTTATTTAGGTTTAGAACAATCTAGTGGTGCCCATGGAAAACACTTGTACTTAGTTGAGCTGAATAAAAGTGATCAAGTCCCTTTTTCAACTTATTAACTTTCTTTGATATTTTTTAAAGTTATTATAAATGGCACCAGTGTGTGTATGTGACCATGAATGGTCTTATATATATATGGAAAGAGGAATGGGAAGGATTCTTTGTTAAAAGAACCTATTATTGGAGATAAGCATAATGCACTCCATGGATTGCACAGTAATATTATTCAGTTGCTATATCTAGTATTGGTTTATCTGATGACAATGACTAGTATGTTTCATCAGTTCAAATGACTTCCCAATATCAAAATATTTTAAATCTTAAATGATAACAGTGTTTAATTTTCGTTTTTTTTTTTTTATTTTGTGTGTTGAGAAATGGGATAATTTATTTATCTCATTATTAGCGTGATGGAATTAACGTTTATGATAGTTGCAAACGGGCCATGGTGTTATATTTAATTAGTTACAAATGGACACCTAACTAAAACATGATATGTAAATTGCCATATTCTTATTCCTATATTGGCGTCTTCCTTATTTAATTATAAATTATAGTGACTATCATAGATGTATTTTATCATCATTTTTTATTCTGTTACAATATATATATAATATGTCAATCACGTACCAAATATTATGTTATTTCAGTAACAATACCTTGTGAATAAATTCAGACTTTATATTTATTTACAAGATGTCATTGCTAGAAAAACATAGCATTTGGGAGACAGAGATTGACATTTTATAATTTGAATTTTTAGCTAGCAATATGCACTAGCTTTATTTCACAAACACACACACACACACACATATATATATATATAATATTTAATGTTTTCACGGTTATATGATGTAGATAAAATAATATTTTTGGGTATAAACTGTGTATTATTTTGCATTACAATCCGATATTTCAATGGACTAGCAACCACCATTATTAAAGTTAACTTTTGGAAGAAAAAGTTAACCTTGATAATGGCGGTTGCTAGTCCATTGAAATATCGGATTGTAATGCAAAATAATACACAGTTTATACCAAAAATATTATTTTATCTATCTATCTATCTATCTATCTATCTATCTATCTATCTATCTATCTATCTATCTATCTATCTATCTATCTATCTATCTATCTATATATATATCTATATATATATATATCTATATATATATATACTCACTATATAAATATATATATATATATATATTGTAATAGTGAGTGGTGAATGTAGGAATAATATGGGGATGGGAGGGATGATATGGGGTGATGGGAAAACATTCTCATTCCCAAATATTATAGTCATTGAACAAATATAAAATGGATAAATATAAAAGGAGAATGAGAATCAGCATAAAATTAAAATATAAGTAGTTATACTATTAATTATAAATTACATCACCAGTATTAAACAAGAATAAGTAACAGTTGTACCTTATGACTAGAATTAAAAGTGTTACATTATAAAATCTAGACTAATTATCTTCTAGACAATGCCAAACTACTGCATCATCTGGATGCGTATAGTTGGGTATTAAAGTAAGTATCATAAAAATAATGGTGGGGAGCCTGATAATGCTGATCATCATTAATCTTCCACCATATATTATCTTGAGAGGATAGGCCAATCATAAAATAATTTCCAATCTGAAAAAAAAATTCAGTCAATGGAAATTAAAGGTAATTTTTACCATTACCTAAACCCCTACATATAAATAAATTAATATACTGTTCTAGAGCTGACTCAGGATCAAATGACAATAGTTATTGTGATAGTGAAAATGAGAAAATATAATTTATATGCTTAATGTACTTTAATTTAAAGTTTTACTGGGATAAATTATAAAATTCATAAATACCATGCTATAATGAAATCAAGTCACACACACACAATGCCAATTCATATAAAAGATAGCTGGAGAAATAAAGACTTTAATACTATTTTTTTTTTTAACAATTTGTTTAGTGAATTAATTAATAATTTAAGGAAATTGAAAAAAAAAAGATAATTTCAAGATAAATAGTTTTATTAACAAAAATACCACACAACAAATAATATTATCTTGTTATTTATTCTTACTAATTCAATTAATTAAACTTAACTTTAAACAAATTATTTTCCTCTTCAATGATTAAAATTGTAAAACATTTCAAAAATAAAAAAAAATAAATTAGCTAGAACTTCTTTTTCATATGAAAATGAAAAGGTTCTATACAATTACATTTTGAAGAGAAAATAAGATATAGAAAAAAACAGGTTTTAATAAAAAATTAATACAATTATTTATTATTATAAATTATTACTTGTATTAAAAATATCTATAAGTGTAGATGTAGACATGTAAATTACAAAAACTTAAATTTCCATGATTGTTTTTGACTCTTTATTTGGTATTTGTAATTTTCAGTTTTCTTTCATATTGGCTTTCATTGTAGAGTTTAAACAATACTCTTTTTTAGAACTTTTTTCTTTTGTAGATTCAAATTTCTATTATGATAATTTTTTTATTAATATAAATTTCCAGGGTAATGTACACTGTTAAATTAATCCATTTTTACTATAAAACCCAAGCTGAATCTATCAACTTTTCAATTTACTAATTTGCAGTTCAGCCTTGCACATAAAATGAGAGAGTCATGCTTTTGGATAAAAATAAAGCTTGTTGCAGATTACATCAGGGGTATTCTTCTCTTTTACATTTTTCTAGTAAATAGACTACATAGTAAGGTTTGATGAGGCTCAGATTCCAATTAAAACATAGTATATGGTTTTTCATAAATACATTTTAAAAATCATTGTTTAAACTAGTAGTGAGCTGAGACTTACTTCAAACTATAAAATTGTTTCTCATTGTTAGTTTCACAGATGAACTGCTGCTTCTATTTTCTGTGGTAGCTAAAACAAAATGACTTCTCAAAGACACTGAGGTTTACTGTTTTAACTTGCTTTATATATTATTATTTTGAAATCATCCTGTATTCATCCAATTATAACTTATCTCAGACATAATAATATAAATCATGGCCAATTGAATCTATTTTACAAAAGGTTATTTGGTCATGGCCTTTTGCTTTTTAATTAGAAAAAACATTCCAATCATAAAAAAAATCATCTGTAATTATTTTTTTATGGCAAAAATACAAGATACTCTTAATTATCATTTAATTTGAATAACATTACTTTTGGTTTTAGAGACATTAAAAGAATAGAAAAAAAACAACTTTTATTCAGTAAAATAAAATATTTTAATAAAAATGTTAAAATATATTTTTATTTTTTTTTAAAAAAACTTGATAAATATAAAAATGTACATATTTATCTTTTTTATTACCTTTTAAAAAATAAACTTAAAACTTAACAATAACTTATTGAAGAGAAAAAAATACTTATCTAATTACTTTTTTCAAAATTAAAACTAGTAGATAAAATTACTGAAGAAAGAGAATAAAAAAAAAATTATTTATTTTATACTTTCTCTCTCTTTTTTACAAATAACTTTTAATTAATATATGAGATAAAAAAACTTTTAATAAATTAAATTCACATTCTTATTATTTTAAAAAAATATCTGGAATTTTCATATTATCAATTAAAAACTATAAAATATTGTAATCTATTTTTATAACAAAAATATGAAAGATATAATTATTCCCATACTCCTCAAGTTTATATGAAGATAGCAAATCTTCAAACTTTAATGGACAACCTTCAATCTTCTCTACTCTCTAACTTTTCAGCCATTCATATCATTGAAAATTCAAGAATAAAATGCTCAAAGTCTTTGATGATGCCAATATTACTATCATTTCCATGTTAACCTTAAATCAATGTGACCCCTCACACATAATATGTCCATTTAATTATACAGAAGAGAGATGGGCAGAATGCAAGCTAAATATGTTATATTTAAATACATGTATATTGTCTATACTAAATTTAATGTAATTATAAGGGAATTGAACTCAAACTTTCAAACAGCTATCTAATCAATCTTATACAACTGATACACATGATCACATTCATGTGAAAAAATAAATGATCTTCAATATAAGTATTTTGTGCTGAAGCAGTACCCATTAGTTGGTCCAGATCATCATCTCCAACACATATATACAATTACTGCTTAGTTTATATTAAGATAGCAAATCTTCAAACTTTAATGGACAAGCTTCAACCTTCTCCACTCTCCAACTTATTACCATCCATATCATTAAAAATCCAAAGATTAAATGCTCAAAGCCCTTGATGATGTAAATATTATTGTCATGCTCATGTTAACCTTAAGTCAATTGGACCCCTCACATATAGGACCCTAATATGCCCATATAATTATACAGAAGAGGGATGGGCAGAATAAAGGCTAAATATGTTATATTTAAATACATGTATATTGCCTATACTAAACTTAATGTAATTATATAAGAATTTCAAACATTTCACAACTATACAATCTATCTTATATAACTGATACCAATGGCCACATTCATGTAAAAAAGATAAATTCCAATATACATGTTTTGTGCTGAATCAGCACTCATCAGTTGGTCCAGATCACCATCTCCAACACATATATTCAATAACTCCTCAGTTTATATTAAGATAGCAAATCTTTAAACTTTAATGGACAAACTTCAACCTTCTCCACCTTCCAACTTTTCAGTCATCCACATCATTGAAAATCCAAAGATGAAATGCTCAAAGCTCTCGGTGATGCCCATATTAATTACATTAAGTTTAGTATAGACAATATACATGTATTTAAATATTACATATTTAGCCTGTATTCTGCCCATCCCTCTTCTGTAAAAATAAAAGGACATATTAGGATCCTATGTGTGAGGAGTCATATTGATTTAATGTTAACATGGGTATGACAATAATATTAGCATCACCAAGAGCTTTGAGCATTTCATCCTCGAATTTTCAATGATATGGATGACTGGAAGGTTGGAGAGTGTAGAAGGGTGATGCTTGAGCATTAAAGTTTGAAGATTTGCTATCTTAATATAAACTGAGCAATTATTGTATATATGTGTTGGCAATGATGATCTGGACCAACTGATGAATGCTGACTCAGTGAAAATATGTATATTGGGGATCATTTATCTTTTTCACATGTAGGTGGCCATGTATATCGATTGTATAAGATGGATTGGATAGCTGTGGGGTGTTTAAAAGTCTGATTTCAAGTCTCTTATATATAGTGATAGTAAGAACATTTTCACATCATATATATAATTTAAATTTAGTAGAAACACAGCTTTCTATTATCAAGTGATCATTTATTTTTGAAACCCATAAAAATACAAAATAAAAGCTATTAAGTGATGCATGACAACGAGTTGGTAAATGAACTAAACAGTTTTATTATTTAGTTTACTTTTGAAAAATAGTATAAAGGGGCTTTAAAGATGAGCTACTTGTTTAAAAAAGAAAAAAATAAGAAGTACAAAATGTTATTTTATTATAATAAAGTAGCAATATAATATTTAGAATGATGTAACATTTATAATTATTTATTTAGTTAGAAGTATTTTGAACCCAGACTTTCAAGCTCCCTATAAATATCCACTTCATTTTATACAACTGATACACATATCCACACCATACACGTCCAAAGGATATCAGTCGTATAAGATGGAGTGGATAGTTGTAGAGAGCTTGAAAATCTGAGTACAAGACCCTTCTAATTACATTAAGTTTAGTATAGACAATATATATATATATATATATTATTTTTAAAAATATAAAAAAAAGATTTTAAATTATTATAAAATTAAAAATACATTAATGGGATGAATAGTTTTAGTTGAAAATTGTAATAATTATATTTGTAAAATTGATAAAAATGAAAATTTGTAATAACCAAAATGATTTGAATTTGATTAAAGTAAAATGCAAACATAAATAATTTCAAAATTAAACCAGATAATAATTAGTACTCTTACAATTTGTTAAATTATAAGCAGCCTATCAGGAAATAAGTCTGAAAAGATAATAAGGGCTTATTTATGAATAGATATTAATGCAAACAATTAATGAAGTACTAATTAGAAAACAATGTGGGATTAAAGAACAAAGATATTTATGTTAAGTGTTAACTGCAACTTGAAGTGAGAAAATGTATAAAAGCAAGATTCAAATAATAAAATTAGTTGGTATTCCAGCAGAAAGCAATAATTTACCTATTTTAGCTATGTTAATGAATTAATTTGGTGACAAGCAAATTGAGATTATAAAATGTGTAAGCATATTATTCCACAAAAAATTATATGAAGTTAGTAATGTAAAGATAAGGCTACCACGAAAGCCTGGAATCTATAGATACACTGAAATTATTGTTCTATTAGCAGTATGGAAAACTTATATTATGTAGTAACCCACATCAGAATGTACAGCTGAAATTCTAAATGCTCAATTGATGGCAAATCCAAGATATCATCTATATGATCATTCCCAAGCCGTTTGGAATCTATCTTTTATCTGATGTCATAGTTAATCTCTATGAGTAAATGGGAAAACTAAAAACAAGTAATCTGAAATCAATCCT
This sequence comes from Epiperipatus broadwayi, assembly GCA_028023455.1. Classification (NCBI taxonomy): domain Eukaryota; kingdom Metazoa; phylum Onychophora; class Udeonychophora; order Euonychophora; family Peripatidae; genus Epiperipatus; species Epiperipatus broadwayi. The sequence goes on along the minus strand of JAQFVV010012399.1, from coordinate 14,891,036 downwards.
CATAAAGTTTCCAGTTCATACAATTTTAGCTACTTAAGTATTAGTTCGATGGTGAGATTTTACATAGGTATTAATCTGGCATTTGGAAAAATGATGATTTATAATTTTATTTACGGCAAATGATATAAATGCCTACTAACACACATTTGCATGTTTGTGATAAATAATCATCCAACACTTAAACTTATAAAGATTTTCTATTTTGAGAAATGACCACCTATAACTTTATTTAGGGGAAATGAAGTATACATGCATTTACTCTTTTGCGAGATATACTTTTCCAACAAGTAAACTTTTAACAATCTAAATTTATTACAAGTGGTAACTAAATCAAAATATATGTATACACAGATTTATCTGTGCAATTCTGCTCATTTACAAAATATTGTTTCTTATCATCATCGCTCTGAACTGAACTTTCTTACCTCCAACCACGTTCTGTTATGAATGGTTACTCTCTTTCTACAACCCTGAACGAAAAACTGCTATTGTTTGGCCATAAAATTAACGACAAACCTAACATTTTGACTAATAACTTTCTCCTCATTGGAATATTACCTAATATTTAATTACAAGATTAATTTATTTTCTCTTTAGAAGATTTAATACACTGTAAGGCTTATACACACCTGAACATATATAATGTAATATATTTGGGATTCGAACTCAGACTTTCACACGACACTCAACTCTCCATGCCATCTCATATTGCTGACCCACCTGATCACACACATGTTGAAAAGATAAATAATCACCAATATACGTATTTCATGCTAAACCAGCAATCATCAGTTGGTCCAGATTACTATCTCCGCACATATATACAATCAGTGCTCAGTCTTTCGTGTGAAAGTCTGAGTTCGAATCTTTAGAAGATTGTAAATGTGTTTATTTCGGTTTTTATATACACATTTTTTATGTTGGTGATTTTCATCAACGCCGGAAGTACATATTTTTATTATAGCATGCCTGTGACATTCAAAATCATACACAGATCTATACAGTTACGACTGAAAAACTGAAACACTAGAACTCTTGAGGAGAGTGTTTAAATTAATTTTTCTAACCAAGTGTAAGAACTTTTTTATTAATAATTTTGACTATATTTAAATTGTGTGATTTATTTCATTTATATATTAATTATTCCATATTTTAATAATAATTAATGCATTATTAAATTTTGAAAATATTTTTTATTACTATTTTTTGTATGGAATGAAATCAAAAATCGGTGATTTGATTGGAAGAGATTTTGTTCTTAAAACATATTTATTTGTTTTGTTTTGTGGGAAAACTATTATCTATAGTTTATTGTATATTTTATCTATACCTAAGAATGATATATCAGTGTATACAATCTCTTAATCTCTCTCAATCTATTGTAATGACACTTTACGTGTATATTGTTTAGTTGAGATACGTCAAATATAAAAGGAATTAATTAGAAGATTTGATAATAAAGTTGGAGTTTAGTTTTAAAGACAACATTTTGATTTCTGTTATTAATGTTAACATGTAGAAATAGGGGTTTCTTAAGTAATATATTCCTTATTTTCTATATAAATTAAATGCTCTCATATAATATTTTATTAAGTTATCTACTATTTTAAATTTCAAACTGTTTCACTTCTTTATTTTTCATTCCATTTTAGATCTAGGATATACATTTTTAAGAAGTGTGGAATGCTTAAGGAATGACAATTAATTGTCATATTTAATAAAGCTAGCATTGAAAGAAATAATGGTGAATAATGAGATTGTATTTTACGATAGCTTAAACCAATTAAGTGATGATTATAGTTTTATAAAAATGGTGATTAGTATTGTCATCATTAACTATAAATTCAAGGCATCATCACATTACTTTTTAGCTGATCTTTAGAGAAATGACTTAATGATCTAACTTAATGATGTATATTTATAAATATATTTTGTAGTCAATAATATAGTAAAAATATAAGTTATTAAAATCTGTGCATCATTTTTTCTCTAGAATGTATTATTTAACTAAGTCAACATGATAATTATTAATATTCTTAATATCATTAACATTATAGAAGTATGTATTTTCTCTATTTTACTTCATGTTATTATATGTTGATAGTAGGTATATCCATTTCTGTATATTTGTACATTAAATCTAGCAATGCACAATTAATTACACCTGCTGGAAATCTTTTTTATTATTCCTTATCTGCACAAACCTCTACCAATTCTCATTCCAATTACATTTGATTACCCAATGTAGTGGATGGTGAGATTGTCCATTTCAAATATCACATTAATGTGTGTTTAAATATATGTGCATTTAGCATTTGCTTAGTTACAACCTCATATCATTATAGTATATACAATATATATTTAATACTATCATTTCTAGTCTCCAAATGTTATAATCCAGTAGATCATTACTCCAGCAAATGTCTACATTTATCCATCAATATCACATGCAGTCGTTTCTAAATTTTTTACTATTTCTTAGGTTTTAGTTTAAAGATTCAACAGTTCATATATTATCATCTTTTCTACAAATATGTAAAACCCAGCTCCATTTCGTCTCTTAATTCTTTCAATTATATCAGTGATCACTGTTTGTTCTCTTATCCAAATACTTCACTTTCTGTATCTCTTATCATTTCCAACATACATCTTCTTATGCTTTGTTGAGTAGTTTCTGAATTAGTTTTTCTGTCAAGTGTCAAAGTCCTAAATTCATAAATAAGAATTGACAAAACACATCTATTAAAAACCATCCTTGTCAAGCACATAGTAATATTACCTTTTAATATTAAATTACTTTTACCAAAATCACTTTGTATCCAAGATAAATTTCTATGATTAATTTAATCTATAATGTTTACATCTGTATTAATAATTTTATCAAGGTATCTGTAGTTGTTAATTTCTTTTAATTTATAATTATTAATCTTTTATTTCACTCTTTTGAAAAAAATTATTGAACATTACTTTAGTTTTTTTTTTGTGCTTGGCATTTATCTTTAGTTCTACTTTCTTACTTTCAATTGATAACTCTTGCAACATCCGTGAAGCTCTGAAGCATTATATGCAAAAATCTAAATGACTTAAATAATCTCCATGTATTTTTATTATTTTAGCTTTCTATTTTAATTTTCAAATACTTTTTTGTAAACTTGCTATAAAACTTTTGAAAATATAAAATCATCATGTTATATATTCATATCAATATTAATGTTTTTAATATCACCGCGTAATCTAATCATTGCTATTGCATTTTGGAAAATATTCATCAGAATATGAAAATATTCTGGGCCTATATTTTGATGGTTTAAAATTTAATTACAATGGAAATATTTTTAAATTCAAATGCCTTTTTATAATATATAAATTAAAAGTTAATAACAATTCATATTCATTATCTTTTTTATGACATCTTTTTCAATACTTGAATATAATCCACTAAGGCAAAACCAATTTTAAATTGAGCTTGCTTTTTTAGTTGGTTTGAATCAAAAGTTTACCATAGATGAGTTGTAATTATCTTGGCAAAAGTTTTGTATAAAACAAATAAAAGACTGATAGGTCTGAAAATTTCTAATATCTTCTTCATCATTTGTCTTAAATATCAATATTACTACTGCATTTTTTCAATCATCTGGTACAGTTTATTATTTAGATATTTGGTATATAGTTTTCCAATTTTTCTATTTCTTCACCTTCTTAATAATTCCATCATTTTCTGGAACTTTTCTCAACTTCATATATTTAATTGTACATTTCATTTCTTGATTTAAAATGCTTGGCAATTTAGAAAATGCTGCAATTGTTATGGTTATTTTGTTTTCTTGTTTATTATTATTATTATTATTATTATTATTATTATTATTATTATTATTATTATTATTATTATTATTATTATTATTATTATTATTATTATTATTATTATTATTATTATTATTATTATTATTATTATTATTATTATTCTACAAAGAACAGTGGAAGGCAATTAAATTCTAATTATGAAGCAGGTGAGTGTCATGATCATTGGTTACCTTGAATCTGTTGAAGAGACTCCTGCAATATCTAAGAATATCAAAATCATCTAGCTTTACTATTAAATATGGAATAAAAATTTGTTTGGAACCTCCTATAAAGTTGATTTTATAGAAGGGTGGTCTTGATTTGAATTGAGTCTTTGATAATAAAATCTTAACAGTTTTTTATGCAGATTTTGTGAGACAACTCATCTAATATCTGGTGGAATAATATGTGAAAAACAGAAAGCCATGATAAGGAATAAACTTGCATATGTCAGCAATAGTTCTTATGGTAATATTTAATTGAATATACAGAAGTTTAACATCGACATTTTTTTTCAACAAAGGTTTACTAATAGAAATGCTAATGTTGAGGATGTTGTTCATAAAGTACATATATTATAATCCCAAGTTGTGGCTACCATATTTACAAGAAGCCTATTCCTAGAATTATTTAAATCTAACCTAAGACTGATAAAGAAAATAAGTTGCTTTGTTGCTAAGTTACTTCTAAGTAACTTGGAGTTGGACTGTGTTTCAATAGTCAAAAGATAAATCTCAAGTATCCTGAAAGTAATTTATTTCAAATTGGAACAAAACTAGCAGTGCTCTTTATAGCCAATTTTTGTCTAACAAAAATAAAGAAATTTCTGACAAATTTATAAAATCAATGAAAAATGGAGAGATATCATAGAAATGCAAAAGTCTAATCAACAAATTGGTTATTCTTATTATAAGCTTGGTGATTGGAGAAACATCTCTTAAAGAATCTGCGGGAAAAGTATTGCAGATAAAAACATGACTATAAGAACAACTCAAATTAAAGGCCAGTAGCAGTTGAAATCATCGGTGATTTAACCATTACAACAAAACTACTAAGATTATATTAAACTGCTTATAAAATTTAATTAAAGATATGATTTGAGTTTAGTTTTAAACTATATAAAACATTTTGCTCACAAAAAATAAACGTTTATTAAAATTATAACTTAATTTTAAGTTTTATTGTATCAATCTAAAAAAATAAATAAAATTTTCAAGTCATTCAAAGATGGGAATCTAAATGACATATAGTGTGATTGATTTATTTTAAATAATTATCACTTTGATTAATCACTTTTTGTTAAATGCTTTTATTTAATAACTGAAGGATAGTAATTAATTCTCACACTCAAATTGAAGAATATGCTTATATATCATATCATTTGTTAAATAAAAAGAGTATATAGATTATTAGATGAAACATAAGTAAATAATTTAACAACGGAATCTTGTTTAAAGTAGATAATTTCCAATTCTATAATTTCAGAATTTTATATGCTAAGCAACATTTAATCAAAAAAGGTTTTTACATGTCTTCATCATTGGTGCTGCGTAGACCTAGAAGAGGTAACATTTTGATATGAATCTTTGGATTATCATATTAGATTTTTTTAAATACAACATATAGGCAGGGTGCATACTGTTTTTATTTTGAAAGACATTATTATCAATAATATTTTTGATTGGTATCATTTCATCGTATTTCACTGAATCAAACAACAAACTGTTTCCAAAATTAGACAGAAATTCAATTTAAGCTACTTTAAAAGATTTTTAAATCATAGCTAAGTTTGTCCAAAGTTTGTACCAAGCCAAGTCTTTGCTTAGCAACAGTGATAAATTTCATCAGGGATTTTTTTTTATTAGTACTAAAGCTTATGTAATCCTCTAATCGATCAGTGAAAGTTAACTAAAGTTGATTAACGGTGTGATCATTTAATTTAGTAAAGTAACCTTGAGTAAAGTGTCAAGATCAGAACAATTACTAATGTTTTTAGAAAAGTCTTGATTAATTTCTTTTAACCCTTTACTATTTGAATTTGTTAGATTTTCTAAAACAATATTTTTAATCTAGGTATATTGTTTTCTTTTTTGTGTTACTTACTGTCTGATAGTTTCATAAGTTGTCTAGTTTTAGTAATTATTCTTAAGTGCCTAATGTAAATTTAATTTAAAATGATCAGATAAATATCACTGTGATGCTCATAGAATAAATCACAATTGAAATATGAAAAAAGATTTCACCAATTAGAGAAGAATTACACACTAATGGGTTTATACCAATAAAGTATCATAATAGCTGTAATGTCTTCGCCCCTAAGCTTTTCCAGAGGGGTAGAAAAACACTTACAATCCGATCGAAACTCGGCTGAACAACTCTTAAAACCGTTGTGCCGCAAATAGCTCTTAATAGCTTTACGTATCCACTTCTGTTAACAAGACTGTAACAAGTGCCCGATGTTTTTCTCTAGCAGTTTATATATCTCTCTGAGTTCTTTTGTTAAGTCTTATCTGCTACATTCCAAAAACTTAATCGCATTTTTTCCAAATCCGTTTTATTGTTTTTACTTTAATTAGATATTTTTATCAGAGATAAAAATAATCCCACAACTTGTTTTTAATTATAATTATTTTCCATTATAATTATTTTGACTTTCAATAAAATAAATCGAAAACTTCTGGAGTAAATTGTCTCCAGTAAACTCGCTGTTTATTTCTCACACCGAATACAACAATAGCTTCTCATCTTTATCTTTTAAGTTGTAGTTAATCCACCGCAATTTGTTGATTAATAAAACATTAAATGATTTATTGGTTGGAAATTCGTAAAATACATGAGTCCCAGAAATGATATGTGGGTCATGGTTCATAGACCTTGAGTCCAGAGCCTGTCACTCTAGCGCTGCAAATAATTATATAGAGAAAATTAGTTAGCAAAATGTAATAACTGACGTTTTATTTTATTAATTCATGTTTTTTCATTTTTTATTATTATTATAATGATTGCTTCTTTTTCTCAGTTTTATTCTGAATTAGATTTGAACTTTTAATGTATTAGCTGGCTATCAATTATCTGGATACTGAAGGTTATTTGTTTGTTTAAAATACTAATTAGTATCTTACTTATAACTTACTCAATCATTATTATAATAATAACCAATCACTTACTTTATTAGCTTACACAATATATGATAAAACATGAGTAACTCTCTACTTTAGTGCCATCTATAGTAAACCTGAATAACCAGTAATTATCAGATAGTAGTACATTCAAATATCTATTCACTGATTTCTGTTATTGATGAGGCTTGAGACCAAAGTTGGAAGTACTGCAATTATGCATCTAGCAATCACCTTCAACTCCACTTTACTATTTAAGCTAAAAGGCTAAAATCCAAACACCTAAAGCAAGGGTGTATTATTTTGCATTTAATTTTTTTTAAGGATGGCTGCAGGAGTAAGATAAGAATAACTGACACAGAAAATTGCATTTGAAAAAAAAGCATTCTAGCTACTATAGAATTAGCCTGTCCAGAACATAAAAAGAAATTTAAAAATATATGTCACAAAGATAAGTACAAGGCAAATTGAAAAGTTGGTAATAAAATATGGAACAGTCATTACTAATAATGGTGTTACTTTATTTTTAATTCACAAAAAAATTATGGTCCTCTATTAAAAGGGAAAAGTTGAAATCGGCTGCCAATTGAAAAACTTTCCCAGCATTAATGATTAAAGATAAATTAGTTAAAGTTTTGATCAAATATAGTAAGCTAATTGTTAAGTCAATTATTTTGTATGGCTCATGAATGAAATTTATAAATATCCAAATGACCCTTGGTAAAAAGTGTTCGCCACCCCTGCCATAAAAGCTTGAATGTAAGATAACTATTTCTGTTTTTTTTATTTATTTATTAATTGTAGATACCTATTCCCTGATAAAAAGTCGGTATTTAAATGGATTACCAACTGCTAATCACTGTTACTTAAGTTTACTATAGATGGCACTATAGTAGGCAGATGTTCTTGTTTGGGTATATATTATGTAAGGTAAAAAAATTGAGTGATTTGTTATTATTAACATGCCCATCCAAAAAAAAAAAAAAAAATTTGCAGTTCATTAAAAAACTGAGAATACTAGAGTATATATAGTTAATGTTCCAAGGACATATCTACTTAACTGCTCAAGCAGGATTGAAAAACTTGGGCTATTTTGAAGCTATTTTATAGATGGATAACTGCATTACTTCCCAACTTTGAATCTCAAGTTTCATTGATAAAGATGAGAGCCAGAAATTAGCCTGGAAATGAGCATTAATATACTCTCATCTGTTAATCACTGATTAATCAAGTTTAAATGGCCTAGAATAGAGGGCAACATACTTTTTAACCATTAAAAGCCATTTTGTTAAATCTTACCCCCTCCCCCCATTAAAAAGTCACAAAAAGGTAAAAACATGTTAATGAAAAGTACGAATTTTTGAATGGCTGTGAAGATATTTGAACATTTACTTTAGTAATAGAACATCATAGAATCTGTATATATCCTAACGAAAATAAAAATTATATTAAAAATAAATAGATAAAAACAAAAAATTACTTTGACAGTTTGATTCACTCACAAATTTCTAACATTTAAACATTCATCATATATTATAATTACTATTCTATAATAATATCAAAAAATAACATTGTAATGTATCCTTTTTTTTTCATTGATAATTAATCATCGAAATACTTATTTATAAATTACAAGAGGAAATTAGAAATATGTTTATGTTTATCGTCATAAAAAGAGCCGTGGGGATCAAAGAATCACATGATGTGTAGTTTGTCAATCCCTGCACTAGAATAATGAGCTGCTTTTATTTTATTCTTATTATAATAATCATGTGGTTAATTTCTCAGAGATTATGCAATATACAGAAAAGGTTGAACACAGTTCTATTCAATTTACCAATCTCTGAAATTTTTTTTTTTTAAATTCAAATGCAAATCAATTTAGAAAGCTTTAATACATGTATCTGCCATAACAACTAAGCTAAAGAGCACAAGCCAAACAATTAATAAAAGATATTTACTAAGTAATAAGATAAGAGAGATGAAATTATTCTTATATATATATATCAAAGCGTTGACAGGGAAGGAACCCAGGCCAGCTGCTTGGAAGGCAGCTGTTACATCTGTTTCTCTAAATGGCTACAAAATAAAGCAACAGATTAAACATTATAAAGTAAACAAAGACTGAGAAAGTTCTTAATAATATTGAAAATAATATCAATTATATTATACTGCAAGTAAATATTATGAGAATTTTGACTATCTTATAATAAATATTTCTTTCCTACAGATATCTAAATAATAGCTTCACAGGTTGCATGAAATAAATTAGTCTTGTTTTCTGGATAATCCACAATAAATCATTTTTAATTATTATCATTTCACCAAGTTATTCTTGACATATTCCAAGGTAGAGAAAAAAAAGTTTAGGAAGTTTACTATGCTTCTGATAATGCTAACAATAGTAGTTAATGAAATGGTAGAAAATTTCACAAATAGCGTTGACTACTAAGCCTTAAAACCAATCAAACTTTATATATATATATATATAAGTTATGAAGTTGTTTTTTAACAACTATTATTATTTTAGTCATAAAATACACACGTTTCGAATAACATAATGTCATAAATCTGATGATATTGAAAATAAAAAATAATAGTAATTAAGACTAAAATGTTTTAAAATTAAATAATCAAAGAAAACAAATCTTAATGACTAGCACCACCTAGTGCAAGGTATAAAAATCAGTAGATGCTAAAGAGTGGTCATACGATGTTTTAATGGTTTAATTGAAATGGTTTGTTATTCATCACTTCATAAGAAGTTTGAACATTGGAAGTGACAGAGTTGGGCCATAATCTATGGACCTTGATAATGGTCTGCCATTCTATCACTATTCCAAATCACTCAAGAAATTTAAAATAAGTATTGCAATAAGTTATTATTAATTAAAAAGAAAAAGAAATAATAGCAATGAATACTTTGAAGTGTTTCCTGTTGCATTTAATCAATGCAGGGTAGAATGGCAGCATGTGTGATATCATGATTTTAATAGATTAGAAAAAACTAATGTATTCTAAAAATATATAGAAAATTTAGTCAAACATAGACTTAGTGAGCATCTTACAAAATTACATTGATGTATGGCAATCTTATTATTGAACTTTATAATACAGACCATATATGTTTATTAGATAAAATCATGTGATCCAATGATAGATAAAAAATTTGACAAATGTAGTTTTAGTGAGCACAAAAATGTAGACTAAAAAAATGAGAGTGGATCCACAAAATTGTATAGACAACATGGATACACATTTTTACTATTAAACTTTGAAAAAGATCACAATTTATTGCAATACATAAAAAATTAATAAACATAATTTTAATGATATGTATATATAATAAGCACAGCAATAGCTCCTTAAAAAGTTTTTCAGAACATTCCTCTTCTCAGACCGGTGTCTAGCTCTGGCTTTCCTTGCAATTATAGTTTTAATTAGCATAAAAGGTTAATATAGAAAGTGGAGAATAAAAAAAAGAGAAACATAAAGGGAATGTGCTCTATTTTCAAAAAATATTGTTGAGATAAAATATTTGTAAATAATAATTATTTTGATATTTATAATAGTCAACTTATAAAGAATACAAATGATATTAAAAGCATCCAAGGCCGAGAGCAATGCTTCCATTTAATTAACCATGCTTTCCCCCCACTTTTTTCTTTTAGTTTATAACAAATAAGATAGTAATAATAACAAATCAGATGTCACATGACTTATATATAGCTTGCACTTACAAATATGTAAAATTAAGAGCATGCTAATAACTCTAAACAAGCTTTTTTTTATATATTTATGATAAATGCTACTACAAGAAAAGGCATTCAAATCATTTTTATCTTGGATTGTCCCCATCCCCAGACCGGTTTCGACCTATGGGTCTCTTCAGTGAGGAGTTGGGACATTCTTTCTTAATGCAGTTTTAGCAGAGTACTTTTTTCTCCATCATATCTATGCCACTGTAAACTCTAATAAATAAATAGAGATGATAGTGCTTAATAAATCTTCCTCTGGTGCTATCCTATCCAATATTCCCAAACTAATTTCAAACTTTAATCAGAGAGGGGCTTTGGATATTGGACCAGTGTTTGAATCTTTAGGATCTAATGCACATTCCTTTGAAAGGCAACATTTACCTTTCTGTTTTATTATCAGGTTATCAGCTCAATTTGAAAATCATAAATGTTATCAATCTAAGCCAACTTGGCAGAGAAAAGGTGCATTATATCCTAAAGATCCGCATACTGTTCCAATATCCAAAACTCCTTCCTGTTAAAAACCAGAAGCTTGAAACTTGACTGGTGATGTTGGATAAGATAGGGATTGAATAAAGATTTATTAAGCACTATCATCTGCAAACCATATAGTAAATGGCATACATCTGGTGATGAAAAAAAGTATGATGCTGAATCAACATTGAGTAAATTAAAGTCATATGGTATTTTATTGATTTTATACTAGTTCTGGTCACAGGACAGAAGTGTCTATAGTTGTTAAAAACTAAGGACTCTATAATATATAAAAACTGAACTGGTTTCAGTTCTACGTGACTGTACAAGCAAGTTGACTTAAATTGAAAACATTTATACGCTTTTTCAAATTAGGCTGGCAACTTGATAGTAAAATAGAAAGATGAATAATGAATGGCAGAGGAAAGATGTCTTAAATCCTAAAGATTCAGATAACAATCCAAAAACCAAAGTCCCTCATTGATAAAAGCCATAAGTTTGAAATTAGTCTGGAGATATTGGATAAAACATCATTGGATAGAGACTTACTGAGCACTATCATTGCATTTATTAATTACTAAAGCTTATAGTAAGTGACATAGATGTGGTGAAAAAAAGTATATTGCTAAAACTTTTCGCTTGTCTGTCAGATGTTTTTATTATTAATGGATGAACTACTAAACATCACATGAGTCTGGGGATATTGGATGAGTAGGCACTAGATAGGGATTTTATGCACAAGCCTTCTGGCATCCATTGATTGCTCTTGTTGGCACAAGTTGGCATTACTATATGGAGAGTTTTGCTTTGTTTTGAGTTGATTAATGGATGAACTGTGCAAGGTTGCATTTGAATTTAATGAATGAAACAATTTAGCAAAAAAAAAAGCAAATAACTCTCAATTATAATTTATTAACAAAGAAACAGAATTATTTTATGAAACAATTACATTGGATTGAGTGTTAATAGCAAATATGATTTCAAAAAGGCAAAAATATATTGAGAGTTTAGACATATAAAAAATAAATTTATAAAAGAATGACATAATAGAAATATGTAGTAAATTGAAATAAAACAAAAAATAATATAATCGATAAGAACAATGTGATGACAGTAAAAAATATTATTTTAACTACAAAAACTTCATAGCAGATAAACATATACAAATTATTCTTCCATATTTATGATAAATATGCTTGTTGAGAACTCTAACAGTAGTATTAAAATGAAAATTTCAGAAGGCCATAAGATTAAATGAATAGAAAAAAGTGGCAAATAATTGGTAGCAATCTTTTATTAATACAACTAGGTGTTATCAAATAAACATTGACTGTAGATAGTAATACAAATAGCATTCTATCACAAAGATATATCAACTATTTGGTTTTAGGATACTTTAATGGAAGTCATTATTGTGATAGTAGAATAATTCTCACTGTTGTTTATCCTCTCCCTTTTACATTTCTCACATTTCAATATAATTGTTTGGTTTAGTCTAATCTTGTTCATCATCTACTTGTTCATTTTTTTATACATGAAAAGTCATCTATACTTTTCTTATAATTATCACAAATAGTCATAGCAATTACATAGCTTCAGAAATCCTAATCTTTAATTTTAAAATTATGTTCTTATTTCTTTCAATTTTTTTCAGTGCCTAATTTGTGATCAATCTCTTAACTGGTAGATTATTTTGTTATGGTGAGGGTCTAAAAAGACAAAAATTATAATGAGTTTTATGTTTTCATTCATCAACAGTTTTAATGTTAATTCTTATCCCATTATCATAATTTTTTACTTCTTCATATTCAGAAAAGGTTTAAATTAAGTTTAGTTATAAAATAATAAATTACATTAATGAAAGCAGAAAAAGATTCTACACATTTATCAATAATATTAATTAATCATTTTAGAAATAATGATATTTTATATCCCAATCATATAATGAAAAAAAATGTAGAAATATTATCAGCTATTTGTTCATGAGAAAGCCAGATTAATGAATTTTAATTACAAAAATAAAAATAAAAAATAATTAAGAAAATAATGCATTAATTCAGAAAGAACAATTCAATAATGATTCTATTATAATGTTGAACTTATTCTAATAATGTTATTAAAAAAATTTCCTAAGAAAATGAATCATAATTTTGATTTAAAAAGTTGCTTGAAGGAAAGGCATTTCTTTATATTCATTTTAAATAATTATAAAAAGGTAATAGTAAAATTTTTCCAGAAATATTTAGTAAAATTTTCATGCATTTCATAAAAATAAATTTAAAATAAGTACCTTGGCCTAAACCTATACATTCATGTAAATGCTATTATTCTTAAAATACTGTTTAATGTTGTAAAAAGTTGCCTTTTATATGGAATAAAATCAAAAGAAAAGTCAAAGAGATTCTTTTAATTAATTACTTTGTATTTGAGTCCTTCAATCATTTGAGAATTTTCTTTAATGCTAGGGCGATCAGTAATTGTTTTTATATTGTAATATTTTTTTGTATATTTGTCTAAGAAGTGAAAGCATATTTGTGAATTGACTTTGAAAATTTTGGATTTCTCAAGTATTTATAATGCTAAGCATTTCTATTGTAATATATCTATATATAGATAACGATAAATAAAAAACTGCTCTTTAATAGACCAATTCAGAATAATATATATATATATATAATTACAAAAAAATCAAGTCAGATGTCACATAACCTAATTTAATAGGCTTGTATTACAAATGTTATATATAGAGCTTGCAAATAAGCTCTTAATAAGCTTCGCAGAATATCATCAACCCCAGACTGGTTTCTGCTACTGGTGTCCTCAGTGAGGTGCTAGGATATTCAAGCATTAGATTAAAAATACCAGGACAAGCCCAGCACTTTATCTAATGTATAAGTATTAAGTAGAAAATCTGAAATTTTCAGACATCAATATGTCTTCCAATCCAGCTACCTATTTTAAATAGCCATATGGGACTGAACCAAGTTCAGATACACCATATAATAATAGCTTTAGCAATATGAAATTACCAAAGCCTTAATAGCAAAAAATAAAATTACAAAAAAATCAAGTCAGATGTCACATGATCTAATTTAATAAGCTTGTATTACAAATGTTATTCTGCAAAGCTTGTTAAGAGCTTATTTGCGAGATCTATATATAACATTTGTAATACAAGCTTATTAAATTAGATCATGTGATATCAGACTTGATTTTTTTGTAATTTTATTTTTTGCTATTAAGGCTTTGGTGATTTTATATTGCTAAAGCTATTAATATATGGTGTATCTGAACTTAGTTCAATCCCATATGACTATTTAACTTAGATAGCTGGATTGGAAGACATATGCATGTCTGACATTTTCAGATTTTCTACTTAATAGTTATACATTAGATAAAGTTCTGGGCTTGTCTTGGTATTTTTAATCTAATGCTTAAATATTCTAGCATCTCACTGAGGGCACCAGCAGCAGAAATTGGTCTGGGATTGAGGATATTCCACAAAGCTTGTTAAGAACTTATTTGTGAGCTCTATATATAATTTACATAATATCCATGTCAATAGAGATAAGTTTTAGCTTTTGATGTTGCCAAGAAATTATCAATTACAATTACTAATTGACAATCTCTGAAGCTAAACAAGTTTTTTTTATTAATCTATAATAGTTGATTTGTTGGAGTAACCTATAATAGCTCCTTTATTGAAGTAAAAACTTCAACAAAAGTGCTATTATAGATTAATGAGAAAACTTGTTTAGCTTCAGGGATTGCCAATTAGTAATAATAATTGTTAGTTTCTTGGCAACAATAAAAGCTAAAATTTATTAATGTTGACATGGATATTATCTCCTCATTTCTATTCTGTATTATAATAACAATCCATGAAAATATTTAATTATATATATATATATATATATATATATATAATTAAATATTTTCATATATATATATATATATATAAAATGCCAAAAGTTAAACTAGACAATATACTAAACTAAATATATCTATTCACAATTAAATCACTTTCCAAAATTAAATTATAAATCCATTACCTCAGATTTTGCTGCCAAGACCAACTTCTCAAATATGTCATGGCAAAGTGGATTTATAATTTAAAGTTTGACTAGTGATTAATAGTTAATAGATGTACTTACTTATATGCAGTTGAGAGCAAGTGTTATTTTGTTGAAACATATTGGAACGTTACTTTAATTATTTTATTACACCCAGTTGTCCCCAAAACAATGTATAATATATATATACTCAGATTTATGATAATATTTTTTTGTAAACGATAATATAATCAAAACAATAAATAAAAAATACTTGCTGATCATCAGTGATAGCTAATCATTGTTTTCCACTATCTTTTAAAATATTTTATTTAAAAATTGTATAGTAACATGCATGTACTTATAACTAAAATAGTAGTAATAACAAAATTATATTTTTCAGTTTTAATTTTAAATTTTCAACTATTTTGGTGGTCTTACTCAGAATTCCAAAAAGAAAAGATAATGGCAATGATTTTTTATTCTCTATAGCTGAAATCATAAATCTAAGTTTTTCCCCTTAAAATTTGGTTATTTGTTTTATTATTTTGTTGTTGTTGTGTATATTCTTGTTTTTGTTTCCTGCTTAAGAATTTTATATCTTTTACATCATATATCTTACTGTTTTATTTTATCTTTAAATAGAACTTCTTTTATGAATAACCTGATGGTTTAAAATCATTACTTTGATTAGAGTTGTTTGTCATAGACTTCATTCTGAATTGGACTTAATAATATTGAGACTAGTTTAAATTAAATTGAGATTCTTTAATTTCTCATAAAATAAGCAATATGTCCCTTAGCAAAAGAATATTATATTTCTGATTGTACTATGATTTTAAACAGAGGCAAAACTTCCCATACAGTAGTGTACGTGATGCAATCCAGAATAATCAATGAATGCAAGAAGGTTTAGAACATAAAATTCCTATCTAATAACTAGTCATCCAATGTTTTCAAACTTGTTTCTAGCTTTGAGCTATCATCACTGACAAGCCTTGGATCTGAGATCACTGCACCTAGATCTTAGGATCTAATGCAATCCTTCAGCAATCACCTTTTATTTTTTTAATTAACTATAAAGGCATGAGCACAAAATGAAAACACTATAATGTTTTTCATCCAAGCTCATTTACTTGTATAGTTATATAGATCTGAAACCAGTTCAGAGTCTATACATTTTGGTATCTTTGTTAAGCATAGGAAATAGTGATCACATGATGTATAGTTAATACTATGATTTGAAGTAAAAGAAAGATATATATATATTTAAATAACTGTTTGCAAGTCAAATATTCCTGCTAAAGAAAACAGTAAAAAAAAATTGAATACTTATCAGGATTGCCAATTGCCAGATGGGAGTATTTGACTTTTTTCCCATTCTTGTTTATCCTTTAGCTAAGAATAACTAGATATCCATTTCCTGATCAAATATTGGTTAATTAGCTGGATTGCTGTATGCTGAATAACTGGGGAAAAATCCTAAGCTTTCAAAAAGAAAAATTTGTATCATTGATGTAAATATTTTAAACAACTATGGTTTTATTGGACCACAAGACCTTACATATTATGTATATAAAGATAAATTAATGAACTCAGTATGCATGAAAATGTAAAAACTCTCCTAATCAGTGAAGAAGGCTGCATTGTATTGCAGTCGTAATTTTGATTTACAATTAGTACATTGATGAATATCAAATTACTTCACATTAACCTTTGACCTTCATTCTTTAGCTAATAGCAGTTGGATAATACTTTACTAAGTTATTGGTAACATTCATAAATTTTTCCATTTAGTCTTTGAGAAATAAGACTATCTTCGAGAGTGGAGAAGAATATGACATGATGAAAATGTCTTTACAATTACTAAAAGAAATTAAAGAATTAGACCAAAAATTTTCTCAGAATTGGACATTCAACCAGACCTGGGCCCTAATAAATCTAAAACAAAATGTAGTACCGATGATGAAAAGAATATGAAGTCTTAATGTAATTGACATGAAATTAATTGTTTTTTTGTTTATATATATACAAGTGTAACCTCTGATTGTGTTGACTGGTCTCCTTTGAGATCGATATGTAATTGTCCTTCCTTTTGTAAATGATTCTTATGGTTTGTGAATAAAATTTCCTTTTGAAAGATAATACTTTACTAAGTTTTTATCTGAAAAAAAAAAAAACTTTTCAAGATTGCTTGGAGTATAAAAAAATGTACTAATTATAGACAGATACAAATCCGTGACAAATAGATGTACAATCACTATGCCATAAAACACCATAATGTATATATATATATATGTGTGTGTGTGCGTGTGTATAAATATTATATACAAAAATACATGTGAGTAGTATATCATATATAGCTATATGCTAAATAGGGAAAATAATTATTTACTCAAGTTACCATTTAATTATGATTTCTTATGCTGAATTTTATTTTTATTATAAATATTAGTTAAATAAAATTTCACCTTTCATGATAAGTTCCACTTTTAAGTAAAATTTGTCATAAATGTTGAAAAATCTGTATGTAACAATTAAATAATGAAAATGGACTACCAAATACTAATTATATTTGATTTTAACTTAATTTCCGATCATTCGACCGAACTATTTACGATTTGCTTTAAAATCATTAATGTAATATAATGATCTTCACTCATCTCCAGGTTCTTTTTCTTTTTATAGAGCTTTAGATTATACTTGAAAAAACCCTTTAAAAACTAATAATAATAAACAAAAATTAGTTTTCAAAGTGAAGTAATAAATTACAATTATTCTTTAACCTTTATAACTTATCTAATAAAATATATCATTAAATAAATATTTATACATACATGCCAAGATTCAAAAGGTTCTTACCTATTGTTTGAAAAAAAAAGAAACTCCGTTGTTTAGACATTCTATTTCAATTGGCAAATTGACATTCCTGCTAAACGAGGAATAATACTATATTACTTATATAACTAAGCCACCATTCTACATTACAACTATTTCTTGCATGATAAGCACCCTTCTAATTAAACATAAAATTTCCTTTTCCACATTGATTCAGAAAACTTTCAAAATGATATGACTCTGCAATAAATATTTCTTTTTAAAGAAATTTTCCATTTCATTATAATTAATTTTCTTAATTTTTTTTTTTTTTCTTGCAATATATATCTATATTCTATCTTCATTTCATTTCTTTATTTCTATGATAAGTAGTATGATCTACTTTGAACTTATTTCTCCTTGGATATATTTTTCTATTTCTAACACTATTCTTTCCAGCTTATTTTACAATGTCTCCATTTCTATTTAAATTCAAAATCCACGGTACACAACCATATGTTAAACATAAGAAATATTTTTAATATACAGTAGTACTTACCTCCAATCTTGGATCTATGGACTCACATCTATGGTTTAAATAATATATACTTTAAAAAACATTATAAAAAATAAATTTATTAATTTGAATTCATAAATGCCTACTCATATGGCAATTATCATGAATCAGCTTCCACTCAGCATTTCACCATTTTGTACACTCAGTCAGTCATGTGGTTACTCTTTTTTATGAGGTTGTTATTATACTAACTTTTTAATAACTGCATTATTTTATTTTTGATTAATTATTTTTAAGTGATGACTTAATATATACATTTTAAAAATTAAATTATAAACACGTGTGTATATACATCATGAATTCCAGTGAAAAGGTGATTCATTCTTTATCCAAACTGTCTGCAGTGCCGCCTCTGAATCCATGCATGTGCTATGTAATGAAATACTTTAACAATTTGCCACAAAAATTTTAAGCACAAGTTTTGATATGAAATGTGAAAGCGTATTTCAAATCTATATAGATCTTCAATGCTTTTCCAGTGATCATAAAATCTTGCTAAATCCCTGATAAAGTTCTTATAATTCATGTCTCACTGCCATATGCAGTTTAAACCATTTCAAATATTTCAGTATCAGCTTTATTCAATTTCATTTCATCATAGATTAAAGTACAAAACACACTGTCACATTTGTTGTCAGGTTTTGATGATTATCTATTATAGAATTTTAAACTCCTTGATCGTTTTTTATGTAGAAATACAAACTTGGATGTTGATTAATAGCATCAATTCCAAGGTGCTGCTACTGCATTTAATAAGTTAAGAGATGGGTGATTTTATCATAATGGTTTAAATGTAATTATAAGAAATTTCAACAGCCCCCGTCAGCATTCACTCTATTTCATACAACTGATACACGTAATTATACATATGTGAGAAAGCTAAATGATCTCTAATATACATATTTCATACTGAAGCAGCACTTATCAGTTGGTCCAGATCATTATAATCAGTGCTCAGTTTATATTAAGATAGCAAATCTTCAAACATTAATAGACAGGTTTTAATTCTCTGCACTCTTCGGGTATCCATATCACTGAAAATCTGATGATGGAATATTCAAAACCTTTATTATGCCAATATTATTGTCATATCTATGTTCACCTTAAGTCACAGAAGAGGAATGGGCAGAATACAGGCTGAATATGTAATATTTGAATACAAGTATAGTATATATACTTAAACTAGATGTAATTAAAGTATATGCATGGAAAAAGAAAATAATCTCTAATATCACTTGGTTCATATCATCTCCCACACAAATATAATCAGTGCTTGATTTATATTAAGATAGAAAATATTCAAACTTTAATAGACAGACTTCAATCTACTCCACTGTTCAACTCATCAGCCATCCATACTATTGAAAATCTGATAATAGAATGCCCAAGTACCTTGTTGATTCCAATATTAAGGTCATAATCATGGTCAGAGTGGCTTAAAGTCAACATGAGTGTGACATTAATATTGGCATCTAGCATCAGATTTTCAATTGTATGGATGGCTAAAGAGTTGGAGAGTGAATTAGATTGAAGCTTGTCTATTAAAATTTGAAGATTTGCTATCTTAAGATAATCTGAGCACTGATTATATATGTGTATGAGCGATGATCATCTGTATGAACTAATGAGTGCTGCTTCAGCATGAAATAAGTTTATTTGAGATCATTTATCTTTTTTGCATGTGTGTGGTCATATGCATTGAATGTATGAGATAGAGTTAATAGCTGAAGGAAGCTTGAAAGTCTATGTTCAAATCCCCTATAATTACTTATAAACTCCAAGTATATAAAGTGTGGTTGTATTTAAATATTACACAGTGGCTTAATTAAATGAACTATATTATATGTATATGGAACACTTATTCTGCCAAGTTTATTAAATATGTATGGGACTCTTATTCTGCCAAGTTCATTATATAAATGTTAGACTTAGACTCTTTATCGCAATAACGACACCAAAAAAATCATTAATGAGTGTTCTATCATATTTTGAAAATATGTTTGTCCAGTACAAATAATATATTATTTTTTATCATCATTATTTTCAACCATTATCAGTTCATTGCTAAATGAAGGTATCGCCAAGTTTAATTTAGTTTTTCTTATTCATAGTTTGACTTCTCCACATACTTCTAGAAAACTTTCATATCTCATTCACTCATCTCACATGTGATCTCTTTTTGGGTCTTTTACAATATCTTTGGATTCTGTTTAAACTATTAGTGAAACTTTATAATGAAATTGAGCATAATTCTTATGGGAGAAGACCACATGTAAATTATAAAATTTATTTCAAAGACACTCTAAAGAATTGCACTGTCAATTGTTTTCACTGGCTGTTTGTGGATTTATATAGGATACAAATAGAAGCTATGATTCAGCAAAGTATTCTCAAGTCGTTTTAAAAGCATTGGAAGATGTTAAATAAAAACCAGTATATGATATAAATGACAGAATAGTCTTTGTTTCTTTTTCTTCTGTAATTAAGATACAAGTTTCGTTTATGAGTGCTGCTATTGATAGAAATTTGAACCAATGCAAGATTTCACTCAAAAATATTAATATCCACTAAGTATATTTTAGTAGTAAAGTGTTATATATATAAAGTAGTAAGCAATTATTTAAATTATGTGAGCTGCTAAAAAAAGAAATTAAGTTTAACTTCAAAAAGTCTCTTTATAAAAAGCACTGTGAAATAATTACAAAATACCTGATTATCATCTGTAAGAATTTGTTTTTGTTCCTTATCTAATTGTAAATAAAAGGGTGTTTAAGCAATGATCTCTGTAATTATTGATATAAAACAATGTTCATGATTTCCTTATTATTATATGCAGTATCTATAAAAATATATCTCTTATAGTTTACTTAATTATTATATTTATCAAATGTTTAAATTATAATTTGTAGGAAATGCCTCTCTAAAGTTTTTCATTTGTGCAATTCATGTAGGCAAAACTCTCCATACAGTAGCGCCACTCAGTGCAAGCCTGAGTAATCAATGGATGCAGGAAAGTTTGGGCATAAAATCCCTATCTACTGCATACTCATTCAATATCCCCAGATTAGTTTCTACCTTGTGACTTTCATCAGTGAGCAACATTGGATTTGAGAGCACTGCACCCATATCTCAGGATTTAATGCTACATTCCAGCAGCCACCTTTTATTTTTTTTAGTTAACTATAATGCTTTGAGTCCAAAATGAAAACAGAATAATGTTTTCAAGCTAAGATCATTGGCTTGTATAGTTGTACAGATTTGAACTCAGTTCAGCATCCATACTTTTTGATGTCTTTGGTTCTTTAATAATCACACTGACCTTGATATTAAACCATCAACAACACACAATCACCATTCTTTATGCTTACAAAGGTGTTTTTCACAGAGCAGAACTCTACATGCAATAGCACCACTCAGTGCAAGCCAGAGTAATTAATGGATGCAGGAAGGTTTGTGCATAAAATCCCTATATAGTGCCTACTCATCCAATATCCTGGGATTAGTTTTTAGCTTGTGACTTTCATCAGTGAGGAGCCTTGGATTTGAGAGCACTGCATCTAGATCTTTGGGATATAATGCAATTCTCTAACAGCCACCTTTTACTTTTTTAGATAACTATAAATAAAGCTTTGAATCCAAAATGAAAACACAATAATGTTTTTAAGCTAAACTCATTAGCTTGTATAGTTGTATAGATCTGAACTCAATCCAGAATTTATACTTTTTGGTGTTTTTGGTTTTTGTAATAACCACAGTCGCCAAAATCCTATTAGACAGGATTGGTATTAAACCATCAAACATCATATGATCACTATTTTTATGCTTACAGATGCTGTTTTTCACAGAAACAAAATTCTCAGTGCAAGGCAGAGAAGTAATCAATGGATGCAGAAAGGTTTGTGCATAAAATCCCTATGTAGTGTCTACTCATCAAGAATGATGTGATCATGTGATACAATTCACAGACACACACATATATATATTATAACAGTCGGTTTGGCACCAATTATAATGGTCAGATAGATCAAAGAGTCTTACCCTATCTGCTGTACAGGGTGCCACCAGGCCATTTGAACCTGGAAAATTTATATAGTAGGCAGATATGTAAGTTAAGATTCCAATTTTTACATATGTTTTATTCCGACCATCAGCTCATACCATTAGCTCAGAGAGACGCAAAGATTTATAAAAAAAATTCTTATTTAAAAATATTTTCAAAATATTAAAAAATAAATAAATAAAAGAAGCCACTGCCAGTAATAACACACACAAACATTTATTAAACATACATGTAATTTCGAATTATTATTTTAGACTAATTTTTACTTTAACATTTAATTTATATTTTTAACTTTATTTTTGAAGTTTGCACAGATGAATCTAATATTTTATTAAAGTGTCAAGTATGAATAGACTGCATAGATTGCATTTGAAAAGAAAATATTCTATCCCTGATTTAACCTTAGGCTAAAATTTCGCAGTCAAACCAACGCCAATCTATCTGATATATCGATATATTCAATGCAGCATGAATATGACACACAAATGCCATACTGTCAGGAATGTACATCTGAACAGCATGGTTAGAGAAGACATTGACTCTCATCCAGTACAGGAATACTACATCTGTCTAGCAAGAGGAACAATAAAAAAAATCCATAGAAAAGGACTGCGTTTTCCATCTTACTATCCCATTCCATAGGCTAAAAAGAGGTGATCCAAGGAGCAGGGAATATCATCTGCTTCCGATGGTCAATGAGATATGGGACTTATTTTGCCCAAGTGTGGTGTATAAGGTGATCCTGCATGTAGTGGACCTCATGCTACATTTACTAATTATACCAATATATCCAATCCATTGACCCAATTTAACTATGAAACAAACAACCCAAGATTTACCCTCCCTTAATTAAACTACTATAACTTTACAAATCTATGCAGCCATTCATGCCTGACTTAAGTTTAGCATTTATTAAGTTTAGTTTAATGAAAAAACAAAAATCATAATAAAACTTAAAAGAAAATAAATAAATAAATGGAAAGGATTTTTAAAAAAAAATACATCAAATAAAATTAATTTTTAATAATAATTTATGTTGGTCAGATAGGATTCTATTTCTATTAAATATGGAACAAGTTTTAAAATTAAAGTTCTTATTCTTTTTAAATACTGGAGTATTAGAATTATAGTTAAAGCTTATTAGAGTTCATAAAGTTCTTACGGTTTAAAAGAAAAGTCCATACTTTCTAGTTGCTTGCAACTTGTAAGGTGTTACTTCCCACAAGGTCCTTTATTGTGGCTGGTATTTTCTTTATAATTAACTGAAGGAATTGGAAGTGCGTCTTTCCAATCCCTTCACCTTCAACTCTCCCTGCACCAACACATATAGCACATCTCTTTCACATCTCTTTTTCTTTCCCAGCTCCTTCGTCACTAAAATTTATTTCCAAACTTTTTCTTTTATTGTAAATTTTTGGATCCAGTGGACATTATGTTATGATGATGATTATCTTTTCATTGAGGTCTGTTTCCTGAGGGATTTTTTATTGTTTATTAGTTTCGTTTGTTTTTTCTCTCCTATCTGACCTTTACCTATACATTTTGAAATGTCCAAGGGCTAGCTTACTTTTAACTAATTAAAATAATAATTTCCATCTTACAATAGCATTAATTAATTTATTGTACAAACTTAAAGATATATTTTTATCTCTAAATCTTTTTAAGCTTTTGTTGAAAATTTAGTTTTAAAACTTTTTCTTTTTTTTAAATCAAGTTTTTTTCTAATAATTTTTCATCTGTGCGATTTTATATATATAAAGTTTAAATGATTTTTAACTTTCAATTTTTAATTCTTAAAAAAGAAGTTTTTATTTGCGAACTTTTATTTTTCATGTTTAATTTTTAGAAAAAATAATGTAATGGCGTATGTGCCCGTTACAATACATATATATATATTATAACAGTCAAAACATGTCTATCTTGCTAACACACTGCAGAATTTAAACCTGAGACATAGATCTCAACACTAGGAGTGTTACCTCCCAGAAATCCCAAGTTTGAATCCATAGTCCAAACTCCACAATGCCCTCTATGTGATAACACATTTGATGCTACGAATAGTATAATTTCATGCCGGTGCCGGTGATCAGGGAGAAAACAAAAGACTCTAAATCTAAAATATCCCTAGGTTCATTTAACAGTAACTTATAAATGTGCCAAAGATAAGTTTAATGTGCTATGTAATTTAGATTGCACCCCGAATAAATAAAGAAAAGAAATAAATTTACAAATAAGATTTTAATAATTTGATAATAAAATAGTTTAGTGATATAAATTGGATAGCTATATAATAAACAAGATGGCTCATACCTCATACTTGGGTTCGTTTAGATAGCATGTCTAAAATATAGTGACACGGTAGGCATATACGAGTCAAGTAAAGTCTAACAGAGTTTGAAATATTCTAAAATATTTATAATTGGAAACTTAAATGGAGAGCGAGAGTCGCTCATGAGGGGATTAACTAGATCATAAGATCGAGCTATACTGAATGGACTTAAAATTCATTTAAATAAAATTCTTTTAAATAATTAATAAAGGAAATGTACGGTGGTGCCAGCAAATATATGTCAAGGAGGGATGCAGTTTATGAGTATGCAACTTTAAAATATGATGAAAGGTCCTGGCATGGATAGACATTTTGCCTTTTATTTGGGACTTCTCTAGCCCACTCACAGCTCAAGCCTGGCCTGCACCCAGGAGCTTTGTAACTGTGGGGACATACACGAAATAATTCCCAGGTGTAATTGTAGCACTGTACTGGGAACCGCGGAGTAAATAAGGGGATGGATTTAAACGATGATGACCTTTGCCAACAGTAGAATTCCAGCACCCATGCATATTTACTAGCAACACAGTTTAATTTTAAAAGACTTAATAAAATAAAGAGCAATTTATTAAGGAACAGAAATAGCTCGCTCTCAACTTTCATATTTTAAATGCCAGCAGACTCTCACAAACTTAAGATAAATAAATATTTATTCTAGAAAAGTTATACCTATTAACAAAATTATTTTACGCAAAATACTTCAAAACATATTTAAGAGATGGGAGGGGGGAAATGCGTGTTTGCGGTTTACAAACTAAGATGGCAACCACGCATTATTTAACTTCCCTATTTGCCTATAGAAATTAATTAAATATTTCATTATATTACGGTTAAATAAGACATTGATAAATATAATAGAAAATCAACCCAAGCACAAGTTCAGCATGCATTAGAAAACAACACTCAAATAAATACATTTAAAGAATATACAAAAATATTACCTATATAGCTTGGAGGTTTCCGAGATCTCGGGTTGATTTTAATTACCTTGTTCTTTCAAATTTGTCCGTGAGCATTTCCAAATTGTAACAAAGTTCTTTAGTAAAGTTTAGGATTTTTCTTGGTTTATTGTTCTGCAGCATCAGTTAGTAGATTTCAGGAGCAGCATTACTTTGGGCTGATTCAGTTGGATTTGATGATACGGTGACAGGACATCGGATTTTGAATGACGAACAACCAAGGCACAGGGCTCCCAAGGGAAAACAGCCTACTGCCCTGTTACCCTGACATTCTGAGGTTAAACAATTTTAAAATGGATTTACTGTCAAAGCAAGCCGGTCAGTCCAAAGATGCGAATAAACAAGCAATCGGAAAAATAGTTTCAAAATTTACAGAGAATATAACTTATGCTGTCACAATCAGGTAGGTTAATTAATAACTCTCTCTAATTAATACAGTTAATCAGCCCTATTTATATGCTTTCTCTCTGATTACAATCTAACCTTGCAGTGATAAAATCTGTTCGTTAGGTTATTAATACATTTGAAAACACAAACTGCATTTTCTAATTAAAATCTGTTCATAAACACTATTTTAATCTTATCAAATCTACTAGTATAACTGGTGCCAATATGTTACATTTAGCCACTATTGTTTTTTACCTACCCTCACTGATTTAAAAAAAATGGCATGTTTTTGAATAACATTTTATTTTATAAAACACTCTTTCTGAATTTAATTTCCAGAAATATTTATCAGTGATATTATTTTATTAAAGGCAAATAATTATAGTGGAATAACATCACAAAATAAATCAATTCAAAACAACTTTTAAATAAAATATTTTCATAAAGTTTAAAGATTATCGCTGTATGTGTGTAGATGAGAATATGTGATCTACTTTACTGTACAAGCATATACGTAATATATACTCGATGGTTTGAAAATAAAACCGTTTAAAAACAATTTTAATTATTATAAAACCCGGGCACCCCATTAGACATATAAATTTTAGGTGGGATTTCAGTAAATATACCCAGTACACACACAATACGATAAAATTAGGGTTTTAAATAAGGCATGAGGGTAGGAAACAGGAAGGCAAAGTGAAACTAAGATTGGTAGGGCATATCTTACTGTTTCAATATATATAAAGTTTTCTATTTGATGATTAGTTGAGTTCAATTAGGCAATAGAAAACTATAAACTCTGCATGGTTTAGTACAGTTGTAAATTGATAGATACTGAAACTCAAAAAATTCAATTAATTGTGGTTACAGCTCAGTCACTTTTAGTGTACAGAAGTCTTATGAACTCAAGAGCAATAAACCATTCAATTTTTTTAAAATCATATAATGGCACTTGTTTTCTCTCAAGCAGTTTTTCCCTATTTACCACATTATTAATTCAATTTAATATAGAATATTGTTTTTAAACCTGCATTAGGGCTTTTAAAAAGCAGTTCTCTTCATTCTACTCTAGACAATTAACTGTAAACCTAAACATTCAATGGTGACCATGCACACTCATTTTGTTTTTTAACTTTTGTTTTTGTCTCTAAGAACTTAATATTCAAGTGATGTGATGATAATATTGATAGTATAAGCTCTGATGAGACCTTTATATCAGTAATTTGAATAAGAATTTAATTTAAATTTTGAAAAAATTAAAGCTAGACTACTTAGATATTCAATAAAAAAATTTTGTGTTAATAACATATGGAATGTTATTTTGATAAGCTGATTAATTTAGATCCAATGATGCCTTATTTATAACTATTTTCTTGATTACATAAATGGTTTTTTTGATTTTGTGTAATCCTAAATATTTTTTTTTGTTTAATATTCTCAGTCTCTTGTTTTTTGAAAATATTTTGAATGTTCAATCATCATCATCATCAACCATTATCAACCACTGCAGAATGAAGGTCCCTCCAAGTTCAATCCATCGTCTCTGACCTTCAGTTTCTCTTCTCCACATCATTCCTGCACACTTTCTTATTTCATCCATCCATCTCAGATGTGGTCTCTTTCTGGGTCTTTTACAATCTCTTGGAATCCAGTTTAAGATTTCAATTGTTCATCTATTATTATCCCCTCTAGCAATATGTCTAGCCCAACTCCACTTCTTTTCAATGAGGTCAGTAACACCTGTTTGTTCTCTTACCCATATATTGCATTTTCGATCTCTTCTTGTTACTCCCAACATGCATCTCTCCATACTTCTTTGAGTGATCTGAAGTCTCTGTATTGCTCTTCTATTAAGTGTCCAAGTCTCAGATCCATAAGTAAAACACATTTGTTAAAAACCTTCCTTTTCAAACACTTAGGCATATTTCCTTTTAGTATCAATATAGTGATTTAAATCTTTTCCATTTTTTGCCCTAGCATTTTTTTTTCAATTATATTTAATAGATATACATTTTCACTGATTGTGAATTTGTCATCATTCCACCTTATGCATCTAATCTTAAAAATATGGAATTTTTAGCCTTTTAATATTTTTCATAAAGCATAGCACAACTACATTAATGCTCATCTCTCTTTATAATTATCTTAATGAATTGTTTATTTTAAAATTATATTTATATATATTGTAACTTTTCCCATTTTGGGTATATGTTTCTAACTTTTTTTTCTTTATTTCTATCTGACGTCAAACATTCGTACTTATCCAAACTAAAATTTATGTTTTTTCTTTCTTCCCGAGGGTGAATTTATATGGTGACATGTACCTTATTGACAGCCCTTCCCATATGAAATTTTCCCATAATTTTGAGTCATTCATCCCTCTGACAACGTTTTCCTGAATTCTGGGTCATTCAAAAAGAGTTAGAGAAGAAGCTGACCGCAAAACACATGCATATAAGGGAATTGCAATAATTTGAACCTCCCAGCTTTAACTTTACTTCTAAGTAGATCTCCACATTTATGGATGTCCTTTTTTTGTGTCCATTGCCAAGCACCAATCTTGCTAGTTAACAAGAATAGTAGGATCTATTAAATATTTGTCTGACTCAGCAATTTAACTATATGCCCGTCTTAATACTCAGGGTGTGGTAGTGCATTGTGCCGAAGAAGAAATGGAGAGTGAACTAACTTTTAAATCGAATCTTTTCTATAAATTTCTATTTTATTTCCACTAAAATCTAAAATAAACCTTTTAAAATCCCCCATGCACTTTTCTACCTAACCTATTTTGCTTCAATTTATTATTAGAGGCACACCAGCATGCACATGTATCTGATTTTGAAATACATAAGAAATTACATAATGTGTATCGAAACAAATTAACAGTTTAATTTAAGATTCACTAATATTTTATTCTAAGAAAACAATGAAATGACATAATCATGTATATGACAAATATTTTAATGGATTCCAATTAAAAGAGAAAAAACACTAAATAATACATGCATATCATTAGATTATCGCACAGTTTGAGTTTGATTAGATTTAAGGATTGAAATGATATAAGACATGTATATTTATCAGTATTAAAGAGTCTATTAGAACCTTCAAATATGTTTCTGAGTGCACTTGTAATTTAATCCCAGGATTTAGCATAGGCAAAATATGGTGTCTGTCTCTTCTGCTTAATATTCCAACCATTTAGTTCATCTATAGTGGCATATTTATTTTGCTGTTTCTTTTTTTCTCTTGAATATATTCAGGAATGGTGGATGATCTGCACTAGATCTGAATAGTTGTGGTTCTGAAGGAAAATTGGGGATGTTGAAGGTGATATATATATTTCAATGATTTACATGGCATAGATAGAGAGCTGGAGTCCTAACATAGACCCCAGCACAATGGTGACTTTACCCCATGTGATCCATGAGGTCTCCTTTATGTTTTATTTTCAGTTCGCACACAATCTGTCCAGCAATGAAGGCAAAAATCACAGTTTATTCCCGATCTTTTCAGCTTTTTTTTGGCCAATTTATTAAAATTTTCTCTTTTTAGATCTTTTTCAATATATTTTATAACACATTGCCTTCTGCCCCATCAGCTCAGCCAACACTATCTATTTTTAATTAATAATTCGTTTCATTTTTCCTTATCTCTGGTATTTCTTTGTTTTCAAAAAATATATTTTTACAAAAATACCAGCAAAAGAAAAACCACTTAGCAACCTCGACTTTTACTTATCTTATTTTTTTTAATTCTTGGAACTTTTTAATTGCACGCTTTTTGTTGACTTTAACTAAACAAAAGAAGTCGAAAAGAATTTAATAATTAATGGGAATTCCACATTCATTAATTTTCAAAAACTATTTCCACAAAATCCGAATATTTACAATACATCAATCCATTTAATTAAAAAAATGAGATAGCCATCAAGTAGTTAGATCTGTTTTTGAACAATAAGAAATATATTTGGCTAATTAATTCGGGAAATAATAACTGTAAAAAAAAACTTTTCTTTTACACGCTTTAAAATCTTTTAGTTTTTACCTTTTTTTTCTTCCAAAAACATTTACCTATATACGTGTATGCCAATTAATATATTTACCCATACTCATCATTCCACCAAATACATGTGCGTTTGTCTGCGTGACTTTTCCAATAATAATTATAAAATAATAATAATTATTATCTAAAATCTACATTTTCTCTCCTTTTGTAACAAGGTTTGAACTCAGTTCCTGTTACAATATATATATATATAATGTAACCAGTTAGGTACATAACTATATTAAAAATAATTAGATAAGTTGGCAAGATGTTTCTCAGGTTCAGGTTAGTTATTTAATTAATGACAAAAATAGTATTTAATTTTTCTGTACATTTCCTTCCCACATGAGATTAGAAAAATTCTAGACAATTTTTTTAAATAATTATCAAACGTTTTTTTAAAATTACAATATGCATATTTTAATATGTATTGTAAATTGTAAATGTTGAAAGAAGAGAGGGAAAAGCATAAAATCATATAAATAATTAATTTTTTTCTCTCTCTTGCTTTTAATTTTTTTTTTAAAAAATGTACCAATTAAAAAAAAGAAGCTTTCACTTTTTAGTAAATTGTTTAATAGTTAATTTTAACATTTTAAGAGAGATAAAGTCTTATGTTTAAGAGCATTTTTTTTTAAAAAAAATAAGCTTTTAATACCTTGGAATTTTTATTTTTTATTAGAGTTGTTTTTCTTTTCTCTTTATATCTTTTCATTATGAAAATCAAATCAATGTAATTAATTGATTATCTTGTTTTTCTTTTTGCAAGACATTTTTTTAATTAGAAAGAAATGCTAATAATTTTACAATGTTAATTTAAGTTCTTGACTTGTATTGTATTTATAAAAATTTATTTAATTGGTTTCTATAAAAACTATCATGTTGGAGACAGATTGTGATTGGCTTGTAGGCAAGATTGTTCTAGAAAAAATTGGGTATGAATAAGTTAGAAGATCCAAGTATCAGATAAGAATATATATTCCTATATTAGTTGTGGAAGAGAGAGCAGTTGAGTCTTAATCTACATGTTGAAGAAATAAGCAGACCTTTTAGCCAAGCTATTGCATAAATTAGCAGATTTAATCAAGCTTTTAGCATATTATGAGTTTAGTCATAAAAATGATTTCTACAATAAAAACCATGTGCTAAATTGAGCAAAACATCATCTTTCTTCATGTAACCTGCCTTTACTGAAATAAAATGTGGAAAAATTATTTCCTAAAGTAATCTGCAACCTCGTCTTTAACCAAAAGCATAAGTCACTGTATATGTAAGTGTCTCCTGGAAATTTTAGTAGAAAGAAATGGGTAAAATTTGCTATTTTAACTGTAAATACTGAATCTTAAAAAGAACAAATTAATCACGTTCATGTGTAGAAGCCTTCAAGAAAAAAACTCAACTGGAAAAACTAGAAATTATAATTGAGAAAAAAAATCACTCTACAAAAGACATGATTAAAGGTATTTATTTTGTGCGCACACTATTTTTATTAATAGTAAAAATGTTTTATATATATAAAAGTAATAATTTTTTGGCTAGATCATTTTAAATATTTTTATTAATGTTTTCAAATTATTTGTGAAAGATTTGGTTTTTAATTGAATAAATTTTCTCTTCAAAATTATAAAATAATTTTTAGAAAATTTAATTTTTTGGTAAATTTAAATTTTTTTAAACATTTTTTCTCTTTTCATTAATTTTCCCTCCTAAAAACTTAACAAAAGATTATCTTTGATTTTGAAAATATTGTTTTCCAATTTTTAATTATTTTAAAGAAATAACTTAATTAATTAAAAATTAATTTATAAATACAAATCAAATAATTGATTATAATTTTTATGAAAATATTTTTTATGAAAATATATTCTTTGAAGATATAATAAATGTTTAAAATTTTATACTATCGATGTTTTTTGCTTATTGTTAATCAATTAGTTATTAAATAATTGTTTTAAAAAATTGTTTTAGTCTTAATTTCTTTATTCTATCCAATTGTCGCTACATAAATTGCAGTGTGTGTGACTTTATTTCACATCTTAATGTTCTAGAATTTTTTTAATGATCCTAATAAAGCTATTTACTTATAATAGGATAAACTTAGAAATTATTTGAAATGATTTAGAATAATCTGCTTTATTTATTTATCACTTGCTCACCATAATAGTTTATAGACTTCTTGCTTCCTGAGCTAGATTTGTGCATAACAGTTAATTATATGGATTAGGGTTTATGTTTAGGGTTATGGGTATCCAGTTGATGATGATTTCATTACTTTTCTAATCCTGGTTGACACAAAGTGATATTCTTTAAAATCCATGCACTACATTTCATTTTTTCTTTAAAAATTTAGTTTATAGTTGGCCAGTACATTAATTGGTACTAAGTGGCCAGGGCATTGGTGATGGTCAGAATGTTTTTACTATCTCAACATTATTTGATTTATCATTGTAATTTGATGGAGTAACATCTAAGTATGTGCATCCAGATGAAATATTATTTGCATTTCTGACCTAACATTGGCAGTTGCTAAATAATTAGTCTGGTCTATAGTGGATAACTTTCAAATACAGTCACAATAATGACTTGATTTATTTTTTATTACTGATCATTCATGATGATGAATGATTATTAATTTTGTATGATATCGATAAACTTATAGTTAGATTTGTGCTAATCTCTCATGCTCTTTTCTTTTATATTTCATTTTATATTTTGTTTATGTGGGGTTAGTAATCATTTTTCATCTCATAATTCAGTCCTGATGTAGTGTACTGTTACAAATAGCTACCCAATTGTGGGATGTTGTAACTTCAGATTCTCTTTTATTAACCCCTATTTTCCATACTGTTACAGTTGGTGACACAACTGTGGTCCCAATGATCAACAGATTCTGGTCATCAGTGATCACATAATTTGAATCTCAGAAATATACATGAAAACCAAAATTTATTATTTTAGGAACTAATTTAAAACATTACTGTGAAATGTGACAAGACTGTAGAGAATGGTGGTTATATTTTGATTATAAATTATAAAATAGTAGTATTGGTGTTTATTAAAAAATTCATATTTAAAGTTGAACAGAAAATCAAGGCATGGTTTGGGATATTGGATTGAGTTTTTGTTTGTTGAAGTTTGCTTAGAAGTACTTTTAGTGATGATGGTAGATGAAGAGTTTTATTGTTGGTTGAAGATGTAAGGTTTTTATGCAACCCCATGGAGTATTTTTTCTCAGGCTTTGCTCTGACACTCTTTCAGATTTTGAGATTTTTTATTGTTTATCATGGTCCAGTTAACATAGTCCTGCCATAATCTCCAGCCTCTAAGTTTCCAAGAAAAGGAGCAAGGCATAGTTCTGTGTTTTCCATCCCCTAAAACTCAAAAAAGTAATCTTTGACAAGATTTTTGCATTATTTTGGGTTGAAGTAGCCTATAGTGTCTAAACTGAGATAGATTTTTGGTATTTGTCTGCATTGAGTAATTATAATCCAGTGTTTAGATTCTGTATTTATCCCAGGATTTTAGGGTGACATGAATTTTTTTTGTACATGCATTTGTACTTATAATAAATATACAAAGGAAATAAGAGATCAGTCACACAAACATGAACATGGTAGAATTGGAGAATAAATCAGGGAAAATAGATTGATCAAATAAAGTCAAGCATTGAGACAATGGAATTTAAAGAAAAACAGATTGTGGGTAATAATAATATAGTAAAGAAAAACAGATTATGGTAATAATAATATAATAGTAGTGTTAAGTAAGATGAAATAAAATTGCATGAAAGAGGAAGTGATGTTAAGCTTATTTTATGAGATATTTTTCAAAAAGTTCAAATTTCTATTTCCTTTGTAAAAATATAATTTAACAGTTAAGAGAAAAAAAAAGAAATATGAAGAGAGAACATGATCAGAAAAAAATAATCAGCAACCAATGAAAAAAAACCAGAGAATATAGGATGTGTCCATATTATCCCAATTGTTAGAAATGTTTAAAAAATTGAACCAACAAAAATAAGAGAATAACAAATAGAGAGGCCTTACAGAAAGAAGGTGGTCCAAAAAAAAGATAAGCAAAGGAAGAAGATAATAAAAAGAGAGATCAACAAAGATAAGATAATAAAAAGAGAGAGAAAAGAGATAATAAAAAGATCTTAAGTAGAAAAATAACAGAAGAAATATTGAGAGAAATAAAAGTAGATATGCTACAGAAAATGGATCAAAACAGTAAAAAGATGATTAATGAAGTAGCAGACAAAATCAACTGAAATTAAAAATTTTTTGAATGAAATGAGACAAAACAAAGAACAAAATGTAAATAAGCCAAGTGCAGGAAGCAATAGAATCTGTGAACAATGAAAGTCAAAGAAGCCTGAATTATATACAAGATTAAACAGGGGGATTGGCTAATCGAATTAAATTCTTGCAAGTCAGAGATGATGATATAATTAGAGAAAGAGTAAAAAAGTTGAAGGATGACCTTAGACAAGATGATCAAACTGAAAATAATAGTCATGTCTACATTAAAAAAAGTAGAACTTAAAAAAAAGATGGAAATAGAAGAAACAAAGGTAGTTGGTCAATATATAGAGTAAATACCTGGAAATGTAAACTATTTCCTTAAAGTAAGGATTTTATTAGAAAATTCTGGTGATGCACCCATTGAATTTGTCAACAGTCTGAAAAGATATTTTAGCATCAATGCCATGACTGAAGAGCAAAGCAAGCAATAGCTTGTAGCCATCTTTAAAATGCATCCCAAGCATGTTGGATTCATTATTCATTTGCCCTCATAATTTTATTGAGTTTAAGCAAGCACTTATAAAGTGCTATTGAAGTGAGGATCATCAAGAAGGGATTAAACATAAAGTATCCGAAGAGAATTGTCCTACTGATGAACTGTATACTCCATTTTTAGAAAGCTAGTGGCAAAATTGAGGGTGTTCACTGCCAATCCTTTCTCAGAATTTACAAATAATTAAGATATAGCTTCCTAAGTCATTTTGAAAGGATGTTAGTTGGCACAGACAGGATACAATTGAGCTGGTGGCTGAACTGTTAAGTGCTTTTGAGAGTTGCAAACCTGCATATGATGAAAAAAAAAAGAGCAATTTAAACTTCGAACTAATCAGCATACCAAGGAGACAATAATTCATGTATAAATGCCATACAATATGGGAAATGAAAACTCAAGCCACCATTATGAAACCAAGACAGAAAAGATAAACTGCTACTATGAAAGAAGAAAAAACAGAAAAGATTAACTGGTAGCATCAATAGTTTTACCAGAACCTGAATAATTAAAAGATTTTCAAGTGAATCAAATCTTTACCAAGGAAATATTCATTGAATATGGTTTTCAGCCACTGCGAAAACACAGAAAACTAGACAAACCAAAAGTAGAACATCTTTCAAGACAGAACATTATTATAAGAGACCTGATTATGCTCCTTAGTCTTCTAAAGCTGGATGCAGTTATGCTTCTGATGAATGTAACAAGAAAGAGCAAAATGAAATAGAAACTGAGAAAAAAAAGATAGTTTGCAGGAGTTGAGGGTAAGTATTAGAAGTATAGCTTTGCTTTCAGTGCTGATGGTAGGTAGATGATGTTCTTATAGGGATGCAGTATGTTTATGATGCTCCAAATTTTTTATCTGAGCATTACCCTACCTAAGGTCTGAACTTTTCTCCAATTAAGCTCCCCCCAGAGGAATAGAGCTTTATAGCAGTAGCACACTTTATTATCTACTAGGCACAGAACTGTGTCCTAGATGTTGAGCATATAATATTCATACAGGAAATGAGATAGATTTTCCATTTGGCCAAACATTCCTTTGGTTATTCATTCAATGTGCCCTCTGGGTAGTAAGTAGTGTTTGTGCATAAACTGAAATGTTTTATGTTGCTTATTCTGCATTGCTAACTTGTGTTCTGTGATGTGTTCATTATGATTCTGAAATGAGGCATATGCATTATGCTAATAGTTACCCCCATCTCCAGAAATAAATATATATATAAAAAATGAGAATTACTTTTGACTAAATAACCCAACATGGCTTAATAAATTATATTCCAGACTTTAAGTCTGTGGAAATGTTAATGCACACCTAAGTTTGACTAACATAAATTTTTGTTGTAATGAAATAAAATTGGCTGAATTAAACTAAAATATCAAGACAGGGGTTCAATTCAATTTTATTTTCCATATAAGACCAGAGTAATGCAACCAGTTTGCTACATGGCTGCATTAAAAATAATTATATAAGTTGGAAACATGTTCCTTGGGTTTAGGTTAGGATTATTTAATTGATTGGTGAAAATAGTATTTAATTTTTCCATGCATATGTTTTTATAATGTGTCTGAAATTATGTAAATATTTTATTTTCTTCCCCACATGATATTAGGAACATTCTAGACAATTTTTTCTAAATAATTGTAAAATCTTTTTTGAAAATTACAATATGCATATTTAATATGTATTATAAATTATAAATGTTGGTAGAATAGATAGAAAAGTATAAAATCATATAAACAATTTTTTGTTTTCTCTTTTCAATAATTTTATTTAATTACCAGTTGCTTTTATTTTTTTTTACAAAAATGTACCAAAAAAGAAAAAAAATGTTCTCTTTTTAATAATTTTAATTTTTTAAGAGAGATAAAAGTTTTATGATTAAAGGTATTTTTAAAAAGAAAACACAAAGTAAAATTTTAATACTTTTGGTAACTTTTATTTTTAATTAGAATTGTTAATTTTTTCTCTTTATCTCTCTTTATTACAGAAAATCAAATCCGTGTAATTAATTATCTTGTTTTTCTCATTGCAAGAAAAAAATTTTAATTAGAAATAAATGTCAAGAACTTGATGATGTTAATTTAAGTTCTTGACTTATATTTCAATGTCTATGTTTAAGAAAGGAACTGCATGAACATTGTATTTATGAAAATTCATGTAATTAGTTATTATAAAAACTATCATGTTGAAGACAGATTGTGATTGGCTTGTAGGCAAGATAGTTCTAGAAAAAAATAATGGGGGTGAGAATAAATGAGGACTTAAGTGTCTGATAAAAAAATATATTTCTAACTTAGCTGTTGAATAGGGAGCAGTCAAGTCTTAATTCAAATGATAAAGAAAAAAGAAGCAAAGTCTTAATCAAGATATTGCATAGAATAACATAATTTTAATCCATCTTTTAACATACTATGAGTTTAGTCATAAAAATAGTTTCTACAATGAAAACCAGGGGCTAAATTGAGCTAGATATTATTTTCCTTTATGTAATCCATCTTTACTGGAATAAAATGTAGAGAAAATATCCCTTAAAGTAATCTACAACCTTATCTTCAACTAAGAGCATTAGTCTATTAGTATCATATGGAATTTTAATGAGAGGAAATGGATAAAACTTCCCATTTATTAAGCTGAAAGTACTGCACACCAGAAAAAGAACATAATAATTATGTTCATGTGTAAAAGCCTTCAAGAAGAAAACTCAACTGGAAAAACTAGAAATTATTATTGAAAAGAAGAATTTCACAAAAAAATAAAAACATGGTTAAAGGTATTTTTGTACACATTGTATTTTTATTAATATTAAATTATCTAATAATAATTTTTTCAGAATTGATAATTTTAAATATTTTTATTAATATTTTCAATTTGTGACACTTTTTTTAAAATTCAGTCAATTTTCCATTCAAAAATATGAAATAGTTTTTAGAAAATTTAATTTTTTGTAAATTTAAAAAAAATTTTAAACATTTTTTTAGCTTTTTATTCATTTTCCCTCCTAAAAACTTAACAAAAGGTTAATTAAGCTAAATCAAAGATTGTTATTTTTGAAAATGTTTTTTCAATTCTTAATTATTTTAAAGAAATAGCTTAGTCAATTAAAAGTCAATTTATGAATAGAAATTAACTGATTGATTATATGTTTTATGAAAATATATGTTTTAAAAATATTTTTTAGTCTTAATTCCTTTATTCTATCCAATTTCTGTTTCATAAAGGGCAGTATGGGTGACTTTATTTTATGAAAGCTTAATGTCGTAGCATTTTTTAAATGATCACAATAAAACTATTTATTTACAATAGAGTATACTTACCACTTATTTGAAGTGATTTAAAATAAGTTGCTTGTTTATTTATCTATATCTTGCTCACTGGAATAATTTATAGAGTTCTTGCTTCCTGAGCTAGATTTGTGCATAACAATTATTATTAAAACAGAAAAAACTCTCCATATAGTAGTCAATCAGTGCAATCCAGAGTAATCAATGAATGTCAAAAGGCTTGTGCATAAAATCTCTATCTAGTGCCTATTTATCCAATATCCCCAGATTATGTGATGTTTAGTGGTTTAAACAATGAATTATATGGACTGGAAGTTTATTTTTAATAACTATTCATTCTTATTGCATTGCCAAATGTATATCATATAACACTATATCATCCATGCCATTTACTCCTTTTACACACTGCTTTATTTTCCACCCTCTTTTACAGTTTACAGTTTTGATTGCCATAGCAATATTTTTCAGAACTATAACATAATACAAACATATGAATATAAATATACATGAACATATAATTTACATTTTATATATCCATCTTATAATCATCTATTTATTATCTTTTAAATATTATATAATATTTTTATCCTTTTTTTAAATTCTATATTTATTAACTAAAACTTCCTATACATATATATTTTATTTTTATTCTTTATTTTGTTTTATTTTATTACTCTGTAAATACTTAATTCTAACTTAATATCTTTTATATTTTACATTTTTATTATTTATTTTATTAACAATCAATATTTATAATTTATACATTTAATAATTTATAATTTGTTTTTATCTATAATATTATTATTTTAAGTACATTTTAACACACCTTTTATATCTTCTAACTTCAACTGCTAAATTCAAATTTTAAAAATTTACCATTATATTTATAAATAATTTTATTGAAAAACCATATGTAATAATGATACAATTGTAAATCAAAAATTATAGTTATCCATGTTAATCAGGCAAGAAAATGTTCTGATGTGGTTACTGGTGTTGTTAATCCAGCTTAATCAGGCTCCACGTGTTGTCAAATAAAAATCTGGATGAGATTATTCTGTCCTTATGGTGAAATTCCTTTAGCTTGGAAATGAATGTGTCTTCAGGCTTGGGATGAGGAAAGGTAAACTTGTTGTGACATATGGCCATCCAGATGGCATAAGTGAGAAAGGTTGAGAGTCTTGTGGTGACATAATCCCTGAACAGAAAGCAACATTTAATATTTTAAGATTTTGTTCAGGGAAATGTGGCAGTGGTAAGTAATGAAAGTTCTGATTTTGTTATATGCTGAGCAATCATTTATCATACAATCAAAGGTTTCACAGGTTTTATGGCAGTTGTGACACATAGGATCTATATTCTTGAGGAATCTCCTGTAGTGCAGGAACCAGTTTGTCTGGAGTAAATTCAGGTTGATTTTCACTAGAAAGTTCAGGAACCTTGGCTCCAGCTTGAGATGCTTGAAAAATCTGGTGACCACCTGATTTTTACCACTGAGGTAAGGAATGGTAGAGTTTTGTGTGGGAAATAGCAGACTATGAGCATCCCAAATGGAGATTTTTTGTCTGAATACTAGGGTAGAGTGGCCATTGTGAGCGAAAAGGTAGTCAAGTATCTGATTCAGCCAGCTTATCTTTGAAGGTGGAGGTCTGTCTGATGGAATGACTGATTGTTCCACTACAATCTGGGGAAATTGCTTTTGTAGGATGTGGATCAGAGAGTGGCACTTTTGGTAATATAAAAAATGTTGCATGCAACGACATACCATTATTTTTACTATGTCGCTGCATGCGTTCAATTTCTATGGCTGCTGTTTTACCATTCCACAAAAGCCGTGCACAGATTCAGTTGATTTTTGTATTGAAAGTCATTGTCATGTTAATTATGGGTAGATAGTAGCTAATATTTGCCATTACCTTGATATTGAGGAGAGAGATTTTCCCTTGCATTGATAAATAAATCTTGGCAAGGTTTTTAACTGTGTTGGTGGTGGCTTCAATGATGGAATTCTGTATTTGTATCGACATGACTTGCGGTGACTTGTATATGGGAAACCCCAAAAAGTTTCGGGGGTCTTCTGAGAAATTACTATTATACTTTTAGTAGCTCCCGCTTTAAATTTTACACTTATATTATTAGCAGTTCCCTCTTCCTATTTTTTACATAACTAAATTTTTTTTAAAAATTACTTTTTACTTTATTTCAAAATTTTTTCCAGCCCAAATCTTTATTCGAAACTGGCTTAATTAATATAAATTGCCTCTTTTATTTTTCAATATATAGAAGAATATAACAACATAAATATGATAAAAATTCACCAATATATTTACATAAATTAGAAAGAAGGCATGAGTTTAAAAAGGATTGTATAAAGATGATACAATTTACAGATAATAAAAGGGATAGAAAAATAAAAGAGGCTATTTATATTAATAATATTAAGCCAGTTTTGAATAGAGATTTGGGTCTGAGAAAAATTTTGATATAAAGTTAAAAATAAAAATTTTAAAAAAATTTAGTTATATATAAATTAGGAAGCTAAAACTACTAATATATAAGTGTAAAATTTAAAAAGGGAGCTACTAAAAGTATAATGGTAAGTTTTTAAACTTTGAATTTAGCTGACAAAGCTAGGAGATATAAAAGGTAGATTAAAATGTGTTTAAAATAATAATATTATAAATTAAAATAAATTATAAATTACTGAATAAATAAATTATAAATATTTATTGTTAGTAAAATGAATAATAATAATACTGCAAAATATAAAAGATTAAGTTAGAATTAAGTATTTAAAGAGTGATAAGAATAAAATAAAATAAAAAATAAAAATCGAATATATGTATAGGAAGTTTTCATTAATAAATATAGAATGTAAAAAAAAGGATAAAAATTATATATTTAAAAGGTAATAAATAGATGGTGGATAAATAGATGGTGATATATAAAATGTAAATTATATGTTCATGTATATTTATATTTGTATTCATATGTTTCTATTATGTTGTAGATCTGAAAAAGATTGCTGGGGCAATCAAAACTGTAAACTGTAAAAGAGGGTGATAAATAAAAAATTGTGTAACAGTAGTAAAATGCATGGATGATTTAGTGTTATATGAAGTTTATGTTTAGAGTTATGTACATCCAGTTGATCATTATTTTGTCATTTTTTTAATCCTAGTTGGCACAAAGGGATATTCTTTAAAGTCCATGCACTAAATTTCATTTTATTTACTATTTCTTTAGAAATATAGTTTATTGGGTTGAGTAGTTGTAGCATGTCAGATGCTTGTAGAAGCTGATTATTGAAATTTTGTTTTCTTTTTTAAATTGCACGAAAACTATAAGCATGACATCAACAGAAATCTCAGCATTTATTGCTGCTTAAATCAATCTTTAAAATGATGTATCATAAGTCAAAATCAGATAAACTTTGAATTTTTTACTAATATTTTTCTTAATAGGTGCATTTAATTTTTTTCTTTTCTGATCAGTTTACTAAATTATACAAAGATGACAGAGGCAGAATTTCTTTATTGGCCAGACTCATTACTAAAATGGATTAAAATTACTCTGATGATTCACATTTCAAGGCCATCAATGCAATAAAGACATAATAACAGAATATTGATCGTAAGTATTCAATTTTAATTTTTTA
This sequence comes from Epiperipatus broadwayi, assembly GCA_028023455.1. Taxonomy (NCBI): domain Eukaryota; kingdom Metazoa; phylum Onychophora; class Udeonychophora; order Euonychophora; family Peripatidae; genus Epiperipatus; species Epiperipatus broadwayi. Next base: position 14,848,877 of record JAQFVV010012399.1, on the reverse strand, counting down.
ATTATTTGAATAGTATTTTAATTTTAATTATTTAATAAATGACATAATTTATTAATGTGTTTGTGTTTGCATTGGTGTGTCTGTGTAATATATAAATTATATAATATTAAATCACTTATACTCTTTACTATACAGTATATAAATTTGTATTTAAATATAGCAAAAGTGGTTTATGTACAATGTAATTTTGGGTCTCTGATCCAAATTTGAGGCAACCTTATTTTATAGGCATAATGATTCTTAAAATGATTAATAATTTATTAATGTATTTACACTTGTATTAGTGTATTTGTGTTTGCACTTGCATGTTTGTGTTTGTATAACAAGGAATAATTTACATATATAGAGTAGTGCAATGTAAAATTTAAGACTGATGCTCAGATGTACAGAAAGGTTACAGTTGATAAAGCAATTATAAAATTTACTGGGCATAGTACCATGTGAAATTATAAACACATAAAACCAATAGAGATTGCAAATAGTGTGGGTGTGGGGATAGCCAACAGTTATGTGTATACCACATGAAATTGTATGCCAGGTAAAGAATCAAATTCTGATTTTTGCCCATGCCTTGATACTTATGCTGTGGAATCAGTAGGTTTGCCACATCTTACATCACATTATTTTTAAGTTTATAGCTAGAAAATGAGCTATATGCAAATAAATTGTATTTCTGAGGGACAATAAATATAACAAGATAGCATCACTGGTGTGCATAAAGAATATAAACATCACTGACATGCACAAAAAGTATAAAATGAAGAGATGAAACTGCCTACAATTTCTAGTTTTAAATAGACAAGAATCCAATTGCTATGATGACAAATGCATGTCCATCTTCTGGAAATGATTTGTTTTGTTTCTTTTATTAGGATGAATCTTTTTCTTATAGATGCCTTGAGATTTGTTAACTTTTGGGGTACAAGATAAAAGTGAAGAATTCTTATGTGACTAGTTTTTGGAGATTCTGAAGTTATAAATTATCTCAGGTAAGAAGTATTGTGTATGGTTTGAATGAGAATTTTGTGAGAAATACAAATAAACTATTAATGAAGATGTAATTTAAACTTAGTTAATGATGAATTATTTGATTTATTGTTGTAATTTGATGGAGTGGCACCTAAGTATTTGCATCCAGATAATTATTGTTTGTATTCTTGCCCTAAGTTTGGCAATGGCTAAACAATTAGCCTGGTCTGTAATGGACTACTTCAAATACAGTCACAAGATTGATTGTTGATTTATTTTTGTTATTGATCTTTCATGGTGTTGAATGACTATTACTTTTGTGTAAAGCTGGTGAACATATAGTTAATTTGTGCTGATCTCTCATGCTCATTTCTTTTATATTTAATTTTATACTTTGTTTATTTGATGGTTTCCCATCTCATCATAATTCAGCCCTAATTTGGTATACTGTTACAAATCGCTATCCAATTGAAGGAATTGTAACCTCAGATTCTCTTTTATTAACCCCTATTTTCTGTACTTTTACAATTGACACCCAATTGTGTGACATTGTAAACCACAATTTCCCATCTCGTATTAACTCATATTTTCCTTACTGTTATAATATATATGCATTATGTTGGTAAACTGAAAGGAGTGATTTTGAATATATCTTTAACTAGTCTAGTCTTTATACAATTATATAGTAGGTAGATAATGATGATGATAATTGAACTTAAAATGAGTTACATTTCCCAATCGCTACAAAATAAACTGTAGGAGTTTGAAATAGCCTTCCCACCCAGAAATCATTTATTTTTAACTAATGATAAAGACATACATTCACAGTCTTTATTATATGCCATCTTTTTGTAGGAATAACTTCACTCCCCTCTACTCCCTCTCAGTAAACATTTCAGAATTTTTTTGAAACTTAGAGAGAATGTTTTTCTATTGACATGGAATTCATATGTACTAGTTTGATAATTTGAAATAAAATTTGAGATATAAAATGGCACTGAAAATTTCAACTTTATAAAATTAATTTAAAAAATCAGTTTTTTTACATCACACAATTAACTCCACACACGAAGTAAAGTTACTTCAGAATGAAATAATAAAATCATACAAAATAAATAAACTTAGCTACTGATATAAAAAAAGTACTTATTAAGGCTTTCTGTTCTAAAGTTTTAAAAGATAATGTCTCAGCATGATAGATATCTAGCATTATATTAATAATATACTTATAGAATTCCATGACTATTATCAATTCATTAACACAGTTATTTAGCTAGAAATTTGTTCTTTCATGCATTTTGCATTTTTTTTAAATATTCAATTACAACCATGATGTGGGCACACATTCCTCATAAGCACAAATGAGTTATAATTTATCCAGATATTGTGGCATTTATAGATTGAGCTCAGGTAGTTCTGAAAGATGACTACATATGCATGGCTTGTGATAATGTGTATTTAGATCAAATTAGCATTGCATATTCTGTAGCTTTTTCACAAAGTAACTAGCCATAAATAAATAGTTTCTATTTCTTTCAGTCACAATTTATATTTGATGACAACATAGTTAAAAAAGAAACAAAAATGTCTTGCCCTGAATCTAGGGGTATAAAATCAAATTTTCACAGATAGCCCTTTTTAATTGTACATTTTTCTCTAATGGCAGCTTCTATACTGATTATAAAATTTTTGTAATCACATAGTCCAACGATAAAGAATGTGTGCCCTTCATTCTTTTACTTAATCTTTCAAATAATTTTTTAAACTTTTTTTTTCTTTCTTTAATTAATATTGAATAATAGATTACCAATATTTTTCTCATTTTTTTCGGTTTAATTACTATCAAATAATAGATTTGTAGATTTATTTTTTGTTATTTGCAAATCTAATAAAGTTCTTGTCTTTTTTTTAATAGTTATATATCTTAAATTTATCTTAAGCAATTTTTTATTAAAATAATATTACATGAATTAAATTTATTTCATTACATTTATTTTTAAGAAGTTTTATTAGTTTTATCTGTTTTTATTTAATCCAAATAACACAATCCTATATACATATCACATCTTCTAAAAGAAAACTATATATGCATTCATTTCTTTATATAATTGTTATAATTTTACCAGCATATAAAGGCCATTGTTTTTATAATCATTTTTTTAATTGGTTGCTTTAACAAATTTCACTCATACATGGTATTACTTTGGAGCCATGAACTACATGATATCAAACTACAATGATTTCATTAAAACAGGCAAAACTCTCCATACAGTAATGCCACTCAGTGGAAGTCAGAGTAATCAATGGATGCCAGAAAGCTTGTGCATAAAATCCCTATCTAGTGCCTTCTCATCCAATATTTCCAGATTAGTGTCTGGCTTGTGGCTTCATTGATGAGGAGCTTTGGATCTGAAAGCATGTCACCTAGATTTTAGGATCTAATGCAATTTCCCAGCCTCCACCTTTTATCTCTACTTAACTACAAAATTATGAGAATACAATTGAAAACACAATAATATTTTCAATCCAAGCTCATTAGCTTATATAGTCATATAGGTCTGAACTTACTTTAGTACCCATACATTTTGGTATCTTTGGTTTTTTTATAACCATAGCCACCACTATGCTATTCAGCAGGATTGGTGTTAAGCCACTAAACATCACATGATCACCATTTCTGATGCTTGCTCATAACTGTTATGAAAGCTACAAGTCAGAAACTAATGTGGGGATATTGGATGAGTGGGCACTAGATAGAGATTTTATGAACAAGCCTTCTGGTATCCATTGATTACTCTGGCTTTCACTGAGTGGCATTACTGTATGGAGAATTTTGCCTGTTTTAATAACAGTTAAGAGAAAGCATGAGAAAAGGTGATCATGTGATGTTACATGACTTCAATTATACACTAACCAAAATTAAATGTAAATATAGTACTATAACATCTACTTCCCTCCTAACTAAATATCACATTTTAAACATGAATATATGTATTGTAAACATACTTGCTTCATGATTTAAATACTACACTTCTGTACTTTAATTAAAAGCACAGGTATTGATTTTTTTCTGAGCATTTTTTCTTCAAAAAGTTTTACTCCAATACCATATTTTTTAGAATCCAGAAATCTATATGACCTATGAAAAGACCATCATTTTTGTAATAGTTTTTTTTTTAATTGGTTGCTTTAATAAATTACTTCTTAGCAGAACAAATACTTTTTATTTCTTGAAAAAATACACCTTCTAACAAAGAAATTTTTAACTTGAATATCACATGACAGCATTACAGACAAACATTTAAGGATTTTATATATAAGATAATAATTATAATGGCTTACTAAATGGTTATAACATGCTTGATGTACAGCTGAATATTCATCTTTCAGAATCTGTTACAGCACACACACAGTGTGTCTCAGTGATAATCTCTAAATCAACACATATGTTGTGTAGTAACATATTCATCACAAAAACTTTAGGAAAGTAGCACATGCGATACTGTATGCTTTGAATCTCCACCCATCATTTTCACTGCTTTTCTTGCCAATGTGAAAATAATGCAAACCACTTGAAAGCATTCTTGAAACTCATGTTTTCACTACACAAGTTGAAGTATTTCAAAAGTTTCAGTGGTAGTTTTTTCCAATTTAAAAGAAAATTTAATTTTAGCATGTTGTTTCATCATGAGTTAATTCTTCAACCGCCTCTTACGAGGCATCTCGTCGACATCTGACGTCACTCTAACTCTGCTAGTTCTTATGCTAAAATATTCGTTTGACAGGTATTGATTAGGTTTTTAAAAGTTCTGTAAGATGGTGTCCTCTTCCGAATTATTTTACAAGTAAAAAATCAAAAAAACCGCATTTTAAACTAAACAAAGAAAGAACCTTGTCAGTGATTTGCTGTCAGCTGAAAAAGACATTCTGATTGGCTGGAAAGAACAAAGAAACCGCCTGATCAAAGAAAATAAAGAAAAATGCTGAGATTTTCATTTTGAATGCAATTTAAGTATTAAAAAAATATAATTTGAGAAATTAAACTAGTTTTTTAAAAAATATACCAAAAAAACAAAATTATTTTCGAAAAATATTGAAGATTTTAGTAAAAATATTTAAGATTTAGCAAAAAGAAATCTTTACTTTTCGATAACGTAAAATTGAAAAAAAGCATTTGCGTCAGTACTTTTTTGTTTAGACATTCGCTTTATATTTGCCGAAATTGAATATATTTTATAATAAATAAATAGCAATTTATTTTTGAAAGAACTTTCGTTCTCTTTCATAACCTGAAAAATTAGTAATATACTTTTTATAAACGTATCTGAGTTGAATTTAATATTATAGGCAAATATGTTTTAACAATAGGCTTTGTCTTCAGTTTGTGAGTTGGCCAATTAAAAGATTTGATTTTTACCTCATACAACCAATAATATAATTAGCAGTTTAAGGGTTAAGATACAAAACACAATGACTTATATCATGTTGAAAAATTAAGATCCAAATACTAATGCCTTAAATTTATTGTATTGAATAATTAAGTCACTATCCAAAACATAGGTAGAGTCAGAGATAATATTGCAGTCATTTTGAAGAGAAAACCAATTATCAGTACCTTTTCACTGGGATTTCATATTTTTTGTGCCAAATATTTCTTTGCTTGCTATTCTAAAAGCTATTTTTGCAATACTTTATAAAAAAAAATATCTCAACAATTTCTCATCAAATCTACTGCCTATTCTTACACTAATATGCATTATTATTATTCTTAAATGAGATGATACATAAATATCCATATATATGTAATATACCTAATGCTGTCTCTTTATGATGAAATATTTTCTATTTGTATTATTATATAAAAATATAAAATATTTTAGGACTTCTTTGTCCAGTTTGATTTGTTGGGGATTTTGTTTATTAGTTTCATTAATAAACAAATTGTTCTCAATAGTTTTGATCATAATTCAATCCACAAGTTTTTAAAACTAGACAATATTTTTTTCTTTTTTCTTTACTTTCTGAACATGCTACTCATTGATGGTGAAGATTATGGCCACTAAATGAAGAAACCAAGCCAATTTTACACTAGTTTAGAAAGTTTTTATTCACAGATTTATCATCTTTAAATATTTTTTTGCTATCTTTAAATTTTTTTTGAATTAATTAAGAATTTAAAATATATGATACACTTATATTGTCCATACGTCCTGTTTTTCCTGGATTTGTCCCAGTTTTATCCCTGTGTCCCAACATTTTCTTTCAGGACAGTTAATTGTACAGATTTTTTTAACTACTCATTTTTATTTCATTTTTAAATTTTAACTTTATATTTAATTTTTATATTTATTTTAAATTAATATTTATTCATTTAATATTTTATAATTAATTTTTTGATTAGTTAATTAGTAATTTTCCCAAAATGGAAATAGCTCCTCATTATTTTCGTACAATAATAATAAGCAATTTCAATTTGTGATTTTGTTTTGGTAGAATACAAACAATTATCTTTTGCTTTTGTTTATATTACAAAATGAGTATTTTGTTAGCAACATGAGTATTTTGTTAGCAACATAAATGTGGTTGTATATTTTAAAACAAGGCAAAACTCTCCGTACAGTAGACCCACCTTGTGCCAACCAGAGTAATCAATGGATGCCAGAAGGCTTGTGCATAAAATCCCTATCTAGTGCCTACTCATCCAATTTCCCCAGGCTAGTTTCTGGCTTATGGCCTTTGTCAGTGAAGAGCCTTGGATCTGAGAGCGCTGCATCTAGATCTTAGAATCTAATGTAACCCTCCAAGCCTCCTCAGAGTAATGAATTTAGGATATAGGGCAAAATTAAAGTTATTTTTCTGTTTTAATAAGATGGCACAGAATAGTTTTTCCGAGTAGTTGGAGTAATACAAGAGTAAGATTATTATTTAAAGGAAAGGATAAGGATCATAGAAAGTTACATAATGATAGACTGATAGTGGTAACATCAGTTTTATATAAAGTTTTCTCATATATGGTGGCTAGACGAGTTGTAAAATGGATGAAAGGGGATAATGTAGTGGGGGAAATGCAAGGAGATTTTAGATTAGATAGGCGTATAGGATATAGTTTATTTGTAGTTACACAACTTATGGATATGAGTAGGAATTCAGGTAAACAGTTATATATGAGTTTTATAGATATAGAGAAGGCATATGATAGAGTAAATAGAATTAGATTATGGATAAGTTTAGCAAATTTGGGAATGGATGAAGCTTTAGTGGATATTATTAAGAAAATATATGAAAATAATTAATACATATATATCAATTAGGGAATATGGAATCAGTTAAAGTTAAAAATGGGGTGGGACTAAGGCAAGGATGTTCTATGTCACCTATTTTGTTTGTGTTGTATTTGAGTGAAATGGAAAAAGCAATAGAAAGATTAGGAAGAGGGATATAAATACCATTAATAGGTAATAAGGAAGTATATATTTTGTCAGATCTTTTTTTTTTTGTGGATGATATATTTTTGTGTGCAGAAAGAAGAGAAGATATGGAAGTTGTGCTGAGGACATATGCAAGGGTGGGTAAAACGATGGAGATTAAATTTAGTGAAGAAAAATCAAATATAATGATGGTTAATACTGGGGAAAGAGAAGATGTATAATTTTTATTGGGAAATATTAAGTTAAGTGTGGTGAATAGATATAGTATTTGGAAATTATTTTAAGTAATCAGAAAAATTATTTGGATGAATGGGAGAAAAAATTGATAAATGAATCAAAGAAAAGAAAGGGATTGATAAATAAATTAACAGTGTTTTCATTTAATAAATATGATGTAGCTAGAATTATATGGAAGGGAGTTGCAGTGGCAGGGTTAACATATGGTAATGATGCATTATGTGTTAGTAAAGGGGTATTAAATTACTTAGAAAAAGTTCAAAGGGAAGTAGGAAGACATGCATTGGATGCAGATGTATGGACAGCAAGGGAGGCAATTCAAGGAGAAATGGGATGGTCAAGTTTTTATATGAGACATGCATAAAAGTAAAATGAAATTGTTTGGTAGATTGCAGTTTATGGATAATAAAAGAATAGCCAAAATAGTATTTAATTGGGTTATGAGTAAAGGGCAGGTAACAAAATGGGTGAGAATGGTAATGCAGTATGCAAAAGATTTGGATAAAAAATTTATATCAGTATATTTGTACAAAAGATGGGATAATTATGCTAGGAGGATTGTTGAGTGTTATAGTGGTAAGGAATGGGATAAAAGAATAGATTTATTAATAAAGAATAGGGAGTTAGAGAGATGGAGAACTAATATGGAGAGTAAAAAGAGTTTAAATATATATAGAAATAAACAGAATATTAGGTGCGAGTTAATATATGATAATAGTAAGGAAAGTAGTTTATTGTTTAAGGCTCAAAATGGGATCTTTAGCAACAAGAGAATATACATGTAAGTGGAAAAATATGGGTGATTTAGTCTATAAGTTATGTAAGGAAAAAATAGAGAATATTAGGCATCTGTTAATTGAATGTAAATGCTTGAAAACAGAAAGGATACATATAATGAAGTTATGGAAGAATAAATATGAAAAAAGTGATTATATAGAAAGTGGATTATTGGTTTTTATGCTGGGTTTGGGAAAAGATAAGGGGAATTTACATATAAAGGCCATGAGGTTGACAAAGATTATGTTGTGGAAATGGGATGATGCAGAATATGGGAAAACTTAGACTGGGAAATGAAAAATAAAGTGGCTAACATGTTTCTCTGGGCATAATTATTGAGAGATTCTTGACTCCGTTTAAGGAGAAGCTACAGTAATATCACATCACATCATCACATTCTTGTTTAATAACAATTATGTGCTAGTATGAGATAGTGATAATGTGATTATATATTTTGTGATTTTTAAATTTTATATTAGAATGTACAGTAATCTCCAATGAAGTTTTTTTTTTTGGTCGTGTATCCTTGTTAGGCCATGTGGATACCTAGATATAGTTATACTTTTATTATGATAATTTGGTAATCTCGATTATGAAATTATATCATAATTACTTTTCAATATTTTATATCTTTCAATTAAAATTCCGCCATTTAAATTTTTTTATGCTGGGCTAAAAACAATGTTATGATAAGCTAATATAAAAAATCAACATGCATTAGAATAATTTGTATGCTGGTGGAATTTTATGTTTATCACTAATTTTTAAATTAAATAGTCATTAATTAACTTTTTTTTTCCTCACAAAGCTAGTACAATTTTCATACTGCTTAATGTAACAACAACGATCAAATCTAAATCAATTAAGGTGTTACTGGAGTTCCATTTGACTTGGTTTAAATTTACATGGCAGCACAGATAATTCCTCATTTAAATAATTTTATAATTATACTATTATAATATATTACCCACACCACTAAACAGGATTCTATATTTAAAAAATCACTAATTAATTTTCTTTCTTTTTTTTAAAATATAATATATTTTTATATTATCTGATATCAAAGTTTAACCTTGAATAAATGAAAAATAAATCTAAACATTGAGAACTATAAATTAAGCAAATATTATTGAAATTCCACCCAATCAGGCTTAAGTCTAAATTTATAAAACAAAGTAAATAATTACCTATTGTAATAAGATTACAATTGCATTAACATAATTTATTATATATAGAAGCAAACATTCAAGCTGATATATTGAGTCCTATGTAAAATGATTGTTTACCAATTAATGGTTATTAAATTTTTTCCTTGTTGTTGTGTTATATGAAATGTGAATTTATTTTTCACTTATTAATTCTTAAATGTTGATAACAAATAATGTCAAATTATGCTGAATTTATATAAAAAGAATCAATTATTGATTTTTTTTTTAATATGACCTAGTTTGTGTAATTATTGTTTTTTTTTAATTCTAAAATTTAGTTTCTGTTTGCTAAAATATTTATATATAATAATCTATTAGTTTGCAACTTTTTGTTCACTGTCATTAGTTTCTAAAAACTTTTTGCAGATCCCAAACTTTTTCTAATACTTTTTTACAAAAGTCTTTATGCCCTGTTTAGCACCTTGGCAGAATATATAATCTCAAAAGTTAAAGATTCTCAGAATAATTCTCAACTGAATAAAATACAGAACGTCTTAATTTAATCTATTAAATGAAACTGTTATATTTATTTTGTTTCATGAATGCTTTCATATCTCATAATCTTACAAGAAAGTAATTAGATGATTATTATTTTTATTCAAGATAGCTTGATTTCGTCATCTCATCTGAAATAATAATTTTGGAGAATGCATCTAAATATTTTAATATCAAATGATTTCAGCTTACATACTGCTATTTTAACAACATAGATGCCAGGTGATAGTGCTTAATAAATATCTATTTTTAAAGTCATATTCGATATCCCCAGACTAGTTTCAAGCTCATAACTTTCATCAGTGAGGGGCTTTGGACCTTATATGATCATACAGGCTATTTGGATTAGATTAAAGATATTTACATATTTTCAGTTCAGACTGATGAATTGACAGTATAAAAGAGAGGTAAATTGATGGCATCTGGAAGGAAGGTGCATAGATTCTAAAGATGCAAGCAGAGCTGGATCCAATAAGTGCAGGGCCTGATTGAATTTTTTTGCAGGGCCCTCTATATATTAAATATTTAAATAAAATGCAAATTCAATATTTCAAAAAATAACTTTTTGTAATTCTGGTGGTGATGTGGGGCTCCTTCAAGTTCGGGGTCCGATTGGGTCCAATTGCTCCAATCGCCTTAAATCCGGCCCTGGATGCAAGTGCACTATTCCAAGATCCAAATTTCCTCATTGATGAAAACCATAAGCTTGAAACTAATCTGGTAATATTAGATAAGTCCAGATAGGAATTTATTAAGCACTATCACAATCATCTATTAATATTAACTAAAGCTTACAGTAAATAACATATGAGATAGTGAAAAAGTATGTTGCTTATTCAATAGTCACTTTAGTAATAGTTTATTCTTTTGCTAAGTTGTATGTTTATCTTTAGTTAATTTGTGTAAACTTTCTAATAATATCAGTATATGATACTGAATATACATGTCAGCAATACAAATTAATTAAAATATTTCAAGAACATAATTTTTTTTAGGTTTACAAAGTTTTTCATAAATTACTTTTAGCATCTTATTTTATTTTACTTCTATTTTATATTTTCTATTTATTTTGCCTTAATCAATAATAATTGGATTAAATAAATATAATTATTCAGTTATTCAATTTAGTGCCTGCCATCATAATGTTTCCATCCCAATATAGGTTTGTTAAAATTCATTTTCAGGGTTATTTTCGAACTTGATGAATTTAATTCCAAGTTATTGATTTTACCATCAGATGTTGCAAAAAGAAATATCAACATTTTTATCTTTGATCATTTTTCTCATTATCTGATTTTTCTCACCCTGGATTTCTAAAAGCTTGCAAAACTGAGTTTAATTAAAGGGATTCAAACTCATTTCAGTCACCCACTCTATCTCATATAACTGATAGCCTTGACCAGATACATGTGAAAATGTTAAATGATCTCTAGTATTTGTATTTCATGCTGAACCAGCACTCATCAATTGGTCTGAATCATTATCTCCACACATATACATATAATTAGTGCTCTGTTTATATTAAGATAGCAAATCTACAAACTTTAATGGACAGGCTTCAATCCTCTCCACTTTTCAACTTCTCAGCTCGTCATAGCTTCGAAAGTCTGATGATGAAATACTGAAAGCTCTTATTGATGCCAATATTATTATCATATCCATGTTGATCTTAAGTCAGTCTGACTCCTCATATGCAGGACCTTAATATGGCCATTTAAATATATAGAACAGGGATGGGCAGAATAGAAAAGTGAATCACTTCTTTTTAGATTCAATTTTTTTAATAATTTTCTGAAATTTTATTAATAAAGTGAAATCTTTTATAATTTCTACACATGTTCTTTATTCTAAAAAAAGTTCATAATTCCCATCTTTTTGATTCTCCCCAATTTTCTTCATCCAAACCTTTTTTTACTTTTATTGTATTTTGTTGTCTTTACTGCAGTATTTTTTTTAATAATGCTCAATATTTATTTGAGTTTACTTCATCAATTACTCTATTAATATTTAAATATTTGAAAACCAGGAACTCTTCACAAACCTGGAGCTTAATTGTAAGTGTAGGGTATTTGAACTCGGATTTTCAAGCACCCTTCAACTATCCACACTATCTCATACAACTGATACACTTGACCACACACTATGTAGAAAAGATAAATAATCACCAATATAATATTTCGTGCTAAACCAGCACTCATCAGTTGGTCCAGTTTATCATCTCCCACACACATATATATATAATCAGTGCTCAGTTTATATTAAGCTAGCAAATCTTCATACTTCAATGGACAGGCCTCAATCCACTCCAACCTTCAACTCTTTGGCCATCCACATCATTAAAAATCTGATAATAAAAAGCTCAGTTTATATTAAGATATAAAATCATTGTACTTCAATGGACAGGCCTCAATCCACTCCAACCTTCAACTCTTCAGCCATCCATATCATTGAAAATCTGATAATGAAAACCCAATGATGGATGGCTGAAGAGTTGAACGCTGGAGTGGATTGAGGTCTGACTATTGAAGTATGAAGATTTGCTATCTTAATATAAACTGAGCACTGATTATATATATGTGTGGGAGATGATAATCTGGACCAACTGATGGGTGCTGGTTTAGCATGAAATGCTTATATTGGTGATTATTTATCTTTTCTGCATGTGTGTGGTCAAGTGTATCAGTTGTATGAGATAGTGTGGATAGTTGAAGGGTGCTTGAAAATCAGAGTTCAAATCCCCTACACTTTCTATTAATATTTGTGCTTTTTTTCTTATTCTGTAAATCTGAAAATGTTTTTTAATATCTCTTTTTAATTAAGCACTTGGCATATTTTTTTGTTGTCTTAATTCTTTTTTTTTTCTCAAAAAAATCACTAAATTGTGATATAATCTCTCTCATCTGAATAGGCTCAATATAGTTTCTAAATCTCTTTAAATCAAAACGTAATCCAATTGAAAACAAACATTTATCAATTTTTCAATTCGAACATTTCTTATTTTCCAATCAATTTTTTTATAAATGTTAATATAACCATTAACAATCTATCATTACTGAAATGCTATTTTCTCAATTTTTTTTTACTATTGATATGGATAAATAATTATATTCTTAAAGTCTTCTTTTGTCATCTGAATACAAAACTCTTGCACCATCTTTTTTATTTTCTCAGAAACTTATCATATATAGATTTTCCTACTATCTCTATCAACCTGTTTATCATCTGAATGTAATTTAGTATTAGTGGTAAAATTTTGGATTAAAAAATTAAAGCTTTCTGAGAATTGATTTCCATCTGAGGAAAGTAAAAATAAAAAAATAAGTTTTGTCAACTGAATATAATTGTTTCCCAGTACTGTGATTACCTTGTGGCCATTGTGATTTCTACTATAGCATGTAAATGCAAACTAAAATGACAACATAAGCACTTATAACTTTTTATTATCATTGAAAGTCAAACATATTATAAATATAGAGAAAACAATACTGATGCATATATATATATATATGTGTGTGTGTGTGTGTGTACATAATCTAATTATCATGTGTATTCTACTTTCATAACAATCAGATATGTACATGTAATATGTTTCTAGACGTTTTTGTGTTAAATATCTCATTCCTTATGAATTCATTTTACTTACTGTATCATTTCTGTGGGGTGTTTATGATTACATAGCTGCATTTAATTTAATGTTAATAAGTTTATTTTATAAATGATTACTGTACATTATTTATGATGCTTTATTTTTTAAATTGCATGCTATGAAATGATTTTACATCTTAGTGCTTTAATTTTTATTTCAGACTTTGAAGTAATTTTACATTACTACAAAGATGAATTTCTCTTGAACTCATTATTGTGAATTCAGTATGAATGAAGCACTTACTTTTTGCATTTACATATTTTGAATTGGAATTAGGAATATTAGGTAAAATATAACATTAAAACAAAGTAACAACACCAATATCAGCAAATTAAAAAAACACAGACTGATTAAAAAAAAAAAGAGAGAGAAAATAATGTTTTAGTTTAAAAAAAAACAACATGCAAAATTAAGAAGTATCTTTAGAAAAAACATCTGCATTTTATATATATTTATTTAGTATATGGACTTTTTTAAAGATATTATATCATGAAGGAAACTGTAAAAGTTTTAACCAGAAAATAGAATCATTATTAGCTTCATTTTGTTCTTTAATTCTACCACTATTCGTATAGCTACAGATTGAATAATCATTAACTACATAATTTATATGTGTTTATTCACTTCCTCATAGGTCAGTAGTTATTAAATTCCATTTATAAAGAAGGTGAGTGCAACTACCATAGGTTATTCTGAATCTTTTGATTATAGTCTGTAATGTTTAGGAAGATCAAATCCTGATACTTTATGATTGCATCTGATATGGATGCTTGGTTGAACATCCAGAAAGGGGATCTTGATTTGAGTCTTATGTAAATAAAAAAAAATCTTGAGTAGTTGGTAAGTCTAATCTATATAACAGTCTTTTATACATTTTCTGCGACATATTTTTTTCTGATATTTGGCAAAGGAAGTCACTGCAAAGAAGTAGGCTTTTGTCATAATATTTCTCATAACCATTAACTGATTACCCAGAAGTTTAGTGTATAAACTAATATTTATTAGTAGAATATGCTTGCACAAAAGAAGTTGTTTAAAACATAAAATATTTACATGAAAGCTCATTTTTTTAAGGAAGTTATTATTAAAAATTATTTAAATATAACTTGTAAAATTTATAGGTGACTGCAATTTAAAAAAATTATGCCTTAGCCTGTGGATTATTATATGATGTGAAAGTTTTTTAGCATTCCATAAATGAATTGCTTTTGGTTTCCGATTTTATAAGAAAATCTTTTGCTTAAAATATTTATTGCTGTTGACTATCTTTTGGTTTCTTTTATTTATCATACATTTTATGTGGGGTCTAGTTTTTACTTTGCTTTATTTAAATATACATTGGTATACATAGATTATCTTTTACTTTACTATTTTAATAAATATTGTTTATTGCAAAATATATTTTCTTCATTTTATTTAATATGCATTAGTACTTATAAATTCAATAATAAATATGTAATTTCTTATGTATGTTCTGTATATACTTAGTCATCAATATACTTTTTAAAAAAGATTTATTAAATAATCAACATTGTTTTTTGATATATTTTATTGCAAAATAAATGATTTTCTTGATTTTATTTAATATACACGTGTAGTTATAAAATTACCAAAAAATTACTGACATTTTATTTTTATTAATTAGTTTTAGATTTTAGTAAGTGTTACTGACATCATTAAAAAAATTAATGGTCTGAAATGCAGATGAGCTGGGCATATTGGTAGAAGAGATGATAATAGATAGATCATTGAAATCTTAAACTGGATTCCAAAAGATTGTAGAAGACCTAGAAAGAGATTTTATATGAGATGGATTGATGAAATAAAAGGGGTTATGTGGACAAGAGAGACTGAAGATTGGAGATGGATTGAACTTGGAGAGGCTTTCATCCTGTAATAGATTGATTATGGTTGAAAACGATGATGAAGAGTCTTACCTTTTGCATAAATGGTAAATATTAAATAATTTAATAAAGCATCTAGTTTGTATACTCTATTAGCATCAACAGTGCTTTCTTTTTTGAAAACTCATTGTTGTTCACTTCTTTTTCCTTTTCAAAAGCACTAGTTTTCAGCGCATTGCATGAACCCAGAATATCTCAGTTTAAAATAAACACCTTTGAAAATACAATTAACAGACAACCTAATATTTTGTGTTTTCCTGAAGATTTGTGACTTGTAAATAACGTTTTGTTGATAATTATATCAAGTTCACATTTAAAATTTGCCTTTGTATATATGATACAATTTTTATTATTTTACACAAACTTTTAATTTATTAGTGTCTTTGTAATAAATCAATCTATTCTTATTATGAACATTTATAAGTTAAATGTATACAGTATATTTAAATTATAAGATTTTCTATGTAACATTTGGTATCAACAAATTTTTTCATTCTCACCATCAACCATTATCAATCCATGGCAGGATGGTCTCTCCAAGTTCAATCCATCTTCTCTGATCCCTAGCTTCTCTTCTCTACACCACCCCTGCACATTTTCTTATTTCATCCATCCATTTCACATGTGGCTTGTTTCTGGGTCTTTTACAATCTCTTGGAATCAAATTTAAGATTTCAATTGTTCATCTATTATCATCTCTTCTAGAATATGTCCAGCCCAGCTCCACTTCAATCTTTTAATTTTTTCAATGAGGTCAGTAACACCTGTTTGTTCTCTTACCCATATATTGTGTTTTCAATTTCTTCTTGTTACTCCCATCTGCATCTCTCCATACTTCTTTGAGTGGTCTGAAGTCTCTGTATTGCTCTTCCATTAAGCGTCTAAGTCTCAGGTCCATAAGTAAGAACTGGTAAAACATCATTTATTAAAAACCTTTCTTTTCAAACATATAGGCATATTTTCTTTTAGTATCAAGTTATTTCTACCAAAAGCACTCCAACCAAGTTTAATTCTATGATTAATTTCATCCATTATGTTTCCATCTGCATTAATAATCTGAGTAAAATATTTGTAGCTGTTAACTTCTTCTAACTCATCATAATCAATCTTTATTTTCATATTTTGAGAAAATCCATTAAACATTACTTTAGTCTTTTTAACATTTATCTTTAGTCCTATTTTCATCTAATAACTCCTGCAACATTTCCTGCAGCTCTAAAGCGTTATTTGCAAAAAAACTACATCATCTGCAAAATCTAAATGACTTAAATAATCACCATTTACTTTCACTCTTTTAGCTTCCCATTTTAATTCACAAAATATTTCTTACAGCACTGCTGTAAAAAGTTTTGGAGATATGGAGTCACCATGTCTTACACCTTCTCAATGTGGACTTTCCTAGTATCATTATGTAATCTAATTGTTGCTGTTGAATTTTTATAAATATTTTTTAAAATATGACAATATCCTGGATCTATACCTTGATGATCCAATGCTTTAATCATTGAAGAAATGTTTATAGAATCAAATGCCTTTTCATAATCTACAAATCCAAAGCATAATGGCAACTCATATTCATTTGTCTTTTATATAACTTTTCTCAATACCTGGATATTGAAGCAGTTGGATCTGAGTTCGATCCTAGCTTTATGGCATCTAGCCATAAACCCACTTCAAACCCCTAGTACTAACCTTAAATTTCCGATGCAATGGGGCTTTATATGTTTAATCCACGCTAATTTCCGTAAAGGAAACTTATTTTATAAATGTGTATTAAAATTACTTCTTTCAGATTTAAATTGATCAATTCTATTAATAAATTCATGATAAAATTATTCATGAATTTATATATATTACAACTGCATGGATTGTGCGTACATATTTGTAAATATTTAAATATATATAATTGTTCGAAAGTTTCATTGCGTCGGGAATATTTCTTTTTACTTTTAAATAATTTGTTAAAGTTTTAATGATTAAAAGCTACATTATTTCGATAAGCTTTCAGATTTTCCCTTTCCAAAAACAACAGTTAAAGTTTTATTAATTAGAAAAAAAGATAGGATTTCCTACTTAAAATCATTTTCTGATTTTAAGAATTCATTTTCTAATTAGAAAATGAATTCAAGTTAATGAGTTGGAAAGCCTTATCGAAGGAATGTATCTAAAAACAACTATAATGAAAGCAGCACTAGCCTGAAGGCATCAGAGGACAGTATATATAGCTCTGAAAAGTTTGGAGAAGGGAGAAGCCAGTCTTTGTTGCAGAAAAGTGTCAGTAAATTATGTGCTGTTCAAAATCATGAATTCAAAAAGTGTTCCTATCATGGTAAGGGGCTAAACATCAGGAATCTGGCTATTGTTCCTGAAGTCCCCTAAAAATCTTCAGTGGGGCTGCTGAATCTTTTCCGGACCAATCATGCTGCTAAAATCGTGAAAATTCATTAAAATACTGTTCAAGTAATCGACCAAATGGTGCCTACGTTTTTACCAACCTGGATGTGTAAACTAAGGAAACCAGCCCTGGAAGAAATGGGTAATATATTTCCATAATGAACCTTAAACTATCTGGCCAGTTTCCGAACTTTACTTTACACTCCCTTTAAGAGCTCTTCTCATTTATAAATGTAATAATCTGTGTAACACCTTTTATTTATGCTATTTTAAATTAGTAATTCTCTCAACTTCTAGTCTTTAAATTTAACTTTCCCTTCTCACGATGGTGGTTCATTTATTTTATTATGTATATTTATTGAGTAAATTTATTAATGTTATTTTTAATTATATGCCAATAATCCTTCAACTCGATGATCTCCTTCATTTTCTTTGCCTTACACAAGTAATATAAACTTAATTCTGATAGTTAATTTTCGCCCTTTAGAACTAGATTTATACAGTTTGATCAATCATCGAGTCGAAAGAAATTATTAAATGATTGCTATTTTTATCATTGGCTAATAATAAATTATTAGCTCCGTTTCTAATCTATGCCACCGCTATTTCCTCGTTTCACTATTTATTTATTTATTCATATATAATCTTAAAATGTTTTACTGCAAAAGGGCCGATAAAGGAATCAAATATATTCTAATACAAATTTCTGTTACTCGCTATTAAGATTCAGGAAGGGCATGATGTTTGGGGCATAACTAATATAATTTTATAAATGCTTTGAAATAGTTTTACTTAAAAGCTCGTTTAACTTTAATTCATTTGATCAAGTCATCATGTAGAGCATTTTATAATTGGATTTTAGTTCTCAAACGGTGACTAGTAAGTCATCATCTTCAACATTGCTGACGTAGGGCAATCTTCCGCTCCGTTAGGCTGGTCGGTGATAATATTTCTGTTATTTTAAATTATCGAGGAAGAAAGCACTTCCTCTCCTGTTCATATTAGTCAAAGGGCATAAGACTTGTCAGATGCAAGCCACCATAGGACTTCGATTATCGACTAGCTATCATCTTTCAATTTCACTTTATAGCTCATAATTCGTCAGCACCGTTGCCTCTCTGTTCCGGTAAAGCCCGCTCTGATGCTCGTAATTTGTGATGAAGTGATTTAAATTAAAGTCCAGCAAATTCTCAGTAAATAAGTTTTCCAATATAAAGTTATGCCCTAAAACACGTATCTTGCTCTTCACGAATGGATTTGCGAATGTGAAATAAATATCACATTCTTTCGTATAAAATTAGAGTAAAAATTTCCTTTACTAATGAATACCTTTATCTGCCTTTATTTTCTTGTCAGGGGCATAGACATAGACTTTCAAATATTGCCTAATATTCATTGGCATATAATAAGGACCGCCTCTCTTATTATAATTATAAACTTTGTTTAAAGGCTAGATGTGATTAATATAATCATTATTCATTATTCAAACAAAACAAACTATTACTATTAAATATTTTCTAAACACACTTGGTTTCTTAGTTCTTAATTCTTTTATAATAATTTTAATGTTAATACTCACTGTCTGTGTTGGCAACCTGAACATATACATATGATTCGATTTAAAAGTATCCTAAGTTAATTAATTATCCAATATTAGTGTCAGTTCAGGGATCTCTAATCCTCACCAACCATTGAGCTAGTTTCTTGGTGCATAGCACTGTGCCGTCGATTTAGATTTCTACTAATCTGAGCTGTTGAGTTGGGTTTGAATTCAGTTTGAACCAGCTGAGTTTGGATTCAACTTGCATTTAGATGGTGGGGTTTTTCGACTGGTACAATATGATCTACTGTACTAAAGTCACTTTTAAATCCAGCTGCTTCTCTTGGTTGGTGGAAATCCAATGTTCTTTGTAGATGAGTTGTAATTATCTTGATAAAAATTTTGTATAAAACTGATAGGTCTGTAATTTCTAATATCTTCTTTATCCTTTTTAAAATATTAATACTGCAGTCTTCCAATCATCTGGTACATCTTTATCATTTAGACATTTGGTATATAACTTTGCTAAAAAAATTTCTATTTCTTCACCTGCTTCTTTTAATATATCAATTAGACTAATTAAGTGGTATACTTGACCCTATTTACAAACATCAATATATTTTTTAATACGCCAAACTTTTCTACATTTTAAGTTAACTCATCTATCCCATCTTGCTTTTAATTATTATTTTTCCTTATCACAGATACAAGTATTTGCATGGGCTAGCTCTATAGATGATTTACATTTAGGCTAGACTACCAATAAAAAGTGAAGTCCAATATATACATTTACCACTTTTCTAGAGCTAAAATTTTAATTACCTATATTCTTACAATAGTCGTTAAATATAAAAAATTAGATATATATACATCAATATTGAGAATTGGTACCCTAATTAGAGTATTTTTTTCATTTGTTTTTTCAGTTATCTTTATATTGTTGCTCTCCACAACAAAAATCCCATGACATTTGGTTTATAAATACTTTTAATTTATTTAATGCTCACAAGTTTAAACAAAACTTGAGTAAAAAAAAAAAATCTGTTATCTACTATATTCATTTTATAAAATATTTTGCTTGTTTATATGTAGCTGCAAACATATTTAACTAGAGAAATTAAACATTCTGAATATCACATAACATTATTAAAATAAACACTAAAAATAACAAGAAATAGATAAATGAATTGATAGAGTGAATTTACATTAATGTTTCCGATTAAAAATATGTAAAAAAACTTGGAATGATAACAAGCTCTATTGCAAGACAAAAAGACAAATTGCTAAAAAAAAAAAAAAAAAAATCAATTTAACAATCATCATCATCATTTCCAACCATTATCGATCCACTGCAGAATGACTCCAAGTTCAATCCATCATCTTCAATCGCTAACCTTTCTGTTCCACATCATACTTTCTTATTTCATCCATCCATCTCATATGTGGTCTAGGTCTTATACAATTTTTTGGAATCCAGTTTAAGATTTTAATTGGCCATTTAATTATCATCTCTTCTAGCAATATATCCAGCCAAAGTCCAATTCAAAAATATATATTAGATAATGAAAACAATTCTGCAATAGAAATTTGTAGTTTTGAAGTAGTCTGGGTAGTGTAGGCTGATTATAGCGAAGAAAAATAATAAATAGGATCAATAAATAAAACCAATAAATCGTTTTTTTAAAATTAATTTTTGATTAAAATAATTTCATTTATTGAAATGAGTGAAAATGAAGTTGTTTATTTTATAAACTTCAAAACAATTTTATGACATTCACAAAATTTATTTAGTTCATCAATACATGATAATATCATATTGGTAAAAAAAAAATAAAACTTTTCAGAAGTACTCTAATTAAAAACAAAACGTCACATGAGATTTTTCCGAGATCAAATCGTTATAGTAATAAAAATGGCAGCCGCCTCTGAAGTGGAATGGTCGGATTGCGTCAAACCTTTAGTTGCAGCCTCCTATGGCTCGTTTAATAAAAACGATTTACCGGATTTAGTAAAATCAATAATTAAAAGGTAAGATTTTATAAAAATATTAGCATTATATATTAATAGAATGCTTGAAATTATTTTAAAATATTAAAAATGGCGTCGATTAGATATTGTGCAAGTCATAATTTTAATATTTTAGAAAACTATTTTAAGGAATAATGAATGTTTTATAATTATGAATGTCATAATTATTATCTATTTCTAATTTACAATAAGTTGCCAACATTTTTTCTTGAATATTTAATTGATACTATTTTTAGTGCGTTTAAATATTTGCATCAAAATGTTTGATAATTTATTGATATAATTTCTGTGTAAGAAAGATAGTTTTTAACTTTATATTCAGTTTTACTTTATTTGTTTATTAACACCAGTTCTATATAATTTTATATTATTTTTTCAAATGCTTTTTGTTATTTCACGTATCTTTTAACAATAATGTTGATGCTTGTGCTATTTTTTGACTTTTCATTGCAATCTGATATTTTTAAAAAATATTTTCTGGCAAGGATATTTAAATTTGATTTAAATTTTATAAAATCTGGAAAATTTAAATAAAAAGCACTTCCATAAAATAAGGGCATATATGTACACATCTGTTCGTTTGCGTAGAAATAAAGGTGAATATGCACTTTTCAAAAACATTTCTTGACCATTTAGAACTTTGCCTCTTTACTTGGTTGTGTCCAAAAGAAACAATTCATTATGATATGAACGACTTCAGTGATGTATTATCACTTTGTATAATAATTATCTTTCTAAATTACTGAATATGATTTTTATTATCCAAGGAGTCTCTAAAGATTTGCAACATAATTTTCTTGTTACTTTTATCATATATTTAATTTTTTTGATGTGAACTCGTCAAAGATTTGATTGGAAGTCAGTGCTTATATTTGTAGAACTGATAAGATTTAAAATTGTTACTGTTGCTCTTAGTAAAAATTGTTTTCTGGAGGAATTGTAATTTAAAAGGTAGATGGCTACAAGTTTTTTTTTTGAAAAGAGTAGATATTATTGGATTCCTTGTGAAATGTAAATTAGTATCTTCTATTTTTGAAATTCCATTTATATAAATGAAGGATTTATAATATTAAAAATTAGTTTACACAATGGTACTTATACTCATTATATATATATTTTTTCAGCTTTAACATGGTTTGGAGACAGTTTTATTCCTTGTATTGTGTTATGTCATCATTGCACATTAAAATCACTTTTTTTGTTATTTTGAAATTTTACTATATAGATGATTAAGATTTTTGGCTTATTTGAATTATTGGATATAATGTTATTGGTTTCGTGAATTCTAATGATCTATTGTTACAGAAATTTTGCCCAACACGTAATCATAAACATTTTGTTTACATAGAAAAATTGGTATAAAGGAACTCTGATGCATCTTTGCTTAAAACCATTGCTTCTTATCATTTTGGCTGTAGGTAGTTTGAATTTAATAGAAATTCCTATTCTTTCTAATAAAAGAAATATTAGATACTAATGTGTTATTAAATATTTTTTTAATAATAACATTGATATAGATGGAAAATAAAAATTTACCCCTAACTGAATTTCAATTTATGTACACAAATGCATATATATGTAGGCATATAGCATGCAAAAACAAATACACTATAAATCTTATTATATGGTCAATTTTTTTTTTTTTTTACAAACTAATAGTAAACAAATGTAATAATATTATACCAAAATTAATTTTCTAAAAATAATTCATTTCTATATAATTTTAAAATGTAATTATTATTTTTGTTCATAACTACAAGCCTCTATCAATTTATTTCAAAAATTTCATACATGAATTCTTTGTGCTTTATTTTTTCTATACATAAAAAAGATTTAAAAAAAAAAAAAGACTTATTAAAAAATTTGTAAAAAGAAAAAAAAAATTATAAGTCACATTGCTATTTTAAAATACTATTGGCAAGAATAAATTATTTATAATGTGACATAATGTGCATGCTTAGTGAATGCCATTTCCCCTATATATTTTTTAAAAGATAACTGCAGAATTTTGAGTTCTAAATGTTGGTGAACCATTGCTATTAATAGTAGTTAAATGAATATTTTGGGTGGCAAGATTGATTTTAGTTCTAGACCTGAAACATATTATCCTTAAATATATCTATTTCAATATAAATTATAATGATGAATGGAATGCTGGAACAAATTAATTCATTTTAGCAGATTCCATTATATGTATTTTTCATTTTTATCAAGTCTGCAATTAATAAATTGATTTATGCAGTCTTATTTTGATTTTTTTATAGTTCTTTGTCTACTTCTTCAAAACTATATGAATTGTGATCCGAATTGATGAAATATTCAACAATCCATTCCATTGATAATTCCTGATTCATCTTCATTTGACATCTATTTTGTTTATATAGTTTTTTATTTCATTAAAATGAATTATCTGTTCCTGCCATTTTCCAAACTTTTCACTGCAGTTTCAAAATAATATCATAAGTTTTGTCTAAATAAAAAAACAATGTATTTTTTTTAGGACTAACTTTGGTCTTCTTCATTAAATAATTGTGAATATATGATCTATACATGACTTTTCCATTATGAAACTGCAATGTTCTTCAGATAGTTTTACTTTTTCATCCTCTTCAAATGATTGCTTAAATTTTTTTCACAATATCTTTATAATAATTTTAATAACGTATTTCTCAATGGTGTACTTCATTTACTTCTATCTTCTGTCTTAAAGTTGATGATTTATATATCTCGAAAGACATTATTCATGTATATTCAATCTATATAGTATTTATTAATTTGATAATCACCATTTTTTTTCCACTATACACCTGGGTCTCGTTTTACGTGGATTTATTTAACGCGATTTTGAAGTTACGCGATTCATGTTTCTTCGGAAGTCGAACTCCGATAATGCGCTATTACTTTAAATAATAAATTTCGTGCACTTACGTCATATTGAAAGTAATAGCACATTATTGGAATTCGACTTTCATCTTAGTAATTTCAATATTTTCAGTGCTTTATAATAGTAAGATTTTATGCAATAATGAAATTAACATCATGATTTCCACATTTTATGTATACACACATTAAATTTTACAAGATTATAATGTAAATTTGTTCAAACATTGTGCGTGTTAATTTTGCATTTCAAATCACATTCTGTGCTTGCTTTTTAAAAAAGAACGTAATCTATTATTAATCATTTAGTTTCCGCAAGTTTATTTTTAAAAGGTGAGTAATAGCAGTGGGCACAGTTAAATTTGACAATTAAAAATTAAAATCTGATTTTTAATTGTAATTAACAATTTAAAAATTACTTAAGGCAACCTGAAATTAATGTGATGTGAAGTTGGCGCTAGTTGTATTTCCTCTTGTGAAGAATCTGATTTTTTACCAGTTTGCAAACGAATGTGTTTATCGGCAAATAGCGATAATAATTAAAACGTGTATAAAAAAATGTACATTACTGTACTGTAAATTATGCATAAAAATATATTATTTTGAATAAAATTAAATATTATAGTTAAAAAAAAGTTTGTCTTGTATCAATTTTTTTCAAATTTGAAATTTTTTATTAGTCATATTTTATTTCCTTATTTTTTTGTGCGCGAATTTTAAAGTAATTTTACGATGGTGCTTTGCTTTTACACGATTTTTGAAAAATCACAGTCCGTATCTCCCCTTTTTCAAGGTAAGTTACGTCTATTTTTGCGCGATTTTGTTTACGCATGTTTTCTGAGGAACCTATCTATCGCATAAAACAAGACCCAGGTGTATTTTATTATCTTCCAATTAATTTCTTTTTGTCTAGCCATTCTTTCTTCCTGTATTTCTATCTAGATTTCTTCTTTAATCTCAAATCCCATAGCCTCCACATTCTGTCTTTTGTAATCTAACTTCTTCACTTATGAGTACCATATAATATATATTCCGTTTATTTATTTCAATTATTTCTTTTTTATTCTACAATGATCCTCTTTTTTTAAGTCCACTTTCCAAATATCTTGATTAGAGTTTATATAAAAACTTACTTTAAAATACCCATTTTTGGATTCTCATTCATTCAAAAAATTGGTTAAAACTGGTTTTTGAATATTTCTAAAAAAGTTAGGATTTTATAAAATAATTTTTCTTATTTCAAAATATGCATGATTATTAATATATAAAAATTAATTAACAATTCAAATATTTTTCTAAAAAGTTTCTACATAAATTAAAAAATAACATTTAATTAACAATTCAAATATTAAAATAAAATATAAATGAAATAGATAAAAATAATAAAGAACAATTAAAATAGTCAAAAATATATAAGCTAACATTTTTTTATATAAATTATTAATTTTAGTTGCTTTCTTAAGAAAATATGATCTTAAAAGTCATAATGTTTCTTAAGAAAATATGATCTTAAAAGTCATAATGCATCTACAAATCGATGACTTAATTTCATTCTAGTTACTAGGTTGCCAGATATCAAAAAAATTGTTTTTAAAGCTTCAAATAGTAAGTCTAAATTCTTTGTCCTTTTATTTGTTGTTTCGTAAACTGCAAACTCCACTTTTAATAATTTGGGATTTGTTTTTTTTTTTTTAGTTTTTCAGTAAATCATTAAATAGATTTTTCTATTTCTTCTTTTA
This sequence comes from Epiperipatus broadwayi, assembly GCA_028023455.1. Taxonomy (NCBI): domain Eukaryota; kingdom Metazoa; phylum Onychophora; class Udeonychophora; order Euonychophora; family Peripatidae; genus Epiperipatus; species Epiperipatus broadwayi. The sequence continues at coordinate 14,822,632 of JAQFVV010012399.1, read as the reverse complement.
AGATAATATCATTTTTAATTTCTTTATTTTCAGCTTCATTGTTGGAATTTGTTTTGATCACATGATTTGATTTTGGGTATATTCTTGACAAAAAATTTTCTAAGAATTTTACAATTTCAGATTCTGTTGATAAAGAAAAGATATTAGTTGTTTATGTTGACAAATGTTGGGGATTCTGCATATAAAGAAGCAATGTTTATTCATTAATTCTATAATTAATGCATTTATTATGTTGAAAATAATTTCAGTTTTTAAAGGTTTTAATTCATTCAGTAAAAATTTAAAAATATCTTCCTTCATTAATAAATTAGCATCTTTAGATCCTAAAGATTCTGCTGCGAATCATACTGGTTTTAAAAGATTGTAAAGCTCTATAATTTGAGTGTAGTAAGTCTCATTTCACATATGAGAAGCATTGAAATCATTTAAAGCAAATACAACACACTCTTTCAAAGACTTAAATCTATCATGGCCACTAGACTACAATCCAAAATTAAAGTTAATTCCTCTCCCTTCTGTTGTTTAACATAATTTTGGAGTATGCTATTTCTAAGGGCAACCTGAAATAATTTTTAAATATTCCTAATTTGAAAAATTATCTATTTATAATTATAAGATAGGACATGTAGTTGCGAGGGATCATCAAGTTCTTTGTCATAATCGTACTATCATCTTCATTTTCTGACTTTTCACTTGTAACATATGTATCTAATTTATTTTTATATAATATATCTGTGAGAGCTAATTGAACAGCATGCGAGTCATGATTGTCTATAGGGAAAAGATTGACTGGTTACTCCAGCTAAAATATTACACTATGAGTTGGGAATATTATGTTAAAAAAATAACTTATCGAGTATATATAAAAATTTAAAAAACAATGGACATTACATGATTGTGTAAACTGTGCTGTGTGTATTATGCAGGTATTCACTTAAAATATGTATTTATGTATATATGATAATGCAACTTAAGTCTATGTAAAAAGAAAAAACAACTTAAAAGTTGTTACTTCCTGTGATACATTCACTAATCATCATTATACAGTTTGGTTTCCAAGCTCAAAGATTTTCTTGATTTTTTTCATAGTCATATTAGTTGCTATGATGACTTTAAACAGACTCTAAAAAATGTTTAATATCATTATAAAAAAAAAATGCATATTTTCACTGTCAAAAAGGACAGCAAAATAGACTGAAAAAGTGAAACTAAACTAAGATTTAACAATACTTTTGTATTCTTTCGTACAACTGTTTTTCTTTACGCTGAAAAAAGAATCCATACTGTAGTTTCCTTTTTTAAAACTTGTACTACAGTATTATACTATATTATTTACATAAAATTATTAAAATTAGAAAAATGTTTAAGAACAAATCATTTAATTAACTATAAAAACTTGTTATTTATCATTAGTATAACAAGAACCAAATAAATATACGATACATTACAAAAACTTAATCACAGTCATCTTAAAAAAAGTTTCTGCATATTGAAAAAAGAAAAAAAAAAATCTAATGTATTCTAAGTTTGCATATTGTAATAAATATTTAAGGCTTTTGTTACAATGTGTACTCTGCTAATCTAAATAAACAAATATGATAGCTGTAGCAGGTTTTTGGGGCATGACGTGTCACTATTTTATCAAGTATGAAAGCCATGTTTTTGTAATGATTTAGCAATTTGTCGAATAGCGCAACATGTTCTAATTGCAGAGTTATGGCTATTTAAGTAAAAATTAAAGGCATTAGTCTTACTCCATTTATTTGTATTGCATTTTCATCACACACAATTTATTATTAATTGCATAAAGTCATCCTCACATTTTTTTTTCAAAAATGCAATTCGAATAAATGTTAGCCAATATGCAGAATGAAATTTTTAATCCAAAATTGACTGTCTGAAATGTTAGCCAATATGCAGAATGAAATTTATATTTTTTTCTTGGTACCTATTTTTTTTTTACACATGTAATGTGATATCTCCATTGCTTTGGATATCTGAAAAGAATTATTAGATGATTTAAAATAGAGGAAGCAGAGTTTTATTTTTAATTTACATTTAGTAATTTTTAATATTAATTGTATAATTCTGAAACTGTTTTATCCTCTTTGCTCCCTTTCCATTTTTATTGAAAATATTCTAAATTAGCAATGATAGCTGTTTTGATTTGACAGAAAAATTTTAATTCAACAGTAATTGACTGAATATTTCAGCTAATATATCTACTGTACTATTTTAATTTTATCCTGAACAAATTTGCTATTTTTATAGTAGTGTGTTGATTTGCATTAATGAAATACTAATTGTCTTGTAAAACACTGGATGAAAATTAAATAAAATATTTTATGTTCATTAATTATATTTTAAACTTATATTCAAAATATTGAATGCATCACTGCAACATTGAGTTTTATGAATAAAATAACAATTTCAGCATGAAAGTCACTTTTTGTTTTTGGATGAGATGACTTTAATAACTATTCTATGATGTCATCACTGTTACAAAATGACTGCCAAAAATTTTTTTTCTCATCCTTTTTTATGATCATTATAGTGAATAATTGATTGTAAATCAAAATAGTAGGTACAAATTGATGATGTTCACTATTATGAATCCTTGCAAAAAGACAAGTGCTCAACAGGATAAAGGTGTATATCAAATTAATTCAGAGACTTTTGTTTTATATGCTAATTTATTTGTAGGAAGGAAATAGTTAAAAAAATTGGGTACTCTTTTAGCATGGGTTCTCAGCCATTTTGGTTTCTAAGAGGAGCTGCAAACCCACTGCTTACATAATCAAGTGATAAAATAATCACAAGACACCACTTGGCATGATAGGTAGTATTCCAATTATTTTGACTCTTCAGTAAATAATCGCAATTTCCATCAATAATTAAAAAAATAAATGCACAAATTTTGTAAGACTATGTTCCATCAAATCACATGACCAAAAGATCAAATTATGTTCAAATGTGCTATTAAAATTAGATAGGCTCAAACAAGAATTGTGCTATTAAAATTGCATAAGCTCAAATAAGAAATGCGTGTAAGCTAAAATAATCAAAAATTCATGACCAAAAAATCAAATTATGGCCATAACCATATGTTGAAAAAATAAAAAATAACTATGCAAATTTTGTAGAACTGCTCAATCCCAGAAAAAAACTCATCTAGAAATAAAAATTATTAGAAATTAGAATATGATGGGAAAAATTTCTGCTGTTGTAATCACATGACCAAAATATATAGCAATCAAATATGAAAAAAATGATCACAAAATGCTAGCATAATTTCATGATGACAACAACAACAAAAAAATAATAGCAAAACTCAAAATTTCAGAAACAACTTTTAGTAATAAGCAAATACATCAATGGGGGGGGGGCATTGGTACAATCACGTAATTATTGTGGCAATCAAATATGAAAACATGAGCCCAATGTGTAATTATATGATCAAAACAAAAATAAGAGACAAATATATTAATGAAAAAATAAATTGACCATTTTATTGTATGATGATCATTTCAAATAGTTTATGAAATATTTTACCAAATAGTTTATGAAATATTTTACCTAAAAAACATAACGAATCACTATTATCTATTGTGTTCATTAATAAATAGATATGATATCCATAATTTTTACATACTACAACATGGATATTTTGTTAAGCATAAAAAAATAAATAAATAAGTTTTGAGCAAAAAAGGGGAAAATTTCAATCAAAAAAAAAAAAGAAACTCATCTAAAAATCAAAATATCAAGGATATTAGAATATGACTCAAAAAAATTTTTTGCCAACATAACCACATGACCTAAATGACATATTATTATAGCAATCAAATAGGAAAAAAATACATAATATTAATGTAAATACATAATGAAAACAAAAAAAAAAAAATAGCAAAACTCAAAATTTCAGAAACAACTTTTAGCAAAAAGCAAATATATCAATCAGGTAAAAAAAACCAACAGCATAATCATGTAATCAAAAGATGAAGTTATTATGGCAATCATATATGAAAAATGAACATAAAATACAATTACATGATCAAAACAAAAAACAAACATATATCAATGAAAAAGTAAATTCACCAGTGGAAAAAATTAATAGTTTGACCTACAAAATGAATAAAACGTGCTTATGTCTGTAGAATAGAATTTGATCAAAAGTATTTATTGTATGGTGATCATTTGAAATTGTTTGGAAAATATTTGATCAAAAAAAATACAAATTACTATTATCATGTTCATTAATAAATGGATCTGTCGTCCATAATTCTCACATATTCAAACATTATGGATAGTTTGCTAAGGGTAAAAAAAAACAAAAAACTTTTGAGCAAAAAAAGAAAAATTTCAAAAACAATATTTTAAAAAATATTTAAGCAAAAAAAAAAAAAAAATCAAGCTATTATTATCCAATAAAAAGTAAAATGAGAAACATATAAAAATAAATATTACTTGAACCATACAAAATTATTTTCCATGGACAAACATGTGAAAGTAATAAAATGAATTTTCAGGAGTTCACTTTGACATCAATGACTTGGGCAAACTCTTTTAAAGAGATAATGGGAAAAAAATTAAGTGAGGGGGGAGAGGAGAATAGGAAGGGAAATGATACCATTTATTTAACTAATTGCCTTGTCACCACGAACTCATACAAACTATTAGCTATTAACCTAATAATTATTTATCAATCTATATTTTACATGTTTCTATTTATCAATCTATATTAACCTAATCATTGATCTATATTTTATTTGTCTATTTATCTATAAATCTATTTATTAATCTAATCATTATTGATCTATATTTTACTTGCCTCTATTTATCTATCAATTTATTATTTAACTTGTCTATTTATTTTTCTATAAATCTATTTGTTATTTACCTGTTTCTTTATCTGTTTATCTATATCACTGGTTGCCATAGCGGTTCCTATGAACCTTCCGCCGGGGATCCATGGCAAATAAGAATAAATTTGGGGTACATGGTCAACTTCAGGAGTGTGAGAAAGGCTTAATATAAAGTAAAAAAAATGTGACTTTTTCATTATTATGAAAGTTAAGATAAATAGCAATAAATAAATTGGCAGCCATTTTTATGTCCTGAGTAAAATATAAGTATAGATAGGTACATAGAATACAAGTAATAACAAGCATTGTACGATGGGAATTGAACCAACCGTGGATGTCTATCTATATATCTATGCACATTCAAACAGGAATGGAATGTTGCTGCTACATGCAATAACTTGTATAAATATGGTACAAAAAAAAAAAACCCAGCCACTAATCAACAATTTAGTTCTGTTCTGTGTGATGTGAAGTGCATGCAACAAATTTTTCTAGTTTTGACCATAAAACAGTATCATTTTTTGTATTGGTACGAAGATGTGTACATTACATAAGTATTTGTATATTAAATTATTTAATCAAAGTTATACTTATGTTGAAATTAATTAATATCCTAGTTTTATTACATAATATTTATCAATATTACATTTTGTTATTTATTAATTTGTTAATAATTATATTATTTTTCTTGAAAAATTAAATAATAAAATTAGTAGTAAATGCATACCCATACAATTTTTTGAAACTTGTTTGAAATTTTATCATTATATTTTAAATCATTAATTGATGCCCAGCGTTAAATTGTGACATTTCATTTTCAAAATAAATCAAAATATTAATAAATATTGTTTTTTGCAAAGAAATTTTTTGTTTAATTTCTTATATCTTAAATTTGTGCGCCTTTTCTAGATAATGGTATGAGTGAGACAAAGAAAAATTGTAGACAATATAGTGTTGAATATTTAAAATATGGCTTCATTTCATTATCAGAAAATAGTACTTTACCTATGTACCTTCTATGCAGTAAACCTTTGTCAAACGAATCAATGAAACCTTCTAATCTAAAGGAACATTTGTCAAAGTCCATAGCAACAAAAATGATGAAAATATTTGAAAACACAGTCATTGTAACAATTCTTAGTGACAACATCTGAGCAAGATGACAATGGACTGCGTGCTTCTTATAATATTTCTTTACTGATTGCGAAGTCCGGAAAGTCGCACACCATTGGTGAAGAACTTATTCTACCAGCTGGGAGGTAATATGCACAGTGCTGCATAAATCAGCTTTCGATATAAGAAAAATTTCGCTGAGCAATAAATTTAGGTTTGACGAAATGGTTCAGTGGCTAGAAAATTCTTGGTTTACTTTTAACCTATGTGAAATTCGTAAAAGAAGAAAAAATTTCCCAAGAATTGTTATTTGCTAAATGTTTCGAAACTTAAACAAAAGATGAAACAATATTTAATGAATTAAAATTATTTTTTGATATAAAAGCTATACCCTTAAGTAATATCTGTTGCTACTGACAATGCTCTGGCAATGGTAGGACAATACTGAGACTTTCTGGCATACTTAAAACAAGCTATACTGAATGTATTATTTGTACATTATGTCATTCATAGACATCATTTAGTTACCAACAATCTTAGTGAACGCTTGCATGGCTTACTAGAGTATGTCATTAGAACAGTTAATAAAATCAAAAGGAATGCCTTAAATGAGAGATTACTTGCTCATCTTTGTATAGAAAATGATGAAAATTATAATCGTTTACTACTTAACACAAAGTTTCATTGATTATATAAAAAAGTGCATGTTGGATCAATTTTATGCACTCTTTGATGCAGTGTTGAAATTCCTGGAAAGTAAAGACAATGATTTGTGTCTCAATTTAATTAATTAAAAAAAAAATGACATAGCATATATGACTGACTTATTTGTCAAATTTAATGAAACCAATTTGAAGCTACAAGGTAATCAATTAAATTTAATCAAAACTAAAAGTATATCTGCGTTTGTTGCAAAATTTATGCTATATAAACAAAACTTGGGGGAGAGGAGAATGTTCTCCGTTTCCAAATCTTTCAAAATTGCAAAAACCAAGATGCTTGCTTATAGTCAGCACTTAATGACTTCATTCTGACCTCAGCCAAAGATTTGAAGAAAATTCTTTACTTAGTTATTCCCAATTGGGTGTTTGACCCTTTTGCAAGTAGACCCACAAATTCAAATGAATCCATACTAATACAGAACCAACATATTGAAGTACCCACAAATGAGTTAAAACCAATGTTTCAGCAAGGATATCACAAATTCTGGTTACAAAACAGATACCAACTTTATATCCTGCAGTATGAATCACTGTACAGAAGCTGCTGATTGCTTTCCCGTCTCTTTATTTAGCAGAATGTGGATTTAATGCAGTTATCAGGCTCATCACAATAAAAAGAAACAAATTGGAAATTAGTGTTCATGGAGACTTACGAATGTTACTAACACATAGAACCGAATATAAATAATCTCATATCCCATCAGGTTTACCCATCTCATTGAAAAAAATGTGATTTTGTAATTTAAAATAAAAGTTATAATTTCAATAAAATTACTTTAAATATCAAAATGTTTTATTTATATTTTCAAGACATCTAAGTTAATTTTGTAATTTGTATATTATGCAATATATTGAGTTATTTCACTTGGGGGTTCATGGCTAGCTTTTTGCTATAAGAAGGGGTCTATGGGCATATTAAGTTTGGGAACCACTGATTTAGATACTCATCTATCTTTTTCATTTGTCTCTATCTGCTTATTTATTATACTGTTTCTCTATCTGTTTATCTATCTACCTGTTTTTTTTATATGTTTATCTATATATCTATCTTATTTGTTTCTCAATCTATTTTTATTTAACTAGTTTATCTTTTTTTTTTTAATAAATCTTGCCTATCTTTATCTGTGTATCGAGATACCTTTCTATATATTAGTGATCTCTCTATCTGCCTATTTATTTACTTTTTATCTATTTATCTATCTACCTATTTCTCTATTTGTTTATCTATATATTTATCTTATTTATTTCTCTGGTTTTCTATCTATGTAATTATTTATGTGTTCAGACATCCATTTAGCTATATAATCAATGACCTATTCACTACTTATCTATTTATCTGTCTACCTATTTATCTATCTATCCATCCATCCATTTATCTATCCTTCTGTTTATCGATTGATCCACCTACCTATCTATCTAACCAGCCATCTATTCATCCATCTATCTGTCTTTCTGGTTTTTTTTTATCTACATATCTCTGTTTTTCTACCTATCCATTTATTTACCCATCCAATCATACCTTTAATTATCTGGGCAATCACCCCATTGACTACCTATTTATTTGTCGACCTATTTATTTACTATATATCTATATCTATCTGGTTTTCCACTATTTATTTATGCATCCAACCAACCATATAACTATCTAGAAAACCACCAATCTACTATCTTTATCTGTTAATCTATCTATCTACTTAAATGCCTGTGTATCTGTCTATGTTTATCTCTATCTATCTGGTTTTCTACCTATATTTATGCATCCAATCAATTTCATCTATCCCTCAGTTATTTGTTTATCTATATTTATTTATGCAGAGGTCAACAGGGGTCTGGAAAATTGAACACTCACTGTAAATATGTATCATAGTTTGTTGTTATCCACCCTCGTAGTTTGGAGAGTCTAAATTCCCATTTGTGCAACACATAATGACATTTATCTTGGCCTGTTCTCATTCTGTTAATTTTCGAACAGAATGGGAGAAATGAGGTACTCAGAGAGTTAGGTCAGTTATTAGACTGCGGTTATTTATATTGGAGTTATTGCTGGCATGTATTCACATGCTGTTGATATTATGGATGGTCGCTGAGAATTACCAGTAACGGAAAAGGCTGCCATGATTTTTGCCTGAGGTTTGGATGTCTGTTAAGAATGAGATTGATTGGATGATTTGATAGCTCAACAAGATAGACAAATGGATGGATGGAAATTCTGATCAATGAATATATTGATAGAAATATAAATAGATGGATTGATTGATTGATGGATGAATAAACAAGATAGATAGATGAATAGATAACTTGCAGGCATCTCATGAGGTTCTAATGCTGACTTTCCTTAGAACTTCTAGACAAGACTTTGTTTGCTCTGTGGCTGAATACTGTTCTCCAGTTTGATGCAAAACTACCCATACTAATCTTGTGGATATTCAGATCAATGAAATCTTGTGTATTATTTCTGATACTCTTAAATTGATCGAGTAGAATTGCTATCTGCACTCTCAAATATCCCTCTAGCTAATTTTAGACATAGTTTAGCAAGTATCAGTGAATTCGACAAGCTTGTTGAACTATCTAAATTATCCAATCATGATTCTTAAACCTTGAGCAAAAATCAAATCAGCCTTTCTGGGAGTCTTGGTTACTGGCCAGATAATTAAAGGTGTGGTTGGATATATAAATAAATGAATAGGTAGAAAAACAAGATAGATAGATGAATAGTTGGATGAACAGATATGGGTGGGGAGATAAATAGATGGATGCATATATGCATGGATAGATGGATAAATTGATAAATAGATTGCTAGATGGATGGATAGATAGATGCATAGATGAATGGATAAATAGGTGGATAGATAGTGGATAGATGATCGACTAGATAGTTAAATGGAATGACTGGATGCATAAATAATTATATAGTTAGAAAAGCAGAGAAATAAATAAGACAAATATATTAATAAACATATAGAGAGACGGATTGATAAACAGATAGAGACCAGAAATAAATGCACAGAATAGAGACAAAAGAGAGAGATGAGTATCTAAGTAAACAGGTAAAGAGGTAGATAAATAATAGAGTCAAGTTAAATAATAGATTGATAGAGAAATTAATAAATAAGACATATAGATAAACATATAGAGGCAATAGATATATAAGCAAAGACAGTAAATAAACAAGTAGATAGACAATTAAAAGAGATAGATGGGTATCTCGAAAAACAGATAAAGAGACAGCTAAAGAATAACAGATTGATAAAAAAATAGTCAAATTAAAATAATAAATAGATTAATAGAGACAAGAAAAATAAGGATCGATAGATAATTATTAGATAAATAGTTAGCCAATGTTGTACAAATTTGTGGAGGACAAGGCAGAAATAAATGAATGGTGTCCCTCCTCCTCCACTAAAATTTTTTTTCATTACCTCATTAAAAGAGTTTGACCAAGTCATTAATGTTAAAGTGAATCTCTGTGAATATACAGGTGGCATCTTTTACTTTCATTTCATTTCATATATGATTCAGGTAATATTTACTTTTGTAATATATTTTTATAATTTTACTACTTATTTGTGATTTACATTTTAATAATAGATAATGTTTTTTTTTTTTTTGCTTAAATATTTTTTAAAGTATTGTCTTTGAAATTTTCTTTTTTTTCTCAAAAGTTATATATTTTTTTTACCTTAGCAAAATATCCATAATGTTTTAATATGGGAGAATTACTGATAACATCTATTTATTAACAAACATAATAATAGATAATAGTAATTTGTTTTTTTTTTTGTGTGAAATATTTCCTAAACTATTTGAAATGATCACCATACAAAAAGTATTTTTGATCAAATTCTAATTCTACAGTCATAAGCACGTTTTATTCATTTTGTTAGTTTATTAATTTTTTTCATTGGTGAATTTATTTTTTCATTGATATATGTGCATTTTTTTTCCCCATTGATATATTTGTTTTTGCTAAAAATTGTTTCTGAAATTTTGAGTTTTGATAATTTTTTTATTTTATTTTCATCATTTAATTATGCTAACATTTTGTGGTCATGGTTTGATTGCTATAATAATTTGACATTTTGGTTATGTGATTATGATGGCAGAATTTTTTTTTTATCATATTCTAATTTCTGATATCCTTCATATTTTGATTTCTAGATGATTTGGATTTTTCTTTTTGATTGTTCGTAGTTGTGCAAAATTTGCTTGTTTACTTTTTAATTTTTCAGTATGTGGTTATGGCCATAATTTGATGTATTTTATATTATTTTAGCTTAAGCACATTTTTTTGTTTGAACTTGTGCAATTTTAATAGCACATTTGCCATAATTTGATCTTTTGATCACACATGTTTGAGGATAGTTAAACAAAATTTGTGAGTTTATTTTTTTAACTAATTGATGGAAATTATGATTTTTTAACAAGTGGTTAAAATAATTGGAACACCACCTATTGTACCACGCTATGTTGTGCAACTTTATTTTATTGCTTGATTGGGTCAGTGGTGGCTTTGGGGCTCCCCTTAGAAACCAAAATGATGGAGAATGCATACTAAAAGAATTCCAAAAATTGTATATATACAGTGTTAAATTTTTTTTAATATCATATGGGCATAGCAATGCATTATCAGCAGCAACTATTCACAAATTAATATGACTACTCCAATTTAAAAAAAAATACACTGGAAATGTCTTACAATGGCTATTCAAAAATATGACCACGAGTATATCTATACATTAAACATGCTGATACATTGTTGTGTGTATTTGATATTTTGCAATGCTTTTAATTTCTTCAACATATTTTTCTTTCTGAAATACTTAACATTATTTCTAATTATAACTTTTCATTGTATTCTATTCTCTGCTATATTTTCCATATGAAATCGATCAATGTTGTAATTTTTTAAACTGTTAAAATATTTATAATGTAAAGCGAATCTGTCTTTCCCACAAAAATTATGCTTAAGTTTACCTTAAAATGCTTTAGTCTTGTATCGTTCATATTTCACATGTCCAATCCAATAAAGATGTGATTTTACAATAATGGATTCTGTAATAGTAATTATCAGCCATTAAGCTAATGCGCATGTGCTTGTGGATTTTAGCTATAAATGAATACTCTTACTTCCAAACACAAGATAAAGTCTTTGTGAAAAGATAGAATGAATCATTTATAGTTAAAATCCACAAAGCGCATGTGTATTAGCTTAATGGCTGATTATTACTATCAGAGTTTATAAAACATAGCGCTATATAAAATAAATATCTAATAATGGATTCTGTAATATTATATCCAGCAAGTTGAAGAACATGTTAATGGGTTTTATGATTTCCCATTGTATTTTTAAAATTTTACAAATTTTTAAATGAAACTTTTCTAATATTTTTATATTAATTTGATAGGATATCCTAGTGTTACTTCCATAGAACAAATTAAGCAAAGTAAATGTTCTCTATTATTATCATCATTTACACTCATTATTTAATCTACTGCAGAATTAGTCTCAAAGTTTAATGTTTTTCTGTTTACAAGCTTCTTCTCCACATCACCTAGCAAATTTCTTCATTTCATACATCCATTTCACATATGGTTTCTTTCTAAGTCTTGTACAATCTTTTGGAATTCGATTTAAAACTTCAAACCAAAATCTCTTCTAACCATACACAGCGCAGTTACAATTAAACCTTAATTTTTTCAGTAATACTTATTTTTCTCAATATACAGCTAATTTGATTATTTCACTATAATGAAATATCCTATCTTTGAACTTAGTAAAACACCTTCAGCACATTGGGATCTGTGTACTTAAAAAGCTATCAAGATATTTAAATTGGATTACATTCTCTAGTTGATATTATCCTTGCTAAAAAAATTTTCAGGCTTTCCCCCCATTATTGGCTGATAAAGAACTCAATATTGATTACTATATCAAAGCCTTTAAAATTGCATTTAAAACATTAAGTATATTCTGTATGTTGTTTTTTGAACTGGTAAGAATACTATAAACATCAGTTTATTATAAATCCAGAATTCAAGATGAAGTTTTTGCCTTTGCATTTAATTGATTCAAATTAGAAATTCTATTATCAAACCTCATTGCATCTTGATTGATTTGTTAAGCCACATATAGTCTTAAAAATGCAAAAAATATTGTTGAAGCTAACACTAGTTTTCATTTCACAAGTCTCAAATTTTCCACTTGAAATAACACCTCATTGCATTATGTAGAATCTCTATAATAGAATACATTTTGGTGGCCAGCCAATTGATTTCAAATAATATCAGTCTTATGCTACTAATTGGGTCAAATATCTTAACTAAAGCAATAAAGGCAGTATAGAAATCACTCTTTGTTCCTGATAATTTTTTGCATTTTCCTGGAAACAAAGCCATGTTTATAATGCTTCCTGATTTTTTAAAATCACATTAAATTGATAAAAAATCAAGTCAGATGTCATATGACCTAATTTTAATAAAGCTCTTATTTACCAATGTTATATATAGAGTACGTAAAAAACAAACTATATATATACTCTATATATAACATTTATAAAATCACATTGTTTGGTAATGTTGTTACTTTTCTTGCATTTGGCCTGGCAACAAAAATTATGTGTATAGTGTTACCTAATTTTGTAAAACTAAGTCTTTGATAACTATTTGAAAGTTCTTAAAAGTATTTTTGTTGCAGTGGATAATATATTCCCTGATAATTATTGTATTCTTATCTATACTCTTTACATTTTAAAATTGGAACAGTAGAAATACCTTTTAAGTAGTGCCACAACTTCATGAGTCCATGTATTTCTAAGAAAGTTCAATATTTTTTAAGTTCTTATATGACCTCTATATTTTAAAACTTATTTAGATATATCATCAGAAGTTGTAGTCTTTTCATTTTAAGATTATATTGAACTGTCTTGTTTTCACTAAGCTGATGATTTTGTTACAAATTTAAGTGATATTAAATGTTGTCATCTCAATGTTGTGTGCAAATTTTAAATGACATTAAAAGTTATCATCTCAATTTCTGTATTATTGCTCAAAGATAAAATATTTTCTTTCACCTATTCAAAGTATTATTATCATCATATGAGTGCCATTGTTTGATTTAATAGGATTATAACCATTTTTCAGGTTTATGCACCTGGGTCTCTTTTTACACGGACTTATTTAACACGATTTTGAAGTTACGCGATTTATGTTTCACCGGAAGTCAAACTCTGATAATGCGCTATTACTTTAAATAATAATTTTCGTGCACTTACGTTATATTGAAAGTAATAGCACATTATTGGAATTCGACTTTCATCTTAGTAATTTCAATATTTTTAGTGCTTTATAATAGTAAGATTTGGTAAAACTGACTTATAGCGGTCTCGACACTTCACCCTCTATTTTTAAAAAATTTAACTATATTTTTTTTTCCTACTAATTGTATCCAACTTTAATCATCTAAGTATAAATGCTAATAAAAAAAAACTAAAAAAAAACTTACATTTTGATGCGTAGTTTTCACTTGTATATGTAGCGGTCTTTACTGTATATATAACTATAAATAAATAAACAAACTATATTAACTATAAATGTTTTTAAATAAAGATGAATAAATAAAAAAAAAAGAACTTACATTTCCTGCAGGCAGAATGCGTGTTTCGAACTACATTATTCTCACTATAATTGCAAAGTATATCTAACTATAAATATATTTTTTACATGAAGATTAATAAATAAAATGTAATAAAACTTACATTTTTATGCTGTATGTAGAGTTATGTTTGTTGCCTGGCAAAAGTGCGACCAAAAAAGTTCCTACTGTCAAAATTATGAACTACTTTTGTCACGTGTAATTTTTGCCGCGTATAATCCCCCCCCCCTCCATTTACTTTTTGCCGAAAAAAGATTCAAATCAATGTTAAAACAGTTGTTTCAAATCAAATTTCGTATAAAAAAATGTAAATTACTGTACTGTAAATTATGCATAAAAATATATTATTTTGAATAAAATTAAATATTATAGTTAAAAAAAGTTTGTCCTGTATCAATTTTTTTCAAATTTGAAATTTTTTATTAGTCATATTTTATTTCCTCATTTTTTTTTTTTGCGCGAATTTTAAAATAATTTTACGTTGGTGCTTTGCTTTTACGCGAATTTTGAAAAATCACAGATCGCATCCCCCCTTTTTCAATGTAGGTTACATCTATTTTTGCGCGATTTCGTTTGCGCGTGTTTTCTGAGGAACCTATTTATCGCGTAAAACGAGACCCAGGTGTATATTGTTTTCAATACTTTAAAAAATATCTAAATTTACCAGGATCATATCTCCTTTATAGTTTTAATCCACCAAACATTTTAAAGCCCTCTAGTCATTCCTTGAACTCCTATTTTTAAATGTCTATATTTATTATGAAGTTCCACATTCAAATTATTCTACTTAGCAGAAAATGTCACATATTAAGTCACTAATAATAAAATAATTGCTAAAAAAAGTTAGTCATGATTTCTCTTTTTTTGTGAATTCAAGAATAGATTTACTTACTTCTACAATATACTCCTTAAGAAATTCCATGCCTCAGTCACAAGACAATCGTGATAGTCCAAGTTAGCAATTTTATTGTTTAATAGCTATTGAAATTTAACATCTGCTTTCTGGTGAACACGATTGGAATAAAACATGTTTTAATGCAACTATCATTTTAACCTTACTAATCTATGATCAGTTCAGCAATCTATGTTGTAAGCACTTGCCTAATATGAATTTGTATTCTGACTCTTCACTATAATGTAATTTATAAAATGCCATTGTTTTGAGTGCAGATGCACCCATGTTTTATAGTAATGATTTTTCTGCCTAACCAAAATGGTAGGTGACAATCAGTTGAGGTATTGTGCAGAAATTCAATAACAGTAGACCATTTTATTTTATATCACCAGTATCATTATTTTCAATATTTTTTGACCCAAATCTATTATTTGTACTAATATATGGATTAAAGTCTCGAAAAAAAAATAAAATAAATAAATTGATTTTTCAATAGTATTACTATAAAAATGTTGTCCAGCATTTCTCTGAGTCTACTGTTGGAGCATATGTAATAAATGAAATGAGGACAGGTTCCATTGTGCAAGTCAAGTTTTAATGCAATTAACCTTTTATTAATACTTCAAGGAATTCCAAGAGTAGAAGTTAGCAAACATACAGCAAATCCAATATTGTCGTTCAGAAAAAAATTTGTAGCAATATATCTATATATCTATTGTATTAAACTTTTTTCCATTAGAAGATACATTTTATTAAAAACTATATTGATCTATCACCAGTGCTGTCCTATCTTTGAAGAGTTTTTTTCTAATCTTAAATAAAGTATTGCTAGACAAAACCATTTGCTTAGATGTTAATAGACCAAAGTTAACTAAATGAAATCACATTCCTTTTTTGAACATAGATGTTATTTTTTACAAGAAATTTCAAGAAATTGTTGCCATAATAGATTTTGTAATGCAAAATTAATAAGTTTAAAATTTCTAGAAAATAATTTGTACCAATTGGATGACTATAAAAAAGAAGTCTTTTCCATATTTTGCTTGTGAAGTTGTGTTATCAAAATGGTAAATAATATTAACATGTTTTGATAATTCTGATTATTGAAATACTTTAGTTTTAGAAGTGTGATTGTTTCATTTAATGAATTAGTTTAGAACAGCCTAGAAATAAATATCTTTAAATCAACCTGGTGGCATATTGTTATTATGCTTTGATAATTGTGATTATTGAAATGGTGAATTTTACAAAGTTAGTTGTTTCATTTAGGAATAGATATCTTGATATCAGCCTAATAAGCATGATATTTTTTTTTGTGGTCAGTCAATAAGATAGTTGAAAATAAAGTCCCAAAAGCTTTGCAGTTTCATTTTTGGAAGTTTGGCCACAATTGACTGTTATATTTTAAATGAATGTAATTAATGTATAGCTGCAGATAATATTGTATAACTAACTAAATTTTTATATCTGTCATATTTGAGCTGTGAAATTTTTTTTCAACATGAGAATATATCAAGTCAAGCATTTTTCTGTAATCATAACTATTGTATAATGATTGTGTAACTGCAGATTAAAATTTTTGTTAATATTTATTTCTAATTCATTTATGATTATATTCACATTATAGCTTTTAGAAAAAAAACCCTTCAATTTATGAAATAAAGTATACTAAATATTGCTAAAGTTAATTGTCATTCACCCTAACTCTCGTTCTTTAATTTTCCATTTGGAGTTTTTTTTTTAATTTTTTTTTTCACTATTTTTTTTTGCTCCAGATCATGTTTCTCAACTGTGTGTTTTTTTATTTTATTATTATATTATTTATATCCAATACCCTTCAAATGTTTAGTAATATGAATGTTTCTTTTTAATTAAAATTACACACCAATACTTAACTTGTTTTTTTTTTTGTTTTGTTTTTAATGGAGGACAAGTTTTTATACAAACAAGTGAGAGTAATTAATATTTCGTTCATCATTTTTATTTATTAATTCTTTTTATTTTTAATTATGAAAGTTCATAACATTGGACTCTCATATGCCCACATATTCCAGGTTAAGATAATTGCTCTAGATACTTTTTAAGTATAAAGTGATTATTAAGACTGTTGTTCTTTCTTATAAAGTTGAATTTGGCTTGAAATAACAGGAAATCAGCTATGTACTTAACATGGCCATATACTGTTTGTGCACATATATTGTAACAGAAAAATTCAATAGCTCAAATTAGTTATATTATAAAGATGCATAGCCCAAAAATAATAATAAAAGATGAATAAATTTTTAAGTTATCATGATGTGCATACAGTAGATATATGTGTAACTTAAGAACACCAGTTTAAGAAATTAAAGGGAAATGATTATAGAATTAATCCTCTTAAATAGAAAATTATTATGTAGATTTAATAATACTATCAAATGTTAGATAAAATAAATGTATTACTATATATGTAAAATTGATAAGTGATATAACCTATGTAATGAAAAGCACAAAAGAAAAATTAGATATTTTATTGAAAGAGAAATTAGATAATTTATTTAAGTTTTAGTGCATTCAAATGAATGTGGATTGTGTAATTGATTAAAATGTATGTATTTTGTGACCCATTCAGATTTACCTGCTGGATGAGAGTTTAAAGAAATAATTTGTCCTTTCTTGTAGTAAATTTAATGATAAATCTAAATATGTGTTTGAAAATTATAAAACAGTAAAATTGAGAAAGAGAATGAATTTCAAAGTTCGGTCATGATTTTTCTTCCAATTATTACAGTAAATAAATAAAAAACTTTTTTTAAATGTTTTTATTATATAATCATTTATAAAATAATCATATACTGTGAAAATATTTATAGATATTTAATCTTATTAGATCTTGATAAATATGTTTCTTGATAAACATCCTGATATAAATAAATGAATAGACTTCATTACATGTTAGGTGTTAAAAATGTGTGAGAACATAGAAATAGGTCTAACAGTAGTCGAGTCTGAGTCTTGTCTCAATAAGAAAGCAATGCAGTGATTCTATGAAGATAGGAGAAACCATTGGTTAAGTTTTTCTCAGAATAGCTTTAGATAGCTATATCTTGCTGACTTATTTTTTCAATATTTTATCCATCTCAGCAATTATGATGACAGTAGCTACCAAAGGACTATTTATCATAATTGGTTAGAAAACTTTAATTATGCTAGTCAAGACCTGAAATATTCACTTTGAAACTAACATTGAAGTTGCATATAATAGGATGTTGCCTTCTGTAAAGAAGAAAATCATGCTGTAAGGAAAGAAGGGACTCTGCCATAAGATATCATATACACTACATAGTCACTACTCAGAGGCTAATCTTAATCAGGACTGGATTGCTAAAGACTATAGTAAACATGATAGCTGTAGAAAATCATAATGTAAAACTTTAAAATCTAAAACATTTGATAAGATCTTACATTTATTTTTAAGGCATTATGTTTTAATAATTATAATTATTACTTTTGGTCTTTTCAATATTTTGTATTGTATATATATATATTAAACTGCTAGCAGTTGCAAAAGTATAAGCAATGATTTCATGTTATTTATTTATTGTAAACGAATTTAGTTGTTAACTTATTTCTTTATTAAGCAATTTAGTTTTTTGCTTTTCAAACTCATTCCAAATATGTGCGACTAATATCCACTAATTCTGAGAAATCGTGCACCACTGGGGATCATCATCATCAACCATTATCAATCCACTGCAGGATGAAGGTTTCTCCAAGTTCAATCCATCTTCTCTGATCTTTAGCTTCTCTTCTCCACATCACCCCTGCACACTTTCTCATCTCATCCATCCATCTCACATGTGGTCTCTTTCTGGGTCTTTTAAATCTCTTGGAATCCAGTTTAAGATTTCAATTGTCCATCTATTATCATCTCTTCTAGCAATATGTCCAACCCAACTCCATTTTAATCTCTTAATTTTTTCAATGAGGTCAGTAACACTTGTTTGCTCTCTTAGCCATACATTGCGTTTTCAATCTCTTCTTGTTACTCCCAACATGCATCTCTCCATACTTCTTTGAGGGGTTGGAATCTCTTTTTTTTTCTTCTATTAAGTGTCCAAGTCTCAGATCCATAAGTAAGAACTGGCAAAACACATTTGTTAAAAACCTTCCTTTTCAAACACATAGGCATATTTCCTTTTAGTATCAAGTTATTTCTACCAAAAGCACTCCAACCAAGTTTAATTCTATGATTAATTTCATCCATTATGTTTCCATCTGTATTAATAATCTGACCAAGGTATTTGTAACTGTTAACTTCTTCTAATTCATCATAATCAATCTTTATTTTCATATTTTGAGCAAATCGATTAAACATTACTTTAGTCTTTTTAACATTTATCTTTAGTCCTACTTTCCTACTTTCATCTGATAACTCCTGCAACATTTCTTCCTGCAGCTCTGAAGCATTATTTGCAAAAACAACTACATCATCTGCAAAATCTAAATGACTTAAATAATCTCCATTTACTTTCACTTCTTTAGTTTCCCATTTTAATCCACAAAATACTTTTTGCAGCACTGCTGTAAAAAGTTTTGGAGATATGGAGTCACCTTGTCTTACACCCTTCTCAATGTTGACTTTCCCAGTATCATTATGTAATCTAATTGTTGCTGTTGCATTTTTATAAATATTCTTTAAAATATGACAATATCCTGGATCTATACCTTGATGATCCAATGCTTTAATCACTGAAGAAATGTTTATAGAATCAAATGCCTTTTCATAATCTACAAATCCAAAACATAATGGCAACTCATATTCATTTGTCCTTTCTATAACTTCTCTCAATACCTGGATATGATCTACTGTACTAAAACCACTTTTAAATCCAGCTTGTTCTCTTGGTTGGTGGAAATCCAATGTTCTCTGTAGACGAGTTGTAATTATCTTGGTAAAAATTTTGTATAAAACTGATAAAAGGCTGATAGGTCTGTAATTTCTAATATCTTCTTTATCACCTTTTTTAAATATTAATATTATTACTGCATTCTTCCAATCATCTGGTACATCTTTATCATTTAGACATTTGGTATATAACTTTGCTAAAATTTTTTCTATTTCTTCACCTGCTTTTTTTAATATATCAATTATAATTCCATCATTACCTGGAGCCTTTCCTTTCTTCATACATTTAATTGCATGTCTCACTTTTTCATTTAAAATTCTGGGCAATTCGGAAGATGTAATAGATATAGGAGGTACTTGTTCTTTATTACTATATAATTCTTGATAAAAGTCTTCTACCCATTTCATGATGTCATCTCTCTTTTTAGTAATAATTCCATCTTTTTTTCTTATTGCAGATATAAATTTCCTACCAATACCAAAATGTTGTTTTACATTCTTGAGACTTTTATTTTCTTCTACAGCTTTCCTTGCTAGTTCACAGTTATACTTTCTTATATCATTTTCAACTCTTTTCCACACCATTTTACAAAATTCGAGATATTCAATTCTTTTTAATGCATCATTTTTGTATATCTTCATATTCCTTCTTTTCTTCATAAATTCTCTAGTCTCAGTAGAAATTTTATTGGTCAATTGCTGCTTTTTTCTACCAGCTATCTTTGTTGCAGTTTTTAAAAGTGTATCAGTTATTTTCATATTAATTTCATTCAAATCTGAATCATGTTCAAAATCTACTAATACTTGAAACTGATTTGTAAGTTCTAATTTAAATTCATTAGAATGTTTCTGAAGATTAGGAATATCAACTGTAAATATTGTTTTTCTTAATAATTTTTGTCTCTCTAGTTTTGCATTAACACATATCTTACATCTTACTAATCGATGATCACTTCCTGTGTTAAATTTATTAAGAACATTACAATCTTGAAATATGTATTTTCTGTTAGTCAAAATATAATCCAATTCTGCTGTACCTTCATTTGGATGCTTCCATGTCCATTTCCTTTTAACATTTTTCTCAAAAAAAGAATTCATAATATAAAGTTTTTCTTTTTCTGCAAACTCCACAAGTCTATGTCCTCTCTCATTTCTATTACCATAACCAAAATTACCTACAGCACTTTCATCTTTCATTTGTTTACCAATTCTAGCATTAAAGTCTCCCATAACAATTTTAAAATGTTGTTTACTCTGATCAAAAGCCTTTTGTACATCCATATAAAAATCTTCTACTACTTCATCACTATGAGAACTTGTTGGGGCATAAACCTGAATTATCTGCATTTGGTATCTGCTATTAAGTTGTATAACTAATCTTGCCACTCTGTCCGATACACCATCAATCTCCACAATGTTGTTCTTCCACTTTTTATTTATAATGAATCCTACTCCACTTGTATTTCCAATATTTGTGCCTTTATAATAGAGTACATGTCCACTTTTTAAATCAATTGTCTCTTCACCTTTTCTTCTAACTTCACAAAGTCCAATAATGTCCCATTTAATATAAGACAGTTCTTCTAATTTTTGCAATCTTCCTTCACTTGAAAGTGATCTGCAGTTGTAAGTACCTAAATAAAAAGTCATCATCAAATGGCAGCCTGGGTCTGCAATCAGGGGATTCTTAGCACCCTCTGCCTTCGGCCACCAACCGCTGCCTTGGTTGGTGACTTTACAGCCTCCTGGGAATAAGGGCCATGATTTATTTTTGTCTGTCATAATTGTATATATGTATTGGAAAAATATTTATCATTTACACAAACATTTCTGCCTTATCAGGCAACTGAGAAGAAAGATCATGGTGTTTCTTGATCTTAAACTCAGAAATAAAAAGCCAATAAACTCACCATGCTGGCTAATGCATATTGGTGAGCAGCCTCTCCATGTTTGTTTACTATATGAATAATCACATAGTAATAACAGCTGCAACGACAAGAATGTATGTAGTGGACATTAGGAATTTGCCCTGCTCGGTTCCTTTAAGGCCTCCAAGAGGAATCAAAGGGTCTCCTTTCAGTTAATAGCGAACTCCTTTCTGCAGCCCCACTGGGGATAATGATAGTTATTTAAAATAATAATCAGCAATATTAAGAATTAGGCTTTCTACTTAGATAGCTTGGTGCCTGAAGATTAATTTTAAATTGAATCTAGAAAACAAAATTAAAATTATATTTGGAATAATTCCACTTAATCTTTAGTGTTAGGTATACATGTGATTTTATTAAACGTTTCTAATTAAATGTATTTAAGCTATATCTAATTAAATATTTACATTATATTTAGTCTGTTATATTTAGCACTTCGACACGAAGAGCCCCTTACTTCTGCTCAACTTCTCATCTGTAGTTACATATACCAAATATGAAACTATGAATAAATTGATCATATAGTGGAATATAATATTATAATTAGCATTCCATATGTGTGTCTAAATTGATTTCAAAGTGTTTGGAATAAGAAATAAAATCAGCATTTATAAAATATAGACTAACATTTTAAATACAGCAGTAGTTTGAGTGTAGATAGACAGGGGAGTTTGATAAGTGGCAGTATAATAATTAATGTAGATCTATCATTATCCTGGAGAGGATTGCATAGGAAGGGTTGAGACTAGTTGTTTATTTAATGATAAAGTATTAATAAAATATTTATGTTCATAGTAAATCTTAAAAAAGAGAATAAATGAAATATTAATAGACAATTAACAAGAGTGTAATAGAACATTTTATTACTGATATGGATGGTAACACATTAAATAGCAAGGATGGAATTAAGCGCCGCTAGTAACTATATCTGATAGAGCAAGAATTTGTTCAGACAGTGCAAAAGAGTTTGCAAGAAAAACTTTAAGCATGTTTAATAGTGATATGCGGAGTACTTTTAGCAATGCAACAAAAAAAAAAAAAGAATTTAATTAACTGCAACAGAAAATTCAAGAAATGCTGCAAAAAGAATTTTAAGAAATGCAACAGAAAAGTCAGGAAATGCTGCAAAAAGAAATGCAACAGAGAAATGAAGAAATACAACTATGAAAAGAATTGAAGGAAATGCAACAAAAAAGAGATAAAAAAATACATTAAGAAATAAAAAGAAAAATTAATGCAACATAGAGCAAAAGAAAACTTTGAAGTGGTACAAAAGACTAAGTAGCATGAAATTGGAAATACAAGAACAAGTACAACACTAATTTAGAGGAATTGACCCAAAAATCTATTGAGTAATGAAAATAAATTGCAGGAAACTGTGCAAAGTATAGTAGAAAAAGTAGAACAATTGGAAATGAAAAATGGGAAGAGATGAATTCCCAAGAGACTGAAAAGATGATAGTTGGCATCATAAATAATATAAAAATTGATTATACTAAAATGAAGGAAGATACCCAAAACTGGTTTACAGAATGGACAAAAGAATCTAAAGAAGATAGTCAAAGTGATATCTTAGTGACGAAACTAAAAGAAAACTATGAAAATACATCAATCACAAGATAATAGGAATTATGAAACCTTTAGTTATATTAATCATTTGCTCAAATTTCAGATGTTTAGAAGTGAGGCAGGTGAGACTCTCATGAGACATTGATAGTTTGGAGAATTATTTTAAATTAAATCTAAAACAAGTGGCTATTATATATAATCATTTTCAAGGATCTCCTAAGGAATGGCAGAATTCGTTGATAAAAACCAATCTCTTCTGTATATAGAGAATAAATTTTAAATAACTTTTGGTGATAAGAGTGCTAAAAGACAATCAGGTATCAAATTATGTAATTAAAGGTTTTGCATACAAGATGGTGAAAATTATATTCCATACTTTTGAAAGCATTCAAAATTAGGAACATTGTCTGACTGCAGTCTGACAAAAAGTAAAATCATTAGGATTATCATAATTTACCTTTTAGAGTTGAACACAACATGATCATCAGCATAAATTGGAAAATTTATAGAATAAGTCGCAGAGTTTTTAAATGCTATCGATATGAGCCTCCAGAATAAGGAAGGTATAAATAATGAAGATTAAATTACCACATCAAATCAACAAGCAAACAAAAGGAGTGAGGTAAGTCTAAGAAAACCAGGCACTCCAGAAAGATTACCTGAGAGTTCATTTCCAGGAACTGGTACTAGAATAAAAAAGAAATGAGTAGACCCTGGAAAACAGAGTGAATGGCATCCAATTCTGCATGAAAAAATTAGCAGTGACCTTGAAGATGATAGAACATCTCAAATCCACATGGATGAGGACACCTTCACTGCTGCAAAATTTTGTGGAACAATGCAAAGATTGATACAGGAAAGAATAAGGGATGGCCTATTCTGTAATGACCTAGAGCTGTTAAAAGGATAAATTGTTTAAGTAGAAAGAAATTATCAAATTTTGAACTAAAATGAATTTAAAACTAATGATAATACCAAAAGTGTAAATAAATATGAAGCATATGATCAAAGTAGTTATGTTAATTTCTATAAAGAGAAATCTTTTTTGTTAAAGTTTATTTAGATGTGCTCAAATTCTAGTGATTTATGAGGATTTAGCATGTTCGTGAGTGTATTTATTTCAGGTGCTGCTGCAGTGTATTTTTACTCACCCACCTATAATACTTAGAGGAAGCAATGTGCGGTCCCAAATGTTTGTTGGATTTTTCAACCTCGAAGTCTTGAAAAGGGGGCGAGGTTTAACTTTTAAATGTATTTATCAGTCTCTAAGAATCATAAAGGAGCAAGGCTTCACATATTTATATTATATTTTATTATTTGTAAGATGTGGATAATTGATAGTATTAAAACAGATAATCCCTCTAGTGTTCATGCTTTATTGCACAACTTAATGTCATATAGTTAAATTTTTTATGAATCATAAATTTGAGTTGCTATTCAGTCTTTTGAAAGTTGTTCATTCAAATTTTTGTAGAGGAAATCATAAACATATGTATTATTTATTTATGTATTATTATATTGGTAAAATATATGAATGAAAATGGCTAAAATATAAAAATAGAGAAATAAACTAAGATTACATTTTGCAGTAGAAACATAGAAATGAGAAATGATAAGTTATACTGTTCCATGGTCTCATTTTAAAGAGAGAATTGTAAGACAACAAATTTGATAGCAACTCAAATTAGTTATAATATAAAACTGATGTGTGGTCAAAAAAAGATTAATAAAAAAGATTGATTAATGAATTTAGATTGCCATGTGTGCATGTACTAGATATAATATATGCATAACTTAAATATACCAGTTTAAACAATAAAAGAGAAATAAATCTGTTGAATTAGTTATATTAAATACACAAAAAAAAGCATGTTGGTTAAAATAAACTTACTTTGTAAAATTACAATTAATAAATGATATAACTGATGTAATTAAAGGCAAGAAAGAAAAATTAGATAATTTATTGAAAGAGAAATTAGATAATCTTTTTAATAATGAATAATATTTCTGTAGTGACTACACCACTCTATCCAAAGATATATGCATATTTTGTGCTAAACCAGCACTCATCTATTGGCCCAGACTACAATCTTTTTATCATTGTTCAATATATATATATATAGCAAATTACTAGTTTAATTGATGTGTCAAACTACTTGCCTTCACAATTTTGTCACAAACCACTCTTTCATTAGATTAAAGATTATTTAGTAATGAATAATATTTCTCTAGTGTAATTTTTACTACACCACTTTCTATTGACCTTCAACATCTTGTAGAGGGATGTAATCATAAGCATATGACCAAAGTCATGTGAAAAAGATGTGTGATCTCACAAGATATACATTTCATGCTGAGCCAATTGGCCCAGACCACAATCTCTTATACATATTTTTATCATTGGTCAGTATATATATATAGCAAAATGAATAATATTTGTGTAATGTAATTTTGTAATCATAAACATATGACCAATGATGTGAAAAAAATGTATAACTTCCCGAGATGTACATTTCAGGCTAAACCATCACTCACTAGTTTGCCCAGTTCACAATCTCTTACACATATCTTAATCATTGTTCAGTAAACATAAATAGCAATTTTGCTACAGTTTAATAAGTGTCAAACTTGTTACCCTTACAACTTTGATACAAACCACTTAATGGACATAAATTAATATTTTTATTAGTTATTCATTAGTCTGGAGATTATTTGATAATGAATAATATTTCTAGTGTAATTTTCACTTACTATTAATAAAAAGTGTATTCTATGTGGAATGAGATTATATTTATGTTATATAGAAGATATCAAACCATTTTTCGTGGAGAAAAATTAGTCTTAGAGATGCTGATAGGAAATATTAATCTCACTCCTTTTTAGAGAGACTATAACAGTGTGTATCATGTTTATTTTTTATATTTTGTGATTCTATATGAATTGATATGTCTTTATTTTAGATCAACTTGGTTCCCAAAGTGTTTATTCAAATCTATTGTTAGGATATGACTGTCCACATCATGACTACCATGATCACCACCACATCACTACATGTCAAAAAGTTGATAGGTTTTTATTTTTGCCAAACTTTCACAGAAAAGTATTTGTCTGAATACATAACATGCTTCATAGGTATATATTATTTTTATGTCCTGGATCATCCATTGTGTGATACATTTTTTTTTTGATATCACTGCATTTGCTTTGCGACAGTCATGATTTTGACATGGCGTATTTGTCAAATATTGCTCTCTGCACCCATCTTCTTAGAAGTCTTTCTGTAATTGGGGGGGGGGGGATTATTGTGATGAGAATGAATTTTCATTTTCTGCTATTTGGTATCACAACTGTAATGTTAATCTAATATGCTCCTGTTACACAGATATTATAAAGAAATAATAGATTTGAGAAAAAACAAGAAATAAGTTGACAGGTAATTTAAGAAAGAGAATAGTTTGTGATCATTTGAAAAAGAGAGCTCATAGAAATTAACTTCTAATCTTTGTTTAAATCTACTAATTAATATTTAATTATAACATTTACTATTTAATCTCTGTCATTTGTTAGATATGAAAAAGTAATATTCTTATGAATATATTAATAGGCTTTAGAATTTTTTTTTTCCCTAAGTAAAATATCTCTTGAAGTAAAAAATTCCTCAATAGAAATAATTATGCTTTGCATTTGCATCAATAAATGTTTGTATTCTATTTGGGATGAAATAAATAAGATATTTATTTTACATAGTGCTATGTTGTATAAACTGTAATATTAATAATTAGCCATTAAGCTAATGCACATGCACTTTGTGGATTTTAACTATAAATGAATACTCTCACTTTCCAAACACAAGATAAAGTCTTTGTGAAAAGATAGAATGAATCAATCTATTTTTTTGACCCAAACGTTTATGTATGGGCAAATCTTAAGCATTTGGAAATGAAAGCATGAAGATGTTAAGCGATCACTTTAAATTATTTTTACTATGCCTGAATGAATGACGCTTGCAAAATTTTCTAAAGTGATCGCTTAACATCTCCACTCTTTCATTTCCAAACGCTTAAGATTTTCCCATACATAAACGTTTGGGTTGAAAAGATAGATGGATTCATTCTATCTTTTCAGAAAGACTTTATCTTGTGTTAAAGTGAGAGCCTTCATTTATATATTATGTAGAAGATATTAAGTCATTCGTCAAGAAAAAAACTGAAGGTTTTTGTAAGATGCTGCTAGAGAATATTAGTTACTTTTGTAGCAGCTATATGACAGAAGTTTGCTAGTCATGTTTATTTTAATTATCCATTTTCAGAGGTCTCAACTATTTGTTTATATTTATTTTCTCAAAAATATTTTACTGAACATGTGTTATTTATTAATATTAAATAATATTAAGAAAATGAATTATAAGTTACTGTTACCTTTAAAAAATATTACTAAATAGCTTATAAGTTCCATTTCATAATATATTAGTATATATATATATTATGTATATGATATCATATGAATGTAAACACGTGAACATTATTGTCATTATTTGATGGCATTTTTTAGTGTAATATTATTTTTGACCTTTTACTTAATTTGTTTTTTCGTGGAAATGATTTTTAAAATTTGGGATTTTCCAATGACAGAAGAAACAATAAGCACAGGGGAACTGCAAAACAACACATCGATTTCTATTTAGCAGAATTTATGTTGTGGCAACTGCATAAAGATGAAGATACATTTGTGGCCGTAGTGCATGCTATTACAGATTTCTGACCACCGACATGAAGAACCAATGTTTGTAACATCTTTGCTATTTTTTCTTTGACCAGCTTTTTCATTTGTTATTTATATTAAATTTCCTGGTACTTTGTATTATTCCTGTTATGACATATTACTCCAGTGATGTATTATTAAAATAAAGCTTTCGAGGAATGTGCAGACAAACTTAATCAATAAAATTTATCCACAGATCTCATGGAGGCGTTATTTTAAAGATATTGCAAACTTAGAATATGTCAATGGGAGTAATACATCATACCATATGTAGTATTAAAGTTCAAATTAAAAAACAAAAGAAATATATTCAGTATGAAAAAAGAAAAAAAAGTCATTATGATACTAAATAAAAACAGGTAGTTGTGACTTATTAGTAAGGCACTTTCTGTGAATTTTTATTACAACATTTTATGTTGTCAAAGACATCCTTCCCTCTCCCAACATAATGCCATACTTTGTGCCATCATAAGCACCCAGCACATGTAATACCTAACTTCAAATGTAAAAAATAAATGCGTCTTATTTCCAATGATGGAGAGATATATTCATTATAGAAAAAGGAGAAATATGAAAAAGAACCATGAAAAGGTTTTCAAATGGCGAGCGTTTTAGCTCTAATTTTAAAGTTATATTTTAAATATTTTTTTTTAAAAATAAGTTTTAGCAAAAAAACAACTCACATATATAAAGTTTTAGCTATAAATGTATATTTTCAAATATAAAACCGTATTACTTACAAATGGTGTAAGAGATGCATTATATTGTGGAGGGTAAAAAAAAGTCACTTTGGAAGACTGAACCATTTTATATCTTCTAAAATGGAAAGGAAAGGGTCAGTTTATTTGACATGGATTAGTTATTCCAGGATGTTTGGTTGCCATGACATCATAAATGGAAACTTTGAATAAGTATTACCGGATGCAAACGTCACTGGTGTTATATATCATAGCAGGAATAATATGAAATTACCAATTTCTTTTAATTATAATCATTTATAGTTTTGTGTATTTTCTTTTGTTTTTATGAATCATATTTAAAAAAATAATATTAAATTTGATAGCTTATAGTCAGCCATGCTGTTTACAAGATTTTTTTGACACCTCTATAAATAGATAACTAAAATAAACATGGTTGGCAAACTTCCACTACAAAAATACCAAATATTAATCTAATATAATATACCATATACTCACAATTTATACTTCACAATACACTTTTAACATACAATTTATTTTATCTTCTCTTGACTACAGTTTCAACTGTCAAGCAGTCATCATTGGTATAGGAGTACTCTGATGATGACTGCTGGGCAGTTGAAACTGTAGTCAAGAGGAGATAAAATAAAACATATGTTAAAAGTGCATTGTGAAGTATAAATTGCGGAGTATATGGTATATTATATCTACTTCAGCAATGCAAATGAGAAATGGAAGGATATTTTAATACTTCAAATATTAATATCACATATTTTTCAAAAATGGCCAATTTATGGTAGCTATAATAATCAATTGAAAAACACATTAAGATATCTGACAAAGCAAAATAAAAAAACAACAATAACAAAAAAGTATTTAGAAAGTAGAAATATGTGTAAAATGCTTATTAGAGAATTGAGGCATCTAGCAGATAGTTAGAAGATACTGGCTGGATGAGGATAAAGAAAGTCCATATTAAAAAAAAAGATTTGCTTTAATTCATAATTGAACAATTTGAACAGGGAAAAAGATTAATGGAAATTAATAATAATCTATAAATAATAATAAAATATTAATAAAGATGTAGGAAAAAGATAATGTATTAATGATTTATACAGTAGATAATAAAACTTTTTAAGTCTATTTAAATTGTAAAATAAAAATCATATGCATAAGGAGAGATCAAAGATGTTAAAATGAATTGAGATTTAAATTTAATTATTGTAGTTTGAGAAAAAATAATGGGGGAGCATTAGTTGATATTTGTAATGTAATTTTTGACCTAGAAGATTGACATATATTAGTGAAATGGACAATTTTAAAACAGTTTAGCCTTTTATGTAAATAAGTTACTGTTAGTCAGTTTAGATGAATTTTAAAGAGATTAGACATGTTTCTATTTGAAAACAATTTGTGTTCAGAAAAGATAATGTGACAAGAGATAAGAGAATAATATGTTTTGAAAATATATTGGACAAAGTGAATTGGATTACTTAGTTGGATATAATAAAAAAGATAAGTTTAAATTGGAAAAGAAAATATTAAGATATTTGTATATGAATCACAAAATATATATTTATGTATTTTAAGTTAAAGTAAACTGCACAGACAAATATAACTACTTTCTATGTTTTATAAGACACAACTTATCACAAATATCATTTTTTAAAATGATTCTATTAAATTAATGACTACTGAATTAATGGGATAATCTCCATTAGAAGATTGCAAAATGAAATTAATATATCAACTTACCTTAACTAGTGATTACGATAGAATGACAGCCTGTTAAGCTTAACAGGCTGTCATTCTATCGTAATTATAATC
Organism: Epiperipatus broadwayi; assembly: GCA_028023455.1. Lineage (NCBI taxonomy): Eukaryota > Metazoa > Onychophora > Udeonychophora > Euonychophora > Peripatidae > Epiperipatus > Epiperipatus broadwayi. The sequence continues at coordinate 14,791,712 of JAQFVV010012399.1, read as the reverse complement.
GTACGCAAGACGTTATAAAATAAATGCTTAACTAGTGATGTGAAATAAAAGATAGTTGCTGTCATGCATTTTTTTACTGCAGTACTTTTAAATAATTTTATTTCTTTTGGTACTCATACTTATGACAATCCATTCCGCTTGATAGCGTTGTTCCTTCAACAAAACACATTGATATAACATTACCGGGTCATTACATTTTCTTTAATATTTTAACAAGTAAACAATATACAGACAACTCTTTAAAATTACATTATTTTATTATTTTTTAAACCAATGTTATAGATTTTCAATTAATAAGCTATTTTTCTTGTTTTTATAATATAATAAAGGTTCTTTTATTTTAGGTTTTTTAATAAAATAATCAATATTTTTTTGTTTTGTGAGAAATGTTCATTTAAGTTAGGTTTTTTTTTTGTTTGGAAAGTAATTGAATATATTTGCAAAATATTTGTTTGTTAATACTGTAACGGTCAGAATCGTCTATCTCGCTAACACACTGCAGAATTCAAACCCCAGACACGAAACTGAACATTCTAGGAGGGGTTGCCTTCTAGATATACTAAGTTCGAATCTAAAGTCCAAATTTCACAGCGCCATCTACGTGATAACGCATTTGGTGCCACTACTAGTATAACCTTTGACCGGTGCCTGGTGGTCAGGGAGAAACAAAAGACTCTATACTAAAAGAAGTTTGGGTGGCTAATTAACGTCTATGGATTTACAAAAGAAGTGCAGAAAATATATATATATAGACAGAGACAGTGATAGGAATCAAATAAAATAAGAGATCAAATTTAGTTTTAAATAATTTCACACAATTTATTTATATGTATATAACGCCACTGTCTGCTTATATGAGACAGGGACGCGTATTAAATAATTGTTGGCATTTATATTTCAGTAAATGACAAAAGGTTATAAAGCAAAGTGATATATTCTATTCCTGGGGCTAATAGCATTACGATAATGTGCTTGATGAGATAGGAACATATGCGAGGTGCTGTGAGAATTTATACAAGTTTAAGATAATATTTGAAATTAAATGTTCTAAAATATTTATTGATTTCGAGAATAGTACAGACTAAAGCTTACTAAGCAAAAATGGGAATATGATCAAAGCATTTATTTGATAATAATATTAATAGAATTGCATTGGGAGGTCAGTATTGCTGATAATGAATTTATTAAAGTTGGAGGGTGTGACACGTTTAAGTCACGGATGCTTTGTAAAATAAATATAAAATAAAACAATATTGGAGATCCGGAATAATTATGGAGGGCATCTCGCCGCTAACCCGTAGGAAAGTATTTTGACGAACAGCCGAAACTTAGCGACTGTGTGACGATGGCGTTTAATTTCCAGGGGTGTCATTTGGGGCACCCTCTGCCTGGAAACCGCAAGCGCGGAGAGAACGGCCTTAGCCGTGTAAAGAATCCTTGGAAAAATAAAACAAAGCGGTCTCAACAACCAGTTCATGTACCAGCAATACGAGACTAGTGTATATAAAAACATACTAAATGGGTTTTACTCGGATTAAGAGAAATGCCCAATCAAATTCCCCGAAATTCATTTAAAAGGGTCCGCACATTCTCGACGTCAATGATGAACTTTATAATTAAAGTAGAACACGGTAATTAAAATAGGAAAATGCATGCTTGCGGGTTTGAAAAGTAAGTATAGATTTATATACGCAATCATGCATTTGGCACACATTTAAATCATTGACTTCGCACATACTCTTATATTAGATTAAAATCAATAACATGTAGATTTTAAACTATGTGATTATATTACATTAAAGAAAAGAATCGCCCTCGAACGAGTGATTTGCAAGATAATAAATTGGAAAATTATAAATTTAAAATATGCCTTAATAGCGGCGTCTTACTTTTAATAGAGGGACTAGTTCGCTCGGTCAAAGACGATTCTGACACATTATCATAATAAAATAAAAGAAAGCTTTATAAATAGAAAATATTAACCCAAGGATAGAGCAAAATGTTGAGTATATTTAAACACATTAAAGAAATACATAATGAAGTTATGTGAAATAAAAGGAAAACAATTTTAAAAAGCTATAGCATGTTAGTTAGTAATCACAAGAGCTCTTGGGTTAATTTAGGTTACCTCTGGAGAAGCATTTGCAGGTAGATGTTCGGCAGGTTTTATAATTCAGCAGCAAAATCTGGAATGTTCATATTTTTGCAGCAGCAGCAGTTCCGGGGTTTCTTATGTGATAGCTTTTGATGGTATGGAGCAGCGGCTGGCTATTCCGAGGGGACATAGCCATCTTAACGCCTCTACTCTGACATGTCAAGGTTAGCAATTTATTAGAATAGAACACAGAATGATTTCTCTTAGACACATTAGAATAAAAACTACTAACTAACTGGAGAACAAAAGAAAAACCTCCTTTTTATAGTAGACGTTAACAATAGAACTGCCCTGGAGCATTACAAAAATATATCGGACTTATCAGCTGTAATTAAATCATCCGAATGTCTAAAGGAATTCAACATTAATTAATTTCTTTTGTTACTTTCCCTGTCGACATTCGAATTACAAACTAGATTTAATTAAAAATTACTTTTATTAATTAAAGAAAACCTTAAGTGGACATCTGCTGTTTTTAGATAAACTTATAGAACATTAACTAATTAAACTATTGTCCCTGATTTATTTAAACAGAAATATTTGGAATAACTTTTATTAAATTAAGAAAATGATTTTGCTTTTTAAATTGCAATATTTGAATCTATTTACTAAACAAATATTTACTAAATGGATTGTATTTTAAATCAAAATATATTACGACAGTAATATATTTGTAAATAGATTCAAACAAAATAACTTTAACAATTTATAATTTTGATATGTTTTAAAATGCATATCATAGTGTGTGCGCAATTACGACTTATATAACTTACTTTTTAAAAAAATGTAAATTATGTGAACAAATACATAATTCATAATATTTTATTTTATTTGGGAATAAGTTATATATATAATACGAGCATTGTGCTCGTGGTTTAAAATTAGGCGGGATTTTCGGTATATAAGTGTATTGCAGACACACTATGATAGATTGGGGTTCAAACTAAGGTATGAGGGTAGGAAGTAGGTGAGAAAAGATGAAACGAAGATCTGCAAAGCAGATCTTACTGTTTCAATACCTTGTTTTTTCACTAACGTTGATTTGATTACTTCAAACATAGTTTTATTTTTGGTTGATAAACAATGCCTCAATAACCAATTTATTTTTGTTTGGTAATAAATATTCCTTTATTTCATGTTTTTTTTTTTTTTTTTTGCGAACCATAATTTAATATATTAGGCAATAGAGACAATTTGAATGAATACATTTTTTCACTAATGTTGATTTGATTACTTCAAACATAGTTTTATTTTTGGTTGATAAACAACACCTTAAGAAACAATTTCTTTTTAATAAATGTTCCTTTATTTAATTTTTTTTTTTTGTGAACCATAATTTAATATATTGAACGAAGACTTTTTTTCACAAGTAGCCATTTTTTCACCAACCCAAGCCCTCGTAATGTACGAGACTTTGGTTACAGTGTGACAAGCCCTCGTAATGTACGAGACTTTGGTTACAGTGTGACAATTTAGAGGACCTTATAGTAATTCATTTAGGTTTGAAAATAATTACTTCTGAGTGAATATTGATTCACTTTCCGTCATTTAAATTATTCACACCCTACCATGATAACTTAGTGATATGTTAAGTGTCAGCATTTGTATAGATGGTAAAACAACACATATCAGTGCTAACTGATATGGTTGGCTAAATGCGAATTGTGAGAGCGATTAAGTATGAATACCTTTTTTTTTATGATAGAAAAGTTATTAATTTAAAAACATTTATTATTCTGAAGAGAAGTCATATATTTATACAAAAAAGTTTTAAAAAACTAACAACTATCAAGAATATTTTTTTTTTAAAAAAAGAAATAACTAAAAAATATTATTTATGCTAAAATTTTAAGCCAATAAACATCACATGATCACCATTTCTTATGCTTGCTTATAACTATTATTAAAACAGGCAAAACTCTATACCTTTTGCCACTCAGTGCAAGTCAGAGTAATCAATGGATGCCAGAAGGCTTGTGCATAAAATCCCCATCTATATCCCCAGACTTGTTTCTGCCTTATGGCCTTCGTCAGTGAGGAGCCTTGGATCTGAGAGCACTGCACTTAGATCTTAGGATCTCAGGCAATCCTCCAGCAGCCACCTTTTATCTCTTAACTACAAAACGATGAGGCTTAAATTGAAAACTATAATATTTTCAATCCAAGCTCATCAGGTCTGAACTCAGTTCATTATTTATACATTTTGGTGTCTTTGGTTTTTTAATAACCATAGCCCCCACTATTTTATTAGGCAGGATTGGTTTTAAACCAATAAACATCACATGATCACCAATCCTTAAGCTTATAACTTATTAAAACAGGCAAAACTCTCTATACGTATTGCCACTCAGAGTGGCAATACATATAGAGTCTTGCCTGTTTTAATAACAGTTATATCCCCAGAAAGGATATTGGATAAGAGTAATCAATGGATGTCAGAAGGCTTGTGCATAAAATCCCCATCTAATGCCTATTCATCCAATATTCTTTCTGGGGATATAACTTATTAAAACAGGCAAAACTCTATACATATTGCCACTCAGTGCAAGCCGGAGTAATCAATGGATTCCTGAAGGTTTGTGCATAAAATCCCCATCTAGTGCCTACTCATCCAATATCCTTTCTGGCACTAGATGGTGATTTTATGCACAAGCCTTCTGGCATCCATTGATTACTTTGGCTTGCACTGAGTGGCAATACGTATAAAGAGTTTTGCCTGTTTTAGTAACAGTTATAAGCAAGCATAAGGAATGGTGATCATGTGATGTTTATTGGCTTAAAACCAATCCTGCCTAATAGGACTGGTGATTATGGTTATTAAAGAACCAAATACACCAGTTCAGACCTATATGACTATATAAGCTAATGTGCTTGGATTGAAAATATAGTGTTTTCAATTTAAGACTCATAGTTTTGTAGTTAAGTAGAGATAAAAAAAAGGTTGCTAGAGGGTTGCATTAGATACTAAGATCTAGGTGGTGCTCTCAGATCCAAGGCTTCTCACTGACGGCCACAAGCCAGAAGCTAGTATGGGGATATTGGATGAGTAGGCATTAGATGAGGATTTTATGCACAAGCCTTCTGGCACCCATTGATTATTTTGGCCTGCACTGAGTGGCAATACGTTTATAGGGTTATGCTAAAATTAATTAGTACAAAAATAAATTGACAAAGTTAGTCAAAATATGTCATATGTAGTTTTAAAAATGATTTATTTTGCAGCAATGTGTTAACAACAGTGTTTTTAAGTGTATGCTTAAAAATCCTAATAAAACTAATAAAAATTATTTACTACATATATGTAAATCAACAATTGTGATATTCATAACCAATTATGAATCAAATTGAAATGTATAATAACTTATGTATAACAAAATTTAAAAAAATTCTGTAAAAAAATGATTTAGAAAATAGAAATATGTAAAAAAAAACACCAAGATAGGCAAACTTTTTGACTGTAGGCCACATGGTTTCAGTAAGGAAACCAGTAGACCATGTGTAAAAATTTAATTTTCACTGCTTGAGGTATTCATAGTAGAGGTAAATATTGTGAACATTTTGGAAACCAATATATTTTTAATGAATTTTCACAAAATAAAACTTAAAATCCATTTGGAATAATTTTAGGATGATATCTGGTATTGTACATATATGTGCTTATATATGTTCACATTATCGAATTTTGTTCACAGATTAACTTGAGAGTAAATAAAAGTTTGGTGCTATAATTTTGTTGGCTAATTTAGATGCATATAGTTGGGCAACAATGATGAAACTCAATCCAAATAAACTGATAACTCTAAAATTAATGCAGCATGAAAAAAATTTATTTGATAAAAAGATATTTTTGTCTGAAACAATTTTTTATAAAATTTTTTGTTTTCAAAATATATTGAATAATTAGAACTTAAAGAGTCATAGTAATCAGCTTTTAAGATAAGGCTCTGAAATATCTTACCCATATGCATTTTATTTTAAATAATGATATTTATTATAGCATATCGTAGTTGACTGGTTAAAATTTTTTTTTTTTGTGAATTTTTTTTAAATTTCTTGATGCTACCATCTAGGTTTTTTGTGTCATAATAAAATTAAAAATTAATCATCTTAAAAGAGAAAAAACTCAACTTGTAACTAATGAAAAAAAATCACTTGCTTTCTTGTTAAAAATTTTTTTTCATGCATTATTAATCATTGTATGTAGTTCATGCTTGACAGTGCATGATTTTAATTGTAGAAATCCATTGTGATCAACTTGATGCTAAAAAATTGTTTTACAAAAGGCTTTGAGTGATTTCAGTGGTTAGAGTTTAGTTAGTAAACTTTTAATTCCAATTAATGTACATGGATATTATAAGATATTAATGATACAAGAAAAAGATAAAAGAGAATTTATGCTTTTTATAGAAGAAAAAATCCATAGTTGCTAAACATAGGCTTTTGCTTAACTCGTAAAAACAGAAAAATAAGTTTATACCTAATTTGTTTACTTGTTTGTTAATATATTTGTAAAATTATTAAATATTTATTTTTTAATCTTTTAGTATTCATTTCTTCACCACTAGAGGGATGGAAACTTTTTTTTCTATCTTATTTTAGAAAAAAAAAAATTGACATTACAACTTTTTTTCATACTTTATCAAAACAGAAATTCAAAAAATGAATGTAATCTGAAATCTAAACTATTAATTTTAAAATAAATAAATAGGAGTTAAAAACTATATTTACTTTTTTTAAAGAAATGCTTTTATTCACATAAATGTACTAAAAATAAAAAAAAAATGCTCATAAAGTAAAAAATAAGTTTCATTCAGGTTTCACAGTATTCTTGATGTTATGCAAGCAAAATATTGTGAAAGTGAAGAACATTTTAATTTTTACTCTTTACTGGAGTTTCTGAACATGTCCACTACATACTTTATTTTGATCGTATAATGTCAAGAATACTGTGAAAGATGAAGAAAATTTGTTTTACTTTTCATTGTGTGTTTATTATTATTTTACTTTTTAGTGCATTTATGTGCGTAAAAGTGATTTTTTTTACTTTTTATTTTTTATTATAAATAGTTCCAGAAATTAACTTTAAATATAATTTAATACCATTTGATGGCAGTACTATAAAAAGTACTGAACCCGAATAAAGTTAAAAGTTTTGACTAATATTTTTTCTAAAATTGTTTGCAAAATTTTAAAAAAAATATCAGAATTACACATATATGCAATGTTTCTTTTACATCGGGCATTGAGAAGTGGATGAATATTGAGATAAAAAAAATTCAGATAGACAAACATGCTAACTAGAAAACAGTAGACTAAACGACAGCTTTCTATTAATGACAGAAGTGTTTGGTAGGTGTTTTTGGTTTGATGTCACAAAAATATTTATTTGAATAATTTCTGATAAGATTACAATGTAAATATTACATAATTAAAGGGAAATAAATAATTTTACAAAAAAAAAAATAATTAACAAGTGAATAAATTTGAATATAAATTCATTTACGATCTAATAAAAGGCAATACTGAATATATACATAATAATTTTGGTTTTGTTTGAAGAGGCCATGTTTTTTTTCATATACATAATACTGATATTTTATGGAATTGAACTGGAACAAAAATCTGAATTTGTAACAAACCATAAAATTAACTGATATTCATCTTTTTAATTCATTTTTTTTTTTTTATCTTTAAGAAAACAGTATGATTTAGTAATATACCAGCTTGTGATGAAAACTGAAAAGATTAATAAGTATTTAATATTTATTTTTATCTGTATTTTTTTTTCCAAAATATTTATTTTTTAGTATAAAATTATTAACTGTAAATTAACTGATATCTAAGAGGAAACGTCAACTATTTAACATGAAATACTTATTTGTCAATAGTTTACTAATTATTATTATAATTTTTATAGTTATAAATTTATTTTTCATATTTTGCATAATGTTTTTGCTATTATCTTATGTTTTAACAAAATTTGTCTTAAATATATACACCTGGGTCTCGTTTTATGCGGTAGATAGGTTCCTCAGAAATGCGCACAAAAGAAATCGCACAACATAACTTACCTTGAAAAATGGGGGATACGGACTGTAATTTTCCAAAAATCGCATATAAGCAAAGCAACAACGTAAAATTACTTTAAAATTCGCATAAAAAAAAAAAATAAGAAAATAAAATATGACTAATAAAAAATTTCAAATTTGAAAAAAATTGATACAAGACAAAGTTTTTTTTACTTTTTTTTATTAACTACAGTATTTAATTTTATTCAAAACAATATATTTTTATGTGTAATTTACATTTTTTTTATGCATGTGCGGTATTTTAATTATTATCGTTATTTGAGACATCAGATTCGTCATGATGTGATGTGATGTGAGGTACTGTAGCTTCTCCTTAATGTTTTCCAATCGCTCGCTATTGATCCTTCCCATTTTGCTAAGCGATCTAAAATTGAAATTTTTGTTTCCAAAGAAATTCATTTTCTTGGGTGTTTTTTTTCTCTTTGTTAGAGTAAACTAAAAGTTTAAAATTTAAGAACTTAGACTTACGATAATAAAAAGACACCGACTCACCACTATTGGGAAAAATTTAATTAAAACTAACAATTAAAAATTAAATTTTTATTTTTGTCTTTAATTTTTTAATTTTCAATTCCGTTTAAAAATAAAATTTCATCGTTTCACATCAAATTAATTTCAGATCATGTTATGTAATTTTTAAATTGTTAACTACAATTAAAAATCAGATTTTAATTGTCAAATTTATTTGTGCCCACCGCTGTTACTCACCTTTTAAAAATAAACTTGCGGACACTAAATGATTAATTGATTACGTACTCGTTTTATAAAATGCAAAAATTGAACATGATTTAAAATGCAAAAACAACAAGAAACAATATTTTTCATCCATAACGTTTGAACAGATTTACATTATAGTCTTGTAAAATTTAATGTGTATAGAAAATGGGGAAATTCTGATTTTAAGTGAATTATGAACTTCTTTATTACACAAAATCTATTACAGTACTATTATAAAGTGCTGGAAATATTGAAATTATTAGGTGAAAGTCGAACTCCGATAATGGTTATTTAAATATGACGTGAAAGCGTGAAATTTATAATATTTAAAGTAATAACGCATTATCGGAGCTCACTTCTGATCAAATAATTTTTATCGCATAAAAGAAAACCGCATACAAAGATATTAAGAAGAATCGTGAATCGCATAACTTCAAAACCGCATTAAATAAATCCGCATAAAACGAGACTCGGGTGTATTCTAATTGGATAATACATTTATTTTTTTTGTTTATTTATTTATATCAGTTAATTTCTGTTTATTACTCTTTTTCTTTATAAAGTTGATGTTTTATTTTTAAGATTATTTTTTTTACTTTTTATTTAATCCTCTTAGTCAAAAAGTAATCATGATGATTATAATATTTTTTTTTCCATTAAAAAATACAACTAAAGGAAAATATAAAAAATGATAAAGATTTTCTCTCAACTCATCAGAAAGGCTCAGATATCTTGCACCTGTGAATTTATGTCAATCAGTGGTATTTCTCATTGTATTGACATTTTTTCAGCTTTTTCACTTAGAACTTTGTATTTTTCCTTCAATTATCTTTTTTCAAGTCTATTAATCTATTTTCTAATTCAGATTTTCAAATTTATTATCCAGAATTACTACACAAAGCAGAAGAACTAAATAAAGTATCTTATATTTTTTACTAATAAATATGCAAATACACAGGATAAACTAACTTGATAACTTAAGTTATCTATAATGGAGACATCTGTTCTCATTTTCTTGTGTCTATTTGCATTTGTTGTAATCTTAATTTAGTGAGAAATGCTTGTTTTATGATTTGTTTGCTATAGCAGACCTGACTGTGAACTTCAATCGAAAGGTTGGTGAACATACTAAAGGGCTTTATTAGTTAATAAATCTATTGCTGATATATCTGCCTAGAATAATTAAGATATCTTGCTCATGATTGATTATATGAGTACTTATCTATTATTTATATATCACTTCATACATGTCATTTAGTACTGTTTAAATGTCCTGAGCTTCCTGGGCATCTTTCATTTTGGACTGGTACAATTAACCAGAATGCCTTCAGGAGCCACCTCTTTTCTTTGAGGAATTTCCAGAAACCCAAGTTCAAATTCTTATTTACATGTTAATTCCTTTCAGTAGCAAGCAATAGCTTTTGGACATATTATATTCAGATACAGTCATATATTTAATTGATGCAATGAAAAAATGATAGTTGAGTCCACATGTTAATTCCTTTCAGTAGCAAGCAATAGCTTTTGGACATATTATATTCAGATACAGTCATATATTTAATTGATGCAATGAAAAAATGATAGTTGAGTCCAGAGGCTAAATTTAAAATTCAGCAATAGTTTATTTCATGCAGTAACAAAAATGTAAATGTGTCAATACTTTTCATGTTACATAATTGAGTTTACAACTTTCCGATTGAAAAAATGTAATAACATAAGCAGACATTGAATATATATTATGGTTTATAACATCATCTCTGCCCCATGCCTTATTGATATTTTAATTGCTGACATTTCAACAAATGAAATATAATTTTCATAGTAAATATATATGCATTTTATTTAAATTCATTTAAAACACATATAAATGTACAAAGTAAAAAAAATAACAGTATAATAATAGTCATAATTAAACAAAATATTGAACTTTTAATTTAAGGTCTTACAATTATATATGATTTAAAAATATATAAAATGCGCTAACACGCACAAGCACACAAAGCTAAAAACAAATAAAGAAAATATATATTATTTTAATATAGACTTTTTATCTTGGCTTGATAAAAATATGGCATTTTTTCACAACCAGTGGTTTCATATGGAAGACGGTTGGCCAATGGGACTCCCTATGAGTGGCATCATATCAAGTGTAGTTTTAAATTATTTTGAAAAGCAAATAATTATGAGATACCAAGAATCTAACTTGCTATCCATATACACTAGATACACTGATGATATCTTCATAGCCGCTCCCTCTCCGATTATTCTACAAATAAAAAATGAACTTGAAAACATTACAGGGCTTACGTTTAACATGGAGAATGAAAATGCCCATAAACAAGTTAAATACTTGGACCTACATATGCAGCGAGAACACACATTAATTATAAAATGCTAATCAAACTCCTTGATGTTAGAGGACACTCCCACCCTCTTTCCAATTCACCAACTAACCGTAAACTCTCTGGTTTAACCTTGTTTTTGTATAGACATATGCACCTATGTAAATTTGAGGCAGATAAAAAAGCTAACCTCACATCATATAGGGACGACCTAATGAAAGTTGGTTTTGATGTGAATGTAATTGACAGGAGGATAAAACAGTTTTTTGCTAAAATAAATGATCAAGTCCCTAACATTGACAAGCAAAGACTCCTACTCCCTTACCTGCTTAATATGCATAAATGTTTTTATAATATTTTCAATAATAAATACCAGATAAATACCAGTTATGTTTTCACACACCTCCTAACTCTTAACAAATTAATTAATAATACCAAAGACTGCCTACATCCTCGCTGACACCTCAAGTATATAATATTGCCTGCCCTGAAAATTTTTGTAGATCATCATATTATGGTGCGACTAGGGTCTCTCTCTCCACTAGGCTATCTCAACATACTTATTCTTATAATAAAGCTTTGTTGGACACCGCTCATAGTTCAGTTTTTGCTCAGCACCGTGCTTCAGCTGGGCACGATTGTCAACCAGGAAATCCAATGGTGGTATGCAGAGAGCGGCATGATCTAAAAAGAAAGATAAAAGCTTTCTTTATATCTAGAGATGGTGACGCCATCAATAGAAAATACTTGCTACAAAATATCCAAGAAATGGAATACATAATCATTTCATTTGCATAAATTTGCATCACTCCGAGCCAATTTATTATATTTTGTAATATGGCTATGATTATGAGGGCTTGAACCTTGAAAGCGCTTAGCCATTTAATGAATATATATTAAAATAATATATATTTTCTTTATTTGTTTTTAGTTTTGTGTTTTTGTGCGTGTTAGCACATTTTATATATTTTGATTCATAATTAGCCACAAAGTATAAACTATTTGCTTAATTATATATGATATATATTAAAATAATCTTACCCATATATTTGTGTAAGTTCTTACAGTTATGTCTGTTGACAATCAAAAATTCATAATTTGTTTTTTTTTTTTAATATGCAGTTCTAGGATGTTTCATTTAAAATTTACTATTCTGTTAATCTGTCTTCAGATTTCCTAATCAATATTTTTAACTAGTCATTAATGGTACAGGCTGGTTAGCACTAATATCTTCTTTCTTTCACAGTTGACTATTATCAATTTGTGTAATTTTGAAATATATCTGCAACTATCAGATAAATCTCTGGACAAGGAAAAAACATGTCTTCCATGAAAGATGAACACACATATGGGAAGAAACTAGCAACTCATGTTAAAGAATTATGAACCATTGCTGATAGTAAAAGTACTATTCTCCAACATTTGCAAATATAGCTTGCTGAATATAACTTCACTTCATAAAGTGGTTAAGCAACCATTATTTTGTTCTCCTTTCTTTCATTCTTTTGCCTCCTAAACAATCATGTTCTGATCAAAATGGATTATCTAAGCCTTTTATAATTGTAATATCAGTACAAACATTTTTGAATATATGTCCTTCCCAATTTCAGGCTGTCTACCATCAAAAATATATCTTGATTAATTATTCTTTTAAATACAGTCTTTTTATCAAACAAAAAATCGTTATTATCAATTTGTGTAATTTTGAAATATATCTGCAACTATCAGATAAATCTCTGGACAAGGAAAAAACATGTCATCCATGAAAGATGAACACACATATGGGAAGAAACTAGCAACTCATGTTAAGGAATTATGAACCATTGCTGATAGTAAAAGTACTATTCTCCAACATTTGCAAATATAGCTTGCTGAATATAACTTCACTTCATAAAGTGGTTAAGCAACCATTATTTTGTTCTCCTTTCTTTCATTCTTTTGCCTCCTAAACAATCATGTTCTGATCAAAATGGATTATCTAAGTCTTTTATAATTGTATTATCAGTACAAACATTTTTGAATATATGTCCTTCCCAATTTCAGGCTGTCTACCATCAAAAATATATCTTGATTAATCATTCTTTTAAATACAGTCTTTTTATCAAACAAAAAATCGTTTTTTTCTAAAGATAAGAAAAAAATTTGAATTTGCCATCCAAAACAGATTGTATTTAATATGAAATTTTAACTTAATAATCTTCTATTTAAAATTTTAATTTAATAAATCTTCTATTTAAAAATTAGGGTAGTTGTGACCTACGCCCAATGTGGATGCCAGGTGATGCTGCAGTACCATCAACAATCACCATGAAGCACCCAAGTGATAAATTTTTATCCGAAAATCACTGATATCGACAAATTAAAAATGCCCAAGGCTAAAATAACTCAAACAAATCCTTATAAAATACAAATAAAAAAAACCCAAGAAAACGCTATAAAATTTCAAATTACAAAAACAGAAATTGGTGAAAATGCATCAAATGCAAACACCCCCCCCACAAAGAATTTCTATCCAAAAATCGCTGAAATCAAATTAAAAATGCCTAAGGCAAAATAAATCAAAGAAATCATTCTAAATTACAAATTAAAACAAAAAACAAAAGAAAACGCTGTGAAATTTGAATTACAAAAATAATTTAACGAAGCTTCATCAATGGTGGATGAGTGTTCATTGATTAATGGCGGGAATTACAAAAACAGAATTTCATCAGTATTTAGCTTTCAACATTTGCAAATATGCATCTGCGATCAGATTCGAACAAATCCTTGTAAAATGCAAATTATAAAAAAACCAAGAAAACGCTATAAAATTTCAAATTACAAAAACAAATCGGTGAAAATGCATCAAATGCAAGCACCCCTCCATGAAGAATTTCTATCCAAAAATCGTTGAAATCGACAAATTAAAATGCTTAAATCAAACAAATCCTTCTAAAATACAAATTAAAAAAACAAACAAACAAGAAAACGCTATGAAATTTGAATTACAAAAGCAGAAAAACTTCAATGGTAAATGTCAAAAAAATTAACAAAGCTTTATCAGTGGCGAAGCTTAATCAATGACTGATGGAGCTTCCCTCATTAATGGCAGGAATTACAAAAACAGATTCCAAAGTAGTGATTATATAAACTAAAAAGTAATAAGACATTTACACAGGAGCTTCTATTTATCAAATTAATTATTCTCTGCTTTGAAATTATGAGAAATCATCAAAAATAATTATTTTTCAAGAAGATTCCAAGACAGTGATTAATAAAAACTAAAAAGCAATAATAAATTTACACGGGAGCTTCTATTTATCAAATTAATTATTCTCTGCATTGAAATTATGTCAAATCTTTAAAAATAAGTACTTTTCAAAAAGATTACAAAACAGTGATTAATAAAAACTAAAATGCAATCATAAATTTACATGAGAGCTTCTATTTATCAAATTAATAATTCTTTCCTTTGAAATTATGCCATATCATTTAAATATTTTTAAACTAAATTTATAGAGATCTGCAAGAAAATATTACACAATTTTTTTCAAGGCTGACTTGTCCAGTATTTCTAGCAGGTTTGCAGCATAAACATCCATGGTATAAAAAATATTATTTTGAGCCTGATTGCAAAACACGTAACTAATATTCAAATTCTGCAGCTTACTGGAGGAAAATTATTTAGAGAAGCCTTTTTTTAAATAGATTTCATCACACTTAACTAATAACAACAATTAAATAACGGTGGTTACATGGTTTAAAAAAATAAACTAAGATGGCAGACATTAACAACAATATACCAATTAAAGATTTAAAAAGAGAAATTGCAAAAAAATAAGCAAAAAGTAGGTTCAAATTTTTAAGTTTTCGGTGCAAAATTATTTGGTACCACATTATTTAGAGAAACATTCAAATATTGAGGCTTATTGGAGCAAAATTATGTAGAGAAGCCTTTTTTCAAACACACAGATTAAATAACGGTGGTTATTTGGTTTAAAAAAGTAAAACAAAGATGGCAGAAATTAACAGCAGGCTTTTTTAATGAATTAAATTCGTACATACAATTATAGATTTAAAAAGAGAAATCTAATCGCAGTTTAATACATTACATGTCACAGTTTAGTTCCTCAAAAAAAATAGGCAAAAAGAAGGTTCAAATTTTTAGGCTTTCAGCGCAAAATTATTGGTACCACATTATTTAGAGAAACATTCAAATTTTGAGGCTTATTGGAGCAAAATTATGTAGAGAAGCCTTATTTCAAACACATTACACAGATTAAATAGTGGTGGTTTTTTGGTTTAAAAAAATTAAACAAAGATGGCAGAAATTAACAGCAGGCTTTTTTATTGAATTAAATCTGTACATATATAACGATTAAAGATTTAAAAAGAGAATTCTAATCGCTGTTTAATACATTACGCATCACAGTTTAGTTTTTCAAAAAAATAGGCAAAAGGAAGGTTCAAATTTTTAGGCTTTCGGTGCAAAATTATTGATACCAAATTATTTAGAAAAACATTTCCACTAATGGTATAGTAGTAGCTTATAATATAGAATGGAATAAATCTTCATCATGGTGCAGTTGTCGCCACATGAATTCCGTAAAGTATGACTCCAGGTGAAGTCGAGAGGTCCCCTTCTTTTATTGTGCCATTTTAATAGCCCTCAAAGTCTTTCTATGTTTTTCATATGCGCGCCTGTAGAAGGATTCAGAAAATTGTACATGTGATTGACTTTGAAATGTTCATAACCTGCAGCATTAAATTCATCACTTTTGTACACATTCCAACAGTCAGTATATATGGTGGATCCTGGTGCTACATGTTGTTTAATGGCATCTAGGAGAACAGATGCTGTTCGACTAGGAATAGCGTCATTGAAACACTTTCGTTTTTCTACATAAACCACCAAATAACCACAGTTGTGGAAGAATTTTTCCCTGTTGGTTTTTGCGTTTAGTGAAAAGAGTTTTCATCTACCTCTAGAATTTTTCCTGGCTCTCCAATTTTGCAGGATGGTTGAGATAGCAGGCTTTTTTTACAGGCTTCTTTCAAATATTGCTTCCATGGAATGACAGTCTTCTTGCTCACATCCAAATCATATACACCTCCGATCTTGTTTTATGCGGTAGATAGGTTCCACAGAAAACCCGCATTAAAAAAAATTGCACAAAAATAGACTTAATTTACCTTGAAAAATGGGGATAGGTGCTGTAATTTTCAGAATTCGCATAAAAGCAAAGCAACAAGAAAAAATTACTTTAAAATTCGCATTAAAAAAATAAGCAAATAAAGTATGACTAATAAAAAATTTCAAATATTTGAAAAAAATTAATACAAGACAAACTTTTTTTACTTTTTTATTACTACAGTATTTAATTTTACATTTTTCATACATATTTTAATCATTACCGCTAGCATTCATTTGTAAACTGGTAAGAAATCAGATTCGATGTGGTGTGATGTGAGGTATTGTGACTTCTCCTTAAACGAAGTCAAGAATCTCTCAGCAATTATGCCCAGAGAAACCTGTTAGCCACTTTATTTTTATTCAAGATGTGAGGTACAACTAGTGCCACTTTTAATCTTGTGCGTGTTAATGGTTTTCTGTTTTTATATTAAAAAAATGACATCGCAATCAAAACAAAAAGATTATACATTATCATTAGAAAGATTATTTTCAGTTTATAAAATCTTCATTTTTTATTTTAAAAATCTAAAAGATTATTTATTTCTGTTATATATAACAAAATATGTTTTAAAAGTTTAAATTTTTTGAATATTTATTGTGATATTTTTATATGTAAGTATAAATCTATTATTATTATTTACTCATTAGTATAAATGGGTTATTTACATAGAAGCTAAGATTCTAAATACAGCTTCAGGCCATATTCACGTTAGCTGCTAATATAACGTTATATTTTTGGAAAAAAAAAAGTATTTCAAGTCAAAATAAGTTATTAATAATTTAAATTTCTTGATATCTAATAAATATAGCGAAATTTGAAAGATATTAAAAAGAAACATAAATCGCATAACTTCAAAATCGCATTAAAATAATCCACATAAAATGAGACCCAGGTGTATTCCCGATTCTATGGTCAATTGGTTTTTATTCCAATAATAAATGATTTGGATGGCTGTGATAAATGACAATCTGCAGCCCTCAAACCAGGTTCCTCTCCAAAGTGCTATGCGTTTTTGACATGCACCAATGTGCACCTCCATTCTGCGTTTGGACTCGGGTAAAGTTTCATTTGATGGCCATTGATACACACTTTTTGAGAGGGCAGAACACTTTGACTTTGGAAGAACTCCACTGCCTCATGTTCTGTCTTTGGGAGATCCTAAATTTTCATCATTTTATAAGATAGTAAGACACTAGACACTATATCTAATTAAATTTCAGTGTGGCTTTTGCGCATGTTTAATATTGTATTCATCTGTGTAAAAAAATAATCCATATTAGCACCATCAAAAAATAAAAAATAATCCCAACAACTTCTATTTGTAGTAGTACAAATTACTTAATACTATGTAACGGTCAGATTCGTCTACCTCGTTAACACACTGCAGAATTCAAACTCCAGACACCAAACTCAACACTTCCAGAAATCCCAAGTTTGATTCTAAAGTCTATACTCCACAGCGCCACCTACACGATAACACTTCTGATGCTATTGATAGTATAGTTTCTTGCTGGTGCTGATGGTCAGGGAGAAACAAGAGACTATCTTAAAATATTAGGTTTGCTAACTTAACGTCTATAGATGGTACAATATATATATATAAAATGTGATATAGACCGAGGTAATGGTGTGGATCACAGAAAATAAATAAAAAATATCAAAATGATTAAAATTTAATGTGGTTTATTAATTTAACATTATAAATATGGGCATTGTCTGTATAAGCCAGACCGTGCCATTTAATCATAGAAAGATAAATTTAAGTGAAGTGCTATTTACATTTACAATAATGGCTCGTTAATATTATATACTCTCTACACCTCGGGTTAACGCAATGTACTATTATAATGTGCTTAAGCAAAAGTACATTTGGGTTGATTTCCGAAGCCATACGAGGCCTATAGCGAATATAATGTTTACTTAATTAGATTTCTATATTGAATATTTAACACAAGAAAGTATGTTGAACTTAAGAATAGTGGGGATGAAAGCTCGCTGAGCTATATGGTAAGGAAGTGATTAAGACATGGGCAATTTAAAGAAATACTATCATTATACTAAAAGAGATTGGTGGAACTAGTGAAGGTTTAATGTACAGGATGGAGTGAGGTACGTTGAAACCGAGTTGCTTTGTAAAAATAAAATAATAAAGCTGACGGGATGGCGTCTCGCCATAAATCCACGAAAAGTTTCATTACAAATCAGCCCGAGCCTGGCATCATATCATGTAATTCCGTGACTGAGTGACTCATGCATAAAATTCCCAGCTATGGCTTTCTAGCACATACTCCATCTGGGACCCGCAAGAAGAAAAAAGAATGCCCTCTGCCATAAGTCCTTTGAGAAAATCAAAGCAGGCCTCAAACACCCAATACACCTTCACTGGCAACACACAAATAACATACATAAAATTATATAACTGGGTTAACTTTAGTTGAGCAAAGTCACTTAACCAATTCCTAATAATTTCAAGAAGGTCCGCACATTCTCAACCTCAAATTTGACAGTTCTGAACAGTAAGTAAAATTACAATAAAAGAAATTAAAATAATGGAGTAAGAATGCATGATTAAACAGGGAAGATGAGATTATATGTAATCATGCATTTCTTTATTGTATCGGATGTCACACAGTGGTACAGAGACATGAGACTCGAACTAGGGTTTTTGAGGATGAATCCCCAAATAAGATAGGAGAGTTAGAATAATACATAATTATATAAAACCTTGTTATTTTTAAAAACTAATCAAAATAAGTATTCGAACTCTGGATAGGATTAAAAGATACTTTAATTTAATATTATAAAAAAAACAATTTGTTCTAAAAGTAAATTATTTATATAGTTCACGCTAGAATAATTTCATTATGCTTACATCTGTAGTTACTATGGGATGTCATGCTTATACATATATAATGCGATTTATTTATATGCCAATGTTTAAAAAGAAAAAGTTACATAATAGGTTTAGAAAGAGAAACGCTATTTTGGTTAAATAATGACCTAGACAAAAGAATTCACAAGAGAGACACTTTAATGTTTGAATAAATTAACTTAATGCATTTAACAAACTGTGATCGATGCCACTTCGATCACACAAGAAAACTACATGTATATAACTGCGATGCCAGATAAATTGGTCTCTGATATCCGTTACATTTATTAATTATTAAACATCAAAGTTATAAACAAATACTAATATGACAAACGTTATATTTTAATTCTTAAATTAAAATAAAATAAAGAAAATTCATTTACGCGCATGGAAGTTGCTCATCTAAGGGAAATAGCTTAATGCACGCTTTTCGTGACATCCAAATGTAACTACATTAATAAATAATAAAATGGTTGTTATATCACAGTATTACAGCTTACCGATTAGTTTTAGGCATGATTCTAAAATACTATAATGAATGGTGGTGCGAGCATGAGGCAGCAGGATATAAGATTCGGTCCATTTTGGCCAAGAGAAGTTTCATTTAAATGGGAAAGAGAAATGGTACGCCCGTTTTTCTGATGGGTTATACCTGGAGAAAAAAGAGGAAAGTAGGGAGATGCAATTGTCCGTGTAGGGTATCAATGCAGAGCTTTCATTACTCTTTCCGAGGGTGTCCTAGGGCATTTACAATGCCAGCTAAAACATATATAAATGAAGATGTAGGATTCGGAGTTCCCGATGATCCTCAAATTATGACAAAGCAAAATAATGACGATGGCTGGCCTATGCTGGCAATGCTATGACTATGATACATCCTTTAATAATGTCAAAATAACTAATAGCCTTAATATAAAGTTTTAATTGGGCAGAATATAAAGTTTTAATTGGGCATAACGGCATGACTTATATACTAAACCAGATAAAATAATTGAAATATAAAACTATGAATGTCTTAATGACATACAATTACATTTCCCTTCATTAAACGGGTTCCACATGCGTTTGAGATCAATAAGCATTATTTAAACTATAATGCTCAAGGTGCTATATATAGATGATTAGTACATTAAAAAAATAACGGTCATTATTATTTAAAATATCTTATCTGGAATTTAAGCAATAGCATTCTTGGATAACATTAAATTTACACTCAATAAATATATAAGTATGACAATATTAAAATAATAATAATCTGCTTATAAACAGAAATATTATTTAACTATTCTCAACCCAGCAAGAAATGGCTTTAAAACAAATAATTTAAAGTAATTAAAATATCCTAGAAGTGCGAGGGATTTAAAAGACTAATCTAAAATAGAGGCTCACAGAATTGAGTTGATTTGGCATATAAAAATAAAAAGCAAATAATTATAATAGTAAAATTTCCACACTAAATAAAATGTAAGATTTAAACTTAAACAGATGTAAGCATTTACATATATATGTTTGATAGGATTATAGAGAGATTTCTACAGGTAGAGATTTTATATAATTATAAAAGAAAACATTAATTAGTATTTACAGGCGAGCATAGACAACTTTATATAGATATTGACTGTTACCTCAGCATACTTGGAGTGAATGGGTAAATGGTTCATTCTCTGAATTTCAGTTGCAGGGATCAGCTTGGTGGTCAGCAGTCTTGGTCACTACGGCTTTTTCATCGGTGGCAGCCTTCTTCCTTGGTAGGAGTTTGGCAGCATACTAGAGGCAGCCCCGGGCCCAGGGAAAGACAGTTCGGTTACCTACTCAATGGACATTTTAAAAACTAAGAGCAAACAAATACTGTAAGACTGTCAGACTAAGCTTCCAAAACCAAGACTTTTTCTTATCTCTAATCTATTCTATTTATACCACCCAAGCTATTACAGGAATGCTTTTGTTCATTTGCTCAGAGGCTGATGAGACAATTACTAAGTTCCTGAGCAAATTACCGTCCATTTTAATTAAAAGTAAGATATAAGAAGATAAGGTTCAAATCACTATCATTAGCAAAATTTTTAATTAATAAGTCTTTAAATTATAAATGTAAAAACTATGATAAGACAATATTTTGATTAATAAAAATCAAGCATTTAAAATATTTAATTAGTGAAGAAAACGTCACAATGGGTTGATTTGAACCTGCCATCTTGTTATATCTTCTTTCTTTTACAAAATGAAATTAAATGCAAATAACTTTTACAAAAATAACAAACTTTACAGTCAAAAAGATTTCACTCAATATTCAAACATATCAAAATCAAAATGATAAAATATTCATTATAATAGTTTGTAATATATATAATTACATATATATGACGGCACTGTTAGTAATTTAAATATTGCTGGGTTTGAACCCTTGTAAATGTTAGTTTTTTAGGTAGGAAAACATAAATCTCACTCCGACTATAGAGTGATTGCTTCACTATATTATATAGTTCACTTATTAACTTCACACATTCTCAAGTTATATAAAAAAAGAAATATACCTTTCTTAAAAGTCATAGTTATTTAAACGATTATAAAACACAAAATAAAGTAGCCTTCGAACAAGCAATGTTACAAACTATTTAATAGAAGATCAGTTTTACAATTAACCCGCACTAATATGGCAGCATACTAATTCAAACAGGGAAAAGTGATTCGTTCATTCATTGATTATCCAGGCACATTATCATAATGAAAGACATAAAATATATTAGCAAAATATAAAAATATTAACCCAAGGATAGAGAAAAAAACACACAAGTTAGATTAGAAAGATTATAGAAAATTAGGTAGTTTTATGATAGGAAATACATTTAAAATTTTGCTGTAGCTTTATGAGAGAGAAATATATCACAAGAGCTCTTGGGTTAATTAATTTTACCTCATATGAGAAGTGGAGTATTCAATGGACGCATTTTGTCTTTGATTAACTTGAATGGGCGACTTTATTTTCACTGATTTAATGGCAGCAGCATTTGCTTGGACGTTTACGGCAGCTTTTTTGGTCCAGGATCAAACCAAGTTACATTTTCAGCAGCAGCAGCAGTTTACAGTAGGTCTTCGTAGGTATAGGGCATCTGATGATATGATGTGCCACAGGATGGCCGTTCCCAAGAAGGAAGAGCCATCCTTCTGGCTCTACTCTGACATTCTACTTTCACTTGGCAAAGGCTAATAAGTATAATTCTCCAATGGTCTAGGGCTGAATTTAGCTTCTTGTAATAAACAAATAAATTTGACATTTCAGTGAACTTCAGCTTTAATAAAATATACTTTTCAAAATATGGCCACTCAGTAAATACTCTCTAAAATCAATAAACTATATTTCTTAAAATATGGCCACTAACTAAAATCAGTAAACTATATCTCAACAATAATGTCCACTACCTTATTCATTTTAACTATAAAAAACAATGTATATTTCTTAAAATATGGCCACTAATTGATTCACCTTAAATATAAAAATCTACATCTCGACAATAAATCCAACTCTATATATCCGAGAAGTATACAATAGCACTGTACCGCAGCTAACAGTCATTTTTAAAAATAAATGCCAAAACAAATGCTGCAACTTATCCGAATATCTAATACAATGGGGGTTTATAATTAATTTTTACTTTTAAGATATTCGGATTAAAATTTTAATTTTGTCTTAAAAATATTTTAATTAAGAAATACCAGAGTGGACATCTTTTGTTTATCTTGATGGTCAAATATTCAAACCACTAATGTATTTTAGAAAAGTTTATTAAGCCTATTGCTCTCTTCCCAACCCTCATTTACTTTCTACATAAAATTTGTGGCATGATTTTAATCTAAAATAACAAAATTATTTACTTTTTAAATTCTAAATGTTTAAATCTATTTAAAATTGAAAATTATTTTAAATTAAATGAAAACAAATATTACAAATGTAATATTTCTAAAATAAATAGATTTAAACAAAATAACTTTAAACAACGAAATATTTTTACTTAAGTTTTAAAATATATTATCGCAGTACATGTGTAAATACGATTTATATGACTTACTTTTTGAAATGAATATGTATACGTGTACATACAATTTTTGTAGGGTTTATGAAATTATATATATCACATGAGCATTTATACTCGTCTAAATTAGGTGGGATTTCGTTTATATAAGCACAGTACACACATACTACGATAAATTGGAGTTTAAAATAGGGTATGAGGGTAGGAAATAAATAAGAAAAGGTGAAATGAAGATTTGCAAGCAAATCTTACTGTTTCAATACGCCATAATAAAACTAAACAGATATTTCAAAAGACTAGTTCAGTTACATTTTGATTAAATTCGTTGGGTCAAGAAATTATATTTTTCATGTGAAATGTCTTTTGTGTCACATTTCATTTTGGAAGCACAAACTGTGATGTGTGCTGCCATAAAAAAGCCTGCTGTTAATTTCTGCCATGTTTGTTTTATTTTTTTAAACCATATAACCACCGTTATTTAATCTGTGCAATGTGTTTGAAAAAGGCTTCTCTACATAATTTTGCTCCAATAAGCCTCAAAATTTGAATGTTTCTCTAAATAATGTGGTACCAATAATTTTGCACCGAAAGCCTAAAAATTTGAACCTTTTTGCCTATTTTTTGTGGAACTAAACTGTGACATGTAATGTATTAAACTGTGATTAGATTTCTTTTTAAATCTTTAATTGGTATATATGTACGGATTTAATTCATTAAAAAAACCTGCTGTTAATTTCTGCCATCTTTGTTTTATTTTTTAAAACCAAATAACCACTGTTATTTAATCTATGCAATGTGTTTGAAAAAAGGCTTCTCTACATAATTGTGCTCCAATAAACCTCAGAATTTGAATGTTTTTCTAAATAATGTGGTACCAATAATTTTGCACCGAAAGCCTAAAAATTTGAACCTTTTTTTTGTTTTTTTCCGGAACTAAACTGTGATGTGTAATGTATTAAACTGCAATTAGATTTCTCTTTAAATCTTTAATTGGTATATATGTACGGATTTAATTCAGTAAAAAAGCCTGCTGTTAATTTCTGCCATCTTTTTTATTTTTTTAAACCAAGTAACCACTGTTATTTAATCTGTTATTAGTTAAGTGTGCTGAAATCTGTTTGAAAAAAGGCTTCTCTAAATAATTTTCCTCCAGTAAGCTGCAAAATTTGAATGTTATTAGTTACGTGTGCTGCAATAAGGCTCAAAATAATAACTTTTTTATACCATGGATGTTTATGCTGCAAACCTGCTAGAAATACTGGACAAGCCAGCCTTGAAAAAAATTGGGTAATATTTTTCTTGAAGATCTCTATAAATCTAGTTTAAAATTATTTAAGTGAAGTGGCATAATTTCAAAGCAGAGAATAATTTGATAAATAAAAGCTCTTGTGTAAATTTATTATTGCTTTTTAGTTTTTATTAAACACTGCTTTGAAATCTTTTTGAAAAGTACTTATTTTTGATGATTTTTCATAATTTCAAAGCAGAGAATAATTACTTTGATAAATAGAAGCTCCCGTGTAAATTTCTTATTGCTTTTTAGTTTATATAATCACTGCTTTGGACTCTGTGTTTGTAATTCCCGCCAGTAATGAAGGAAGCCCCGTCAGTCATTGATGAAGCTTTGTTATTTTTTTTGACATTTACCAGTAAAGTTTTTCTGCTTTTGTAATTCGAATTTCATAGCATTTTCTTGTTTTTTTTTTTAATTTGTATTTTAGAAGGATTTGTTCGATTTGGGCATTTTAATTTGTCGATTTCCACGATTTTTGGATAGAAATTCTTTATGGGTGTGTGTGTGCTTGCATTTGATGCATTTTCACCAGTTTCTGTTTTTGTAATTTGAAATTTTATAGTTTTTTTTTGATTTTTTTATAATTTGTATTTTAAAAGGATTTGTTCGAATCTGATCACAGATGCATATTTGCAAATGTTTAAAACTAAATATTGATGAAAGTCTGTTTTTGTAATTCCTGCCATTGATGAAGCTTTGTTAAATTCTGTTTTTGTAATTCGAATTTCAGTGTTTTCTTGTTTTTTTAATTTGTACTTTAGAAGGATATGATAGATTTATTTTGCCCTAGGTATTTTTAATTTGTCGATTTCAGCGATTTTTGGATAGAAATTCTTCATGGAGGGAGGGGTTTTTGCATTTGATGCATTTTCACTGATTACTGTTTTTGTAATTTGAAATTTTATAGCGTTTTCTTGTTTTTTTATTTATTTGTATTTTATAAGAATTTGTTCCATTTAATTTTGCCTTAGGCATTTTTAATTTGTCTATTTTAGCAATTTTCGGATAGAAATTTATCACTTGCATGCTTCGTGATGGTTGTTGATAGTACTGCAGCGTTGCCTGGCAACCACATTGGGTGTAGGTCACAACTACCAAAATTAGCTTTGCTAATTCCATTTTTTTTTCTTTTAGGATACACAATTTTCTATCTTTTTTTTTTTACTACAATTATACTATCTTTTCATAAAACCAATTGCCACTTAATTACTTTTATTGAATTTTACTTTTACACAAAGTGAAATAAAGTATCTGAAAGCTATACTTTTCCAAATTCACTTATTGTCTTTTTCACTAACTCACCCCATATTACGACAGAGTATTTAAACATTCCAGTGCTATCAAATCTAAAATTAAATTCACATTTTGTCTACTCTCAGCCTACACTCTTCCTGTTATTTTTGCTTTTATTTGTAGCTACCTTCATAAGGACTATAATATATTCCACTATGTTGGTTGTGGATGTTAACTTAAAGTGTGAAGACATTCTTAATTTCAGTCTCATCATAAAAGCACTAAACATTTGCCAAAAAAATTGCCTGATCAAAATCATTATTCTATAGCCATGTTAATATTTTTATAAAGATACAGTCCTTATAATTTATTGTTAAGTATAAGGCTGATGAGAATTGCTTTTTAAAATCATCAGATTGATAAAAAAAAATTAATTTAATGTTGCAAAACATTTATACAAGATTGGGTTGGTGTATTGATATAGTTTAAAAAGAATAGTTTTCAAATTAATAGGTTTCAGAACATCATTTTTTATTTAATATCATTTTTTCCTCTAATTTTATCAAGCCCGGGCTCATTCTTTTAAATGTTTGAGACATTTACCTCACTTATGAGATAAATGGACTAATAGTTACTAGTTTTTGTTTTTTTCCAATGGAAGTAATAGAAAAACTAAAACAAGTTCACTTTTGTCACTTATATGGAACACTTGCATATAACTTAACATTTTGATGCTTGAACATTACGTTCATTTGATGTTAGTTAAATAACTCCATGCAAGCATCATCATGTCATCTAGAAATATTTTAGCTGTATGATATTATTTTTTTGGATCAGTTTAAAAAAAACACCTTTTCCTCATTTTGTTAGTGGATGGATTTTTTTTTTTAAATGAAAGTTAGTCAGGTTGTTATTCAAAATATTGGGACCAAGCAATTTTTTATTTTGTTTACCAATTTTGCTGCTATATGTATATATAATCTTGAATTTATTTAATGTCACATTCAATATTTAAATTTAAATCAAAACTGGAAACTAATACTGTATTATTTCAAATATAAGGCACCCTCAATTTAGATGCAGTAGGATTTTAAGCCCGAAAAATTTGAAAAAAAGTACCCCCCCCCTCTTTAGATATATGATACTTTCACTTTCTACATCTTCACTTTCAGAACTTGAATTCTCTTCTTCACTATTCCATCAAGATACATCATCTTCAGCCATTTAAATTGCAGCCAAATGTTATAATTTCTTTGACAATTTGTTTTCATATACAAGTACATTTTTCTATTAAAATCTGAATCATTCTTCTAAAATAATTTATATTTTTACAAATATTTTCTGGGAAAAAAAAATCATGACAAAAATATCAGAATTGTCAAAATTGACAAAATAACGTTAAAAGATTCTAAAACATACGTTTTCACTTTAAAAATTAAAAGGAAGTTATTGGAACTCAAAATTTTGACAGGCAGTCTTGTGTAGAGAACAACAACCAACCAATCAGTTCCTTGGAAGGAAGCCTCTTATCTCATTGTTATATTGATTTGTTAGTTGTAAAAAAATTAAACGTTATTTCGTAGAGTTTTCTTGATAAAGTAACAGTAAAATTGGCAAAATAATGTTAAAAGTAGTGGTTTGAGAGGGAGAGTTAAAGCTATTTATGAAATTAATCCAAAAATATTGATTAAAAAAGATTTAACACATTATTCTACACATGTAACGATCATAATACTATGTGCATGTATAGGGTAAAGCAAAGATCCACAAAAATAAGATGTTAAAATTTTTGTTTTGAATTAAGACACATCCCTCTTTTAGGGATTCAAAATTTGGAAAAAATGCGTCTTATATTTGAAGAAATATGGTAGTAATTTTCCATATCTATCTATACTGTCTTTTATAAAACTTAGGTCTTAGAAATATTATTTGTCTCATCAATTTTTTTCTACACCTGCCAGTATTTTATTGGTCAATCATCCGAGTCCTAAAGTTGATTACAGATATAGAAAATTCTTTCAAATTGGTTTAGTTAAGAGACTTGAAGATTTGTAATTTCATTAGTTTCTTTTGCTGTAGCCTGTCCTCCTCTTTAAAAAAAAAACCTGTAATTTTATAATTTTCTATCATAGCACTTGGTATTTCATAAATTATTTCTTAGTATTATCAAGCATGAACAGTAAAAACATTTTAATACTGACTGCAAACTCAATTTATAATATTTTAAAGACATAATCAAAAAAAAAAAAAAAAAGTGTGTGTGTTTTGTGGCATTTATTTTTAAGTGGTTTTATATTGAAAATGTTATGCAAAGTTTAGTATTGTGGTAGATTTTGAATTAATTGTCATTTCTAGTACCTAAGTCTTTCAATTAAATTACTGCTTTTATTTATTATTTTGCCATTTGTATTTCTTTACATGTACAATTTTGAAATTTTTTGGATTTGATTTTGAAAAGGAAACAACTGAAAGAATGCCTCTTATAACAAATGGCTTGATTCAGTGGCAGAATATATAAAAGAGAAAAATGTTGATAGTAAAGATTTGAAGTATAAAACTGTAAGGCATTGAAATACAAGGGCAGCTACATATATTTATAAATATATATGCATATATTGATAGATATGTATATTCATTGGGGATTTATATTGCATTGTTCATTATTTTTCAGATAACCAGTCTTTAGCTAATACCACTGCATATTTGATACTTATTATATGTTGACATTTTGCCATTGTTTATTCTCTTTAACACATTTTATTCTAGTGTCTTAATATTTAGAATTTCTTCACAAATATTAATAAACTTTTTTACAACATTAAAATGCTGAACAGAAAAAAAAAAACTATAATTTTACAAAATGACAATTGCCTAATATTTTCTAATAATTGTGAAAAAGTTATTGTCTTATAATTGACTTTTTTTAAGATTAATATAGATGTGAAATCATAAATGGGAGCATACTTTTGGTATTGTAATTTTTAATTACAATGATGCAGTATAATTTTGAAATTAATATTATGTGTATATGTATTGTATATTTGTATAATAGTTTAAAGTATGTTTGTGAATTTTCTATTTTTAAAGAAATGATTTTAAAATGCTTTTTTAATATATATATATATACTACATATTTTGTATAATAATTTTAAGTATGTTCATGAATTTGATATTTTTAAAGATGCCTTTTTTTTTTTTTAATAGTGAAAATGAAATTCTTGATCACGAAGAACAATATGAAAGTTTTTATTCTTCATTTACTGCATTATCAGCTCATTATGTTTGTGCTAATTCAGCCAACAGTAAGTATATTTTAATTAATAAATATATAATAGTTGAGAAACATTTATTTAAAGATAAGCTGGTTTTAGATCAGGAAGAACCTGTCGAGTATATGTTTTAGCTTTAATTCTTAAATGCAGAAAAACCATTAATTTACTTGATAAAATGCTCTCAAATTGAAAAATTCAAATGACACTAAATGATAAATATAGTAGGTACAAAATTTTACAGAAGAATTAAGTTATATGATTTAATTTATTTAATATATTTTTCAGGGATCTTACAGGTAGAAATTACAGGAAGTTTATGTTGATGATATTGCTTGTTTTCTTCCTGAAATAGAAAAATCTCTCAATAAAGTTATGAAAAGATTAAGAAATCTTTTTCAAATACTGGGGTCTTACTCATAATTTAATGAATATATATGTTCAGTTTTTCATTTAAAAAATAAGGAATTACTCTATAATCTGAATATAATCCTTTGCATTACTAAATTGAAACACAATCCTATTTCATGTTTTTTAGGAATAACCTAGGATTACAGCCAAAATTATTATTTATTTATATAATGTTAGGTCAAAATTAATTTTTAGGGATAATTTGTTTGTAAAGATGGCTGGTACTATTTGAAATTGTGATGCAAGTATTTTACGGATAGCTTTTGTAGCATTAGCATAATCTGCTGATAAATACTGTGCCTTGGAAGAATAAATTCTCCAAACTAAACTTCTGAATACTTAATTAAATATTACTATGTGAAATATTACTGGCATATTTAAGTTTACTCCTTTGCACTGTTTTCCTGTTTTTTCACATATTTTCTCCATTAGATATCAGAATTGAAATTGCTTCGCAGAGATGTATAAAAAGCTCTTCTTATACAGATTGGGGTTGCCAATAACTCAAGATATAATTTCACTACCTAATATTCAAATCAAGATTCTCTTTTTAGTTTTTCAACCAAGAATCTATAATCAAACAATTATATTGTGCAAAAAAAAATAAATAAAAAATAGAATCCTTATGAGAATCCAAAGAAAAATTCTTTTTATCAGGTCCAACAATAAAGCTAGCTGGATTTGATTTCCTAGATGCAATTGGAGTTTCATCAAAAAATTCAGAACAACCTATGGATGTTGATTCATACATGAAATATATTAACTACTAATCTATATAAATATAGTCTAAACATAAACTATGAAGCATATAGTTAATGACTGTTGAAATTATGGCTGCAATAGCAGAATTAAAGGACTTAATAAAGACGCTAGTGAATCTATCTTCTAGTTGGAATCTCTACATGTTTTTTATGTTTTTTTATGATATTCTGTTAATAGTTAAGCTTTGCTGTTTTTAAAAAAAGTGCTAAATATGGGGCCAGTTCTAGGACCAAATAGAGGAATCATATATTGGAAGGAAGGTGAAGGAAATAGAACTGTGCAATGAGATTTCATTGTAAATAGTGCATAACATTGGTAGTAAATAATAGCTAACCTTGAAACAGTTTGTATTTTCCATCTTAATAATGTTAACTTATCTTACAATTCTAAAATTATTATGCTAGAATAAACTATTAAAAGGTTGGCAAGTAAGGATCGTATATTATTTCTGGATCATAATATTCTATTGTATAATTATTATACTTATCTTATTGCAGTATATTAAAAAAATTCAGAAAATATGAGAATAAAATGATTATCGGAAAGTGTGAATTATTGTAAATTTACTTGGAAAATAGTTATAAGAAGATGTGTAAATAGTGCGTTATTTCTAGAACGGATATGACTTTTGTGAAAAGTGAGTTATTTTATCTTCAGCAAATGAAAACCTAAGAAAAGAAGTGCGAGTACACAAACACTATATATATATTTAAATATATATTTAGTATAATTATATAACACTATTGGATGCAATTGGAAGTGTAAAAAAATCGTGTTGAAATAAGGATAATGCAAATGGACAGACTTTTATAACAGCAAATGTGCTCATAAATTATCTTTGTTTCTAATATTAGCTATCATAATTTAATAATAATAATTATTGATTATTTAATTTTAAATTTTGTGTAATAATACACATCAACATTTTAAAAAAGATAAATTTTCTGTTTCAACTTATTGTAAGATAGATGATTTATATTGGAAGTTAATATTTTTTAAAATATCTTGCATAAATATAGTATATTAATATAATGCAAGTTGTTATTGAGTTAATACAGATATTTATAATTGCTAATGCTTATTTCCAATACATCTTTTTCATCCGGAGTTATTTTGCTACATCCTTCCCCTTTCTGACCTAGTGATTATTATTATTTTTTAATGCTTATGAATGAAGATGTGTGCAACTAATATTACTACTTATAAGCTATTGTTTTTCCAACTGAAAGCTTATTGTTCTTGCCATCATTTCTTAGAAAATTCTAAAAAATCCTTTAGACTTTCATACCCCCCCTCCCCCCACGTAATTATACCAAACATTAATGCCATTTGCTCATAGTATTCTGAGAGGCACCAGAAATTGAAATTTCAATTTCAACCATTTTTAAATATTAAAGCTTATATTTCAAACTTTATTTTTTATTTTTAACCTTGTATGCTTTTTAATGTGATTTTTTTTTTTTTGGAGAGTTTTCACTATTATTTATTTTACAACCAAATAATTATGTTGAGAAATTTATTTTTTAATGATGCTAGTCAGAGTACTATTTAATCTTCTCTAACATTCTGAGATAGCTAATAATAAATTGGATTTTTATGTCCATGTTCTCATATCTTTGAAAAGTTCTATAGAATAGGAAAAATACACCAGAATTGGAATATACCATTTTTACAAACTTAATAATCTTAATCATTTTTCATCTTGCTTAATAATGTATGCTTCAGAATTGGAAATTTTATTAATATCATAATCCGGTATACCCATAAACCTATTAAATCCAGCAATGACACCCTCTTATATGTTGACAGAAATATTTTGAATAGGTGGAAAGAGCATTTTGATCATCTTTTGAATAATTAATAGAAAAATTGAGATAATCACTTTTAATATAACATTTTATCTATTCATTTAGATTTAGACAAAGATATTTAACTTGAAGAAGTCAAAACAATTCTTTGTAATTTAAAAATGGAAAGGCAGTTGGTCCTGATGAAATACTTGGAGAAATTTAAAATGTAGAGCTGGTCCTGATGAAATACTCGGAGAAGTTTTAAAATATAGTGGTGGTATGTTAGTTTCAAAAATATTGAAACTTTTTAATGAATATCTGGACCCTAAGCCACCCAATCTTAATGATGCTTTTATTGTTTGACTTTTTAAAAACAAAGGGAATAGACAAGATTGCCATAATTATCATGGAATATCATTATTATCTACTACGGCAAAAGAATAGATTGCTTTTAGTTATGAATAAATGGTTTTAAAGAATCAAGAAGCATCATAGATATGATTTTTGTAAATGCAAGAAAAGTGTTAGGAACAAAGGACTGATTTATATATTGCTTTTATGGATTTGGTTAAGTTATTTGATTTAATTAGTAGAATATGTTTATAACATTGTGTGAAATTGGTTGTCCACCAACACAATGAAATGAGAGAGGAAGTTTTATTATTGTATATAAATATTATCAAAATCACACTTTTCTTTATTTTTGCCATAATATCCTATAAATACAATTTATCCAAACCGCTTCAAACTCTTTTTAGCAAAACTATGTACAAAGAGTTTTGTTAAAAAGTGTTTGAAGCGGTTTGGATAAATTGTATTATTATTGTAGATGGAAAATATAAGGCATTTTAAATGAAAACTGGTGTTAAACAAGAGTATATACTTGCTCCAACATTGTTTTCAATTTTTATGGAAGTGATGTTTGGAATTGTTTAAAAGTGGCTTAATTAAACAGGGATCAAGGTATGATACAGGTTTGATAGTGAAATTTTTAATTTGAATTATTAGAAGCAAAAATAAGAACTTCATCTTCTTGGATTTGAATTTACAGTAAACTTAAGATTGTGCTATTTTTGCTAGTTCAAAAGATGATTTATAAAATGTTTTGAATGCAACTTATAAAGATTTTGATTTTTTAATTAGTGTTCAAAAAATTCAAATTCTATATCAGCCAATGACAGAAGAAAAAATCTCAGTAACTTTTAATTTCGATGGGTATCAATTTGACAATGTAAATTAATTTAAATATCATGGTTGTTTTATAGGTAGAAATTGAGGTCTGTTTCAGACTCCAATGTACTGCAGCTGCTGCTAATATCTTAAAAGATAGGGTTTTATCCCAGGTAAATAACTTTTGCAATTAAGCTTAACTTTATATAAGAGTTGTTATTTTACCTATATGGAAGTGGAATCTGGACACCCTTTCAGCACAATATAAAGGCAGTAGAAAAGTTTTGTTTAAACGTGTTGCATAAAAAAAATGCAGTGGCAAAATTGTAAAATTAATAAGTAGGGTTCTTCAGCTTGGTGGATATAATAATATTAATGAGTCCATTATTATAAAATCACACCTTCATTGGATTGGACATGCTAAATGAATGAACAATGGAAAACTTCATTTTAAGGGAGTTTTATGATGACCTTGAGCATGGGTTTTGTGGGTGAGGTAGACCCTGTCTATGTGATAAAGATTATTTCAAAACATTCTAAAGAAGTAGAATGTCAATTTTTTCCATTGGGAAGATATGGCAGAGAATAGAATACTTTGGAGAGTTATAAATAGGCATGGTGTTGAAGCATTTTAGGAAGAAAAGTTTTCTGCGAATAAATTAAAAGATAGCATTATATAACATCAAAAAAAAAAAAAAAACAACAACAGAAAAATGGACTAGTATTGCAAAACTTATTTTTAGAATAAGTTTTATTTTCTCTCTCTTTTTTTTTTTTTGGAGTTGGATTGGCTATACTCATTTATGAATAACTGTTTATTATTATTATATAAGAAAATATATTTCTTGCCATTTCACGTTTTAGGCTATATTTTCTATATATTTGCGCTGGAAAAGATGCTGTACTTTGATTATTTTCTCTGTTACGCTGCTACTATTATTTTCGATTTTTATTTATCAGCACATATTACATCATTTTTTGTATTTTTGCCCCTTTGCTAGCATTTTATTAACATTAGCAAACAATTTTGCAAATTGTTTTTTTTTTTATTTATTCAAAATATCCCTTTTCATGACTAACTTATTTTTAAGGATCGTTCACAGTTTATTAGATTTTTATCATGCATTCTTTATTAAAAAAAAAAGCCCTCTTATATTACCCAATAATTGCAAATGTAATCTCTTTACTATTCTATTTTATGAGTAAGCGGAGGGAAATTTTTTATGCTACATTTAAATGAATTTAAGATTTTTTTTTTTTCTGAATTATATATATTTTTATGATTATATTTTTTGAGTTGTAAAGCCTTTTTATTAAATAGATATTTTCCTTTTTGAGACTATATATGCTATAGGCTGCTACATATTGTCTTGAAGAGTCTAATATTCAAAATCTCGCAAACAATTCTTGAAATTTAGGAATTATGAATTGTATTAATTTATTTGTCAAGATATTTTATCACATTGAAAAGTTCTATTAAACTTTTAGATATTTACTCACTTTTGGAATAAGTCTTTTGTCAATTGGCATAACATAAAAAATATGATTTTTCAGAATTGTATAGGCATGCTGAAATTTCTAATCTCTACATTTTTTTGAATCTACTACTCAAAAATTATTTTTTTTCCATATTGTTTTGATATGTGGACTTAATAGCTAAAATTGTGATTTTAATTTGAACAATTTTTTAACATTTAAATTGCAGTTGGAGTGCAAAGCACTGTTTGTATTTTTTTATTTAATGATATCTGATAATATATGATTAGGTAATTGTCACTTGAGAGATCCTTTAGAAAATTAAATAATCTAACTATGAATTATAGTAGATTAATTTTTGTCTCCATCATTTTTTAGTTTTGTGAATACATGTAAATCCTGATTATTTTCATTAATATCTTTCATTGTTAAAGTTTTCATGCACAATGGAAGAAAATAATTTTTTATCATCATCATTATCAAACATTATCAATCCACTGCAGGATGAAGGTCTCTCCAAGTTTAATCCATCTTCTCCGATCTTTAGCTTCTCTTCTCCACATCACCCCTACACATTTTCTTATTTCATCCATCCATCTTACATGTGGTCTCCTTCTGGGTCTTTTAAAATCTCTTGGAATCCAGTTTAAAATTTCAATTGTCCATCTATTATCTCTTCTAGCAATATGTCCAGCCCAACTCCACTTCAATCTTTTAATTTTTTCAATGAGGTCAGTAACACCTGTTTGTTCTCTTACCCATACATTGCGTTTCGATCTCTTCTTGTTACTCCCAACATACATCTCTCCATACTTCTTTGAGTGGTCTGAAGTCTCTGTATTGATCTTCTATTAAGTGTCCAAGTCTCAGATCCATAAGTAAGAACTGGTAAAACACATTTGTTAAAAACCTTTCTTTTCAAACACATAGGCATATTTCCTTTTAATATCAAGTTATTTCTACCAAAAGCACTCCAACCAAGTTTAATTCTATGATTAATTTCCTCTATTATGTTTCCATCTGTATTAATAATCTGACCAAGGTATTTGTAACTCTTAACTTCTTCTAATTCATCATAATCAATCTTTATTTTCATATTTTGAGCAAATCGATTAAACATTACTTTAGTCTTTTTAACATTTATCTTTAGTCCTACTTTCCTACTTTCATCTGATAACTCCTGCAACATTTCCTGCAGCTCGGAAGCATTATTTGCAAAAACAACTACATCATCTGCGAAATCTAAATGACTTAAATAATCTCCATTTACTTTCACTCCTTTAGTTTCCCATTTTAATCCACAAAATACTTCTTGCAGCATGCTGTAAAAAGTTTTGGAGATATGGAGTCACCTTGTCTTACACCTTTCTCAATGTTGACTTTCCCAGTATCATTATGTAATCTAATTGTTGCTA
Source organism: Epiperipatus broadwayi (assembly GCA_028023455.1). Taxonomy (NCBI): domain Eukaryota; kingdom Metazoa; phylum Onychophora; class Udeonychophora; order Euonychophora; family Peripatidae; genus Epiperipatus; species Epiperipatus broadwayi. The sequence continues at coordinate 14,755,512 of JAQFVV010012399.1, read as the reverse complement.
TTGCATTTTTATAAATATTCTTTAAAATATGACAATATCCTGGATCTATACCTTGATGATCCAATGCTTTAATCACTGAAGAAATGTTTATAGAATCAAATGCCTTTTCATAATCTACAAATCCAAAACATAATGACAACTCATATTCATTTGTCCTTTCTATAACTTCTCTCAATACTTGAATATGATCTACTGTACTAAAACCACTTTTAAATCCAGCTTGTTCTCTTGGTTGGTGAAAATCCAAGGTTCTCTGTAGACGAGTTGTAATTATCTTGGTAAAAATTTTATATAAAACTGATAAAAGGCTGATAGGTCTGTAATTTCTGATATCTTCTTTATCACCTTTTTTAAATATTAATATTATTACTGCATTCTTCCAATCATCCGGTACATCTTTATCATTTAGACATTTGGTATATAACTTTGCTAATATTTTTTCTGTTTCTTCACCTGCTTCTTTTAATATATCAATTATAATTCCATCATTACCTGGAGCCTTTCCTTTTTTCATACATTTAATTGCATTTCTCACTTCTTCATTTAAAATTCTGGGCAATTCGGAAGATGTAATAGATATAGGAGGTACTTGTTCTTTATTACTATATAATTCTTGATAAAAATCTTCTACCAATTTCATAATGTCATCCCTCTTTTTAGTAATAATTCCATCTTTTTTCCTTATTGCAGATATAAATTTCCTACCAATACCAAAATGTTGTTTTACATTCTTAAGATTTTTATTTTCTTCTACAGCTTTTCTTGCTAGTTCACAGTTATACTTTCTTATATCATTTTCAACTCTTTTCCGCACCATTTTACAAAATTCGAGATATTCAATTCTTTTTAATGCATCATTCTTGCATATCTTCATATTCCTTCTTTTCTTCATAAGTTCTCTAGTCTCAGTAGAAATTTTATTAGTCAATTGCTGCTTTTTTCTACCAGCTATCTTTGTTGCAGTTTTTAAAAGTGTATCAGTTATTTTCATATTAATTTCATTCAAATCTGAATCATGTTCAAAATCTCCTAACATTTGAAAACTATTTGTAAGTTCTAATTTAAATTCATTAGAATGTTTCTGAAGATTAGGAATATCAACTGTAAATATAGTTTTTCTTAATAATTTTTGTCTCTCTAGTTTTACCTTATCATGTATCTTACCCCTTACTAATCGATGATCACTTCCTGTGTTAAATTTATTAAGAACATTACAATCTTGAAATATGTATTTCCTGTTAGTCAAAATATAATCCAATTCTGCTGTACCTTCATTTGGATGCTTCCATGTCCATTTCCTTCTAACATTTTTCTCAAAAAAAGAATTCATAATATAAAGTTTTTCCTTCTCTGCAAACTCCACAAGTCTATGTCCTCTCTCATTTCTATTACCATAACCAAAATTACCTACAACACTTTCATCTTTCATTTGTTTACCAATTCTAGCATTAAAATCTCCCATAACAATTTTAAAATGTTGTTTACTCTGATCAAAAGCCTTTTGTACATCCATATAAAAATCTTCTAGTACTTATTATCCAAGATAATTATCAATAACATATCAGATTACCACACATTCCTACTTGATTATTTTATTCAATCATAATTAATATTTTATCAAATGTTTTTTAAGATATGGATTTTATTTATTTTTAAATAATTGTCAATCCATTTTTCTTTACATTTTTGACTTTTGAGAATAATGCATATTGAATGTTATTATTTTCACTAAAAAAAAATTTTTTTTGTTACATTTTTAAATCTTTTATCTCATTTCATCATGTTCTTGGATTGAAACTCAATCTATCACTTTCAGTGCTCAAATCTTACTTGGCCTTCTAAATGATGAACTATTTGGTTATATATTGTAACCTTTCAGATTGGCACCAAAAAGAAATATGGGGAAGGTCACATTTGTACTAATAAGGGATAAAGATAATTAGTTGAGAAAAATGAATTGTGATATAATACAATATTTGGAATTGAATTTTTGGTAAAATTAGGCCTAAACTGTGATGTGATTTGCTAATTAAAATTGGGATTTAACAAAATTAAAATCTTAAATGGGTAGATTGATTGATGGAATTTTGGGGCTATATGTTTAGTGGTAGATGTTTGTGTACAATAGAAGATTTACATGTCATCATAGGCAGATGCATATGTGTATTATTAAGTAGAATTTTCTTTTTTGTATTTTATTTATAATTTATTGATTATATATTGTCTTAGAATCTTATATTTTAAAAATGATAAAGATTATTTGTAATAGTAAATGACATTTTAAAATTAATAATTAATGTTTAATATTTTTTTTAATTACTATGTATAGTATATTCAAACATTATATTGTTTAAAATTTTATAAATCATATTTCTGGCAAACTTCCAAAGTTGTCATGGAAACATAGAGGGCGTGAGGAGAGAAAGACAGGGTTTACAACTAAAAAGTAATAAAAAAAAAGCTCTGAGGAAGAAGTTAAAAAAAAACTTAAATGAATCAAAAAACTCTCTAATAGTATTATAACAAACATAAAAAAATCACAAGGATTCTAATAATATATTTATGGAAAATTTCTATTGTACTACTGGAGTAAATAAAACAATGAAGAGATAGACCCAAAAGGAAACCAGCTTCAAAGTTCTGCCAAAGTCATGATTTAGGTTCACTACCTTTGGAATACCTGGATGTTACATAAGATAAGTTATTATGATTTATTATAAAGCATTACCAAAAGTAAATAATATGAAAATGAGAAATTTATTAAAAGTAAAGCTAGCAAAAGTCTTCTTGTTAGACGCTAAAATCAGACGCTTAATATTACATTTTAATCATTTTATATTAATCTTCTGCAAATTAAAACTTAAAGTGAAAAAGTTTATATACTTAATTTTATATCAAGAAGATAATTTTCTACCATATAACTTTGATATTCGTGTATTTATAGTGAAGTAATTTCAATGCATGCAAATGTCATTTTTTTTTTAACGCACGTTACAGAATTCTATGATAAAAAAAAGAAAACTCATCATTCTTATCAAGTGATACTTAACAATCGAATAAACATTTTTCTTTCTATCATAATTTCTATTATCTTTGAAATTAATATGTATTTTTTTTTTTAATTTTTAAATTTTTAAAAATTTGTTTAAATGTAATAAGATACTGATAAATATTTTCACTACTGAATACAACAGATGTATAATCAATTTTTATTTATTTATTTTTTTTTAAAAAAAAAAAACAACAAATATAATGTAACTTCATATCATTTATAATATGATTATTTATTATTTTATATAATCTGGAAATTATATTATCGGTGGTTGTAGATGTTCGGATATGTGCGTGATGTTATATATTATTATTTTTTTTTAATTGTATTATGCTGAATTTCATTAATGATTTTATTTAAAAAAATAAAGAATAAAAACCTTGTCAGTTATAAGTTTGTTATATAGGAAGTAGAGTGAATATAACTTGACGATAGAAATGATCAGGGATGATTAGATTATTTAAATGGAGTTTGGGAGATATTATTAACTCTCACGTATATAAGTGTTTTATTATTGTTGTCCCATGCTTGTCTTTAATTTTGTATAGTTAATGTTAGATGGAATATATATTGGTTATAACGGACAAGTGTTATATAAAATTCTATAATATGTATAAAAGATGATTAATTTCTGTCATCATCAAAGTTTTATAAATAATCCAATAGAGTAGTTTAGAAATTCATGATATTTATTATATAAACAAACGCATATATTCGAAGATATATGATTAGCATATTAAAAGTAGTGAATTTTCATTTTACCACAGAAGAAATGTAATTGGTGATAAAGGTGTATCAATAATATTTTTTTTTTATTTATAATTTATTTTTGATTTTATTTTTTTTAATAAATATTTTATTGAATCAACAGCTTATAGGAATTCCTTGATTATATACGTTCGATTCTTCATTTCCACACACACACATCTAATTATCATAGCATAGTTATAGAAGATATAAGTTTGTCAAATAATTCAAGTTTTAGTTAAATTTGTTTAGTGGTAATAAGTCTCAGTATTACAATGCCAGTAATACATTTTACTTTGTTTAGAATAGATAGTGATATGGATAGAAAAGTACCCGGTCCTAATAATTATCTATTCTATATTAAATATGATACTTGATGATTGTGCAATAGTTTAGTATTGAACAGATGCTCTGAACATATTTCAATTAATCTTATAATATTATTGTTTATAGATTTTTTATCATTCTTGTTGGCTTGATATATAAAGACCATACCCTATAACCTCAACTGAGCTAAGCCATAGGGTAATTTCAATATAAAAATCTTTTAACTAAGTTTAAATATAATTTATAATTATAAATTTATTCTATTTTGCATAGAATTGACGCCTGGGCAATTATAAATATAGTAAAGTAAATTAGTGAAGAGGACGGAGATTGTAGGGAGGGTTTCAATATATATATCTTTTGTATTTATTTTTTGACTTCTATTCTTCACTTAATGTTTGGTTATTACTTCTCTACTTCTTTTTCTTTTCTCCAATTTTCCTTATTAAAAAAAAGACTGAATTTTGTTTAAAAATTTGTTTAGATAATTGTATTTATCCATCACATTCATTTTTTCATTCATTAACAGTGCTCATATGCATTTTGTTTTAAACATATATATATATATTGTAATAGTCAGGCTTGGATTTGAATGAGGTTTAATAAATACAATCTAAAAAAAAATCATTATCATACAATAAACTAGTGGAACATGTATGTGAACTTTAAAGATGATTCGCTATCTTAGTGGCATCTACCTAATTTCATTGAGAACCAAATAGATGTTCATACACAATACAGATGTAATGTTTTTATTTTAGCCCAGTATTGGTTTCTTGGTTTTCATGTGAATGCAGGTTTGCATGTAAAATAAAAAACTACAGACAAATCCGTTAAATGAGAATATAACATTTATTAATATGTTAGTATTGAATAAATCCATAAAGCTTTAATTAGCACAATGTTTATATCATTTTTAGTGGAATAAGGTTTATTTCTTTTAATTTTGCCTATGCCGTCATTTAATTTTTATTTCCAATTCTTCTCTTACAAACTTAAATGTTGATAAAATTGTGTGTGCGTGCTGACAGAATATGATTATATATTCACATTTATCAATTTTAACCATGAAATTATGTGTTTGTTGGCAGAACATAATATATATTCACATTTATCAATTTTAACCATGAAATTATGTTTGTTGGCAGAACATAATATATATTCACATTTATCCACTTTAACCATTCTGTACTGAATCATACTAATGCTACCTTATTAAGTATTTTAGTCTAAATCTTAGGCAAGTGTGGAAAGTTATAATCTTTATCTTCAGTATTTTATGTTTTGGTAGCAAGTAATTCATTAGAATTATAATGTGATAGTAGTTAGAACTGCAGTAATATAATTAAATCTCAATTGTTAATCATCAAATACATGAGCACTTTCAACTTTTATATCAAAAACATTCATGTTCAAATGAATATTTCACCACTGGCACAAAATTCATTCAGAAACACCTAACTTCAGATACCTGCAGCATCTTTATTTTTATTTAATTTTCAACATTATAAATATTTTGTACTAAATTCTAAAATACTACTTCACAAATGTATTAACAAAATAACATTTTATACTAAAATCTTTATTGACTCAACATTATTATGTTATTGTTGTATTTTTATATTGGATTATTTCCATCATCTAATATGTGTATTGAATGTCTTTAGAAAAATTTAACTTTATTTAAATATTCCAAATACATTCAACTGTTAGTAATAGCACATCAAACAGGTTAATATATGCACAATGTTTTAAGAGGTATTATTCTTCCCCCTTCTTCAGGTGTTGCTGGCCTGACCAGTGACAGTACTAGCATGGGATTTGAACCTGGGTCCTTAGATTCTTGAGTATTGAATTTTAAGGTAACGCTCTAACCAACTGAGCCATCCTGGCAAAGGCAACAGTCTGTAGAAATTTTATATACTTATCTATGAGGTTCCTCCTGATTTCTCCACTTTTTCCTAAGAGCAAAGTTGATTAGTGGTTTTCATACATTATGTATAGTCATACCAGTTGCACTTATGGGATTTTTTGCCATTGTCATGTAAGCTGCTTCTTTAAATTTTTTCTTTATCCAGTATAACATCAGAACAGCTTTCCAGAACCATACCACACTATGAGGAATTCTAACATCTACAAAGCCTAAACTTGAAATAATGAAAAGAAAAAACTGCATCTATGAAATATGTGAATGTGGAAGAATATATATTGGTGAGACTAGTCGTCCCATTGAAAAGCGCTTGCAAGAACACAAACTGATGATTAGAAGAGAGAAAACAGATGTGTCTAAGGTAGCAGAACATGTATGTGCCAATGAACATATGTTCAATTGGGAAAATACAAAAATATTGGATAGAGAAGAAAAGATACAAAGAAGAAAATTTAAAGAAGCTGCTCACATGACAATGGCAAAAAATCCCATAAGCCAACCTAGTGTGACTATACATAATGTATGGAAACCACTAATCAAGTTTGCTCTTAGGAAAAAGTGGAGAAATCAGGAGGAACCTCATAGATAAGTATATGAAATTACTACAGACTGTTGCCTTTGGCAGGATGGCTCAGTTGGTTAGAGCGTTATCTTCAAATTCAATACTCAATAATCTAAGGACCCAGGTTCGAATCCCATGCTAGTACTGTCACTGGTCAGGCCAGCAACACCTGAAGAAGGGGGAAGAATAATACCTCTTAAAACGTACATATACTAACCTGTTTGATGTGCTATTACTAACAGTTGAACGTATTTGGAATATTTAAATAAAGTTACATTTTTCTAAAGACATTCTATACACATATTAGATGATAGAAATAGTCCAATATAAAAATACAACTAGAACACCATCATCACAAACCTTCAGGAATATATTAAAGACATTCAATACACATATTAGATGATGGAAATAGTCAAATATAAAAATACACGTAGAACACCATCATCACAAATCTTCAGGAAAATATTATCTTTATTATTTAGTTCAAAAACTTTTTTAAAACTTAGATGGTGTAGGCATTATACAAGTAAATATTTACTTAATCATTTGATATTCAATCTTATTACTTCTCACCATAATATTTTTTGTGCCATTCTCATAATATATTTTTATTATTGAACTTGGCCTTGAAATGAATACACATTCAAAAAAACATGTATAGCTATTATACTTGTTTTTACGGTAGTTGTTCTGACCATGTAATGCGGCCGCGAGGCGACACTGCGGTACCATTAACAACCCACAAGAAGCATACAAGTGATAAACTTCTACACAAAAAAGGCTGAAAACATCGATGTAACAAAAAATCGCTGAAAATTAAAATGAAAAACGCTGCCCCCCCCCCCTGAATGAACAATTCTTTGCTGAAATGGACAAAGTGAAATGCGTAAAGCAAAATAAATCTAACAAAATTTTCTAAAATAAAAAATCGCTGAAAACAAATGTAAAAAAAAAATAATAAAAATGGTGAAATCATCGATGGACAGAAAAAAAAAAAAAAGAAATCGCTGAAATGATCGATGGACAAAAAAAAAAAGAAATCACTGAAGTGATCGATGGACAAAAAAAAAAAAAAGAAATCGCTGAAGTGATCGATGGAAAAAAAAAAAAGAAATCGCTGAAATGCATGTAGCATTAAAACGAAAAATGATGGTAATACAGTAAATTTTAAAAAAAAAAGTTATTCTGACTTTCAACACTATAATGGCTGAAGAATATAATAATTATACGTCAAACACTGCACCCCCTCCCCCCAGATGAACAATTCTTTGCTGAAATGGACAAAGTGGAATGCCTAAAGCAAAATAAATTGAATAAAATTTTCTAAAATGCAAATTAAAAAAAAACAAGAAAATGCTATAAAATTCCAATTACAACAAAATCAGAAACACTTTTAATGCTAAATGGCAACAAAGCTCCATAATGGCAAATGGGCGGCAATTATAAAAACAGAATTTTATCAATATTTAGTTTTCAACATTTACAAATATGCCTTGAAATTATGGCAAATCATAAAAAGTAAGTACTTTTCAAATAGATTCCAAAGTGGTGCTTTTATGCCCCCGGGTTCAATTTATCAAATTAATATTTCGCTGCTTTGAAATTATGGCATATCATTTAAATTCATCAATATTTAAAAAATAAAAAGCAGTAAGAAGATTACAGAAAAAAAATATTTACCAATTTCTTTCCACGCATTTGTAGTAGGCACTTGGATGTTTGCAGCAAAAATACGACAAAGATGGCACCAGCAGATTACAATCAGCAAAAAATTATAGTTCCACAGAAAATAAGCAAAAAAAAAGGTTCAAATTTTTAGGCTTTGGGTGCAAAATTATTCATAGAAACACTCAGATTTTGAAGATTATTGGAGCAAAATTATTTAGAGTAGTTTTTCTTCAAACAGATTGAAGCAGAGTTGAATAATCACTGCAGAGAATAGATTTTAACACACTTTAAGCAATTAAATGATGGTGGTTTAAGAAATACAACGGAGATGGCGAAAATTAACAGAAGATTACAATCAGCAAACAGTTGTAGTTCCGCAGAAAATAGGCAAAAAAAAAAGGTTCAAATTTTTAGGCTTTAGGTGCAAAATTATTTAGAGAACAGCAGAAGATAGCAATTTAAGCATTTTAAAATTTACATTGATGGTATAATAATGGCTTGCAATATCGTGTCGAATATATCTTCATCATGATACATTCAACGCCACATGAATTTAGCTAAGTATGACTCCAGGTAACATCGAGCGCTACCCTCTCTCTTTTATTGTGCCATTTCAATAGCCCCCAAAGTCTTTCTATGTTCTGCATATGTGCTCCAGTAGAAGGATCAACAAAATTATAAGTGTGATTTACTTTGAAATGCTGGTAACCTGCAGCATTCCTCACTCTTGTAGGCCTTCCAGCAGTCAGAAGAGATGGAGGATCCTGGTGCTATATGTTCTTTAATGGCATCTAAAAGAACAGACGCTGTTCGACATGGAATAGCGACAATAAAACATTCTTTTGTTTCTCTACATAAACCACCAAATAATCACTGTTGTGGAAGAATTCTTCCCTGTTGGTTTTTACGTTTAGTAAATAGAGTTTCATCTACTTCTACAATTTTTCCTGGGCCTCCAATTTTGAAGGATGGGTGAGATGGCAGACTTTCTTTACAGGCTTTTCTCAAATATTGCTTCCATGCAACGACACTCTTCTTGTTCAAATCCAAATCATTTTTCCCAAATTGTATGGTCAATTGGTTTCTATTCCAATAATAAATGATTCGGATGGCTATGACAAATGACAATTGGCAGCCTTTAAACCAGGTTCCTTTCCGAAGTGCTATGCAACTTTGACATGCACGAATGTTGCACCTCCATTATGCCCTTGGACTCGCATAAAGTTTCATTTCATGGCCATTGACACACACTTTTTGAGAGGGCAAACTCTTTTACTTTGAATGAACTCCACTGCCTCATGTTCTGTTTTTGGGATATTCCAAATTTTTATCATTTTGAATATAAAAAGAAGATGACCGAAAATATGGATACTACTAATATTTCAGCGCAGGATTTTGAAATGTTGCATGAAAGTTTGTGCATGTTTAATGTATTCATCTGCGTAAAAAAATCCTATATTAATCCTGTCAAAAAATAAGGGCCATAAAAAAAAAAAAAGTTTGGTATTAACTGAAAGGAGACCCTTTGATTCCTCTTGGAGGCCTTAAAGGAACCGAGCAGGGCAAATTCCTAATGTCCACTCCATACGTTCTTGTCGTTGCAGCTGTTATTACTATATGATTATTCATATAGTATACGAACATGGATGGGCTGCTCACCAACACGCATTAGCCAGCGTGGTGAGTTTATTGGCTTTTTACCTCTGAGTTTAAGATCAAGAAACACCATGGTCTTTCTTCTCAGTGCCTGATAAGGCAGAATGAATGTTTGTGTAAATGATAAATATTTTTCCAATACCTATATACAATTATGACAGACAAAAATAAAGCATGGCCCTTATTCCCAGGAGGCTGTAAAGTCACCAACCAAGGCAGCGGTTGGTGGCCGAAGGCGGAGGGTGCTAAGAATCCCCTGATTGTGGACCCAGGCTGCCATTTGATGACGACTTTTTATTTAGGTACTTACAACTGCAGATCACTTTCAAGTGAAGGAAGATTGCAAGAATTAGAAGAAGAACTGTCTTATATTAAATGGGACATTATTGGACTTTGTGAAGTTAGAAGAAAAGGTGAAGAAACAATTGATTTAAAAAGTGGACATATACTCTATTATAAAGGCACACATATTGGAAATACAAGTGGAGTAGGATTCATTATAAATAAAAAGTGGAAGAACAATATTGTGGAGATTGATGGTGTATCGGACAGAGTGGCAAGATTAGTTATACAACTTAATAGCAGATACCAAATGCAGATAATTCAGGTTTATGCCCCAACAAGTTCTCATAGTGATGAAGTAGTAGAAGATTTTTATATGGATGTACAAAAGGCTTTTGATCAGAGTAAACAACATTTTAAAATTGTTATGGGAGACTTTAATGCTAGAATTGGTAGACAAATGAAAGATGAAATTGCTGTAGGTAATTTTGGTTATGGTAATAGAAATGAGAGAGGACATAGACTTGTGGAGTTTGCAGAAAAAGAAAAACTTTATATTATGAATTCATTTTTTGAGAAAAATGTTAAAAGGAAATGGACATGGAAGCATCCAAATGAAGGTACAGCAGAATTGGATTATATTTTGACTAACAGGAAATACATATTTCAAGATTGTAATGTTCTTAATAAATTTAACACAGGAAGTGATCATCGATTAGTAAGGTGTAAGTTACATGTTAATGTAAAACTAGAGAGACAAAAATTATTAAGAAAAACAATATTTACAGTTGATATTCCTAATCTTCAGAAACATTCTAATGAATTTAAATTAGAACTTACAAATAGGTTTCAAATGTTAGGAGATTTTGAACATGATTCAGATTTGAATGAAATTAATATGAAAATAACTGATACACTTTTAAAAACTGCAACAAAGATAGCTGGTAGAAAAAAGCAGCAATTGACTAATAAAATTTCTACTGAGACTAGAGAATTTATGAAGAAAAGAAGAAATATGAAGATATACAAAAATGATGTATTAAAAAGAATTGAATATCTTGAATTTTGTAAAATGGTACGGAAAAGAGTTGAAAATGATATAAGAAAGTATAACTGTGAAATAGCAAGGAAAGCTGTAGAAGAAAATAAAAGTCTCAAGAATGTTAAACAACATTTTGGTATTGGTAGGAAATTTCTATCTGCAATAAGAAAAAAAGATGGAATTATTACTAAAAAGAGAGATGACATCATGAAATTGGTAGAAGATTTTTATCAAGAATTATATAGTAGTAAAGAACAAGTACCTCCTATATCTATTACATCTTCTGAATTGCCCAGAATTTTAAATGAAGAAGTGAGACATGCAATGAAATGTATGAAGAAAGGAAAGGCTCCAGGAAATGATGGAATTATAATTGATATATTAAAAGAAGCAGGTGAAGAAATAGAAACAATTTTAGCAAAGTTATATACCAAATGTCTAAATGATAAAGATGTACCGGAAGATTGGAAGAATGCAGTAATAATATTAATATTTAAAAAAGGTGATAAAGAAGATATTAGAAATTACAGACCTATCAGCCTTTTATCAGTTTTATATAAAATTTTTACCAAGATAATTACAACTCGTCTACAGAGAACTTTGGATTTCCACCAACCAAGAGAACAAGCTGGATTTAAAAGTGGTTTTAGTACAATAGATCATATCCAGGTATTGAGGGAAGTCATAGAAAGGACAAATGAATATGAGTTGTCATTATGTTTTGGATTTGTAGATTATGAAAAAGCATTCGATTCTATACACATTTCTTCAGTGATTAAAGCATTGGATCATCAAGGTATAGATCCAGGATATTGTCATATTTTAAAGAATATTTATAAAAATGCAACAGCAACAATTAGATTACATGATGATACTGGAAAAATCAACATTGAGAAAGGTGTAAGACAAGGTGACTCCATATCTCCAAAACTTTTTACAGCAGTGCTGCAAGAAGTATTTTGTGGATTAAAATGGGAAACTAAAGGAGTGAAAGTAAATGGAGAGTATTTAAGTCATTTAGATTTTGCAGATGATGTAGTTGTTTTTGCAAATAATGCTTCAGAGCTGCAGGAAATGTTGCAGGAGTTAGCAGATGAAAGTAGAAAAGTAGGACTAAAGATAAATGTTAAAAAGACTAAAGTAATGTTTAATCGATTTGCTCAAAATATGAAAATAAAGATTGATTATGAAGAATTAGAAGAAGTTAACAGTTACAAATACCTTGGTCAGATTATTAATACAGATGGAAACATAATGGAGGAAATTAATCATAGAATTAAACTTGGTTGGAGTGCTTTTGGTAGAAATAACTTGATACTAAAAGGAAATATGCCTATGTGTTTGAAAAGGATGGTTTTTAACAAATGTGTTTTACCAGTTTTTACTTATGGATCTGAGACTTGGACACTTAATAGAAGAGCAATACAGAGACTTCAGACCACTCAAAGGAGTATGGAGAGATGTATGTTGGGAGTAACAAGAAGAGATCGAAAACGCAATGTATGGCTAAGACAACAAACAGGTGTTACTGACCTTATTGAAAAAATTAAAAGATTGAAATGGAGTTGGGCTGGACATATTGCTAGAAGAGATGATAATAGATGGACAATTGAAATTTTCAACTGGATTCCAAGAGATTGTAAAAGACCCAGAAAGAGACCACATGTGAGATGGATGGATGAAATAAGAAAATGTGCAGGGGTGTTGTGGAGAAGAGAAGCTAAAGATCGGAGAAGATGGATTAAACTTGGAGAGACCTTCATCCTGCAGTGGATTGATAATGGTTGATGATGATGATGATGATGAATTAAAATATAAACTAAAGGAAAGAATCTTATACGCTAAAAGAAAAGGAACAGAAACCCAATAGGAGTGCAGTAGAATGTCTGATGGATCCTAAGATAAGGAAACACTGGATATATAAGGGAGAGCTTGGTATTGTTTAAATATTATTATTATTATTATTGAAAAATAAGTCAAAGTTGATCCTGTTAAATAAAAAAAAATGCGTTTTTGAACCCATTGAATCGTGCGGCCGGCCTGAACCTTCGCTGCAAGTTCGAAGAAGAAAAATGCTCATTTGAACCTGAGAATCAGCGGAGTGTCCATGTCCAGAATAGTTCATATGTCATCACCAAAAAATAAAAAGCCTACGAGGAATCATTGTTAACCGGTTGAAGCAATAGAATTAGCAGAAGCTACGTTTTCACATTGCGCATATTACAGTATTCAAATCCTAGGTAAAATCATTTTATTTTCCTTTATCTTCAAACTTTTAATTATAGCTGTTGAAAACCAGTGAGATAAAACTTTTGAACTTTATAAAAACTACTAATTTCTAGCCTATTATTATTACATACATTAGCTTTCATAATCAGACAGTTAAAATCAAATCTCATTACGCTTTGTGTGCGTACTTGAATTAAAATATGCTTTTATTTCTACTTGTATTATTTAAATGTATATATATATGATAAAATGTATTAAATATCTAATGTATTACAAGAACGTATGTATGCATTTTCTATTATGTGACAAGAATGAGAAGTTAAAGAAAGAGAGCGGGGTATATAAATATTTAATTATCTTTAGTGAATTTGAGCCAATATTAAAAGAAAGAGACCATTTTAGGCAATAGATTTTGAATAACGCCAAAGTTTTAATAAGTAAATGACTATGATATTGAGATTGAGAAATGAAGGTTTATAATGTGGGTGAGAATTTGTAGTTAGAATCCGATGAGCTGGCTGGGAGGGCAGGTACTAAATTCGTTGCTGGTTGGGCAAGCATGTTAATTACATTGTAATTGACTGATGCCTAAAGGGGTTTTTTTTTTAAATAAAATAAGTGCTTGGATGGCCAGTGTTATAATTTAGTATCTACACCTGACTGACCTGAAGCCTTCAAAGACAGTGAGTGTTAAAAAGAGAAAATAAGAAATTTTTTTTTTTTAAATTTAAAAAGATGGGTGGTACAATAGATACAAAATTTATACTTGATTTACAATTGATATTTATAGATAGTTATACCCTGCCTGCTACTGTTGGCAAGGTATGGTTCCCAGGTTTAGGGTGAACTTTTGAAGAAAGGACTATGTTCCCTTACAGATTTCCTACACCCTTCCGGCTGTACTTGAAAGCCTGTCTCATGAGTAGGTATTGTAACACTTCTAACTGTTATGACAGCTTGCCTCGAGTCTGGTTTGGTTCTGGCATCTTCCAGTCTTAAACGTGGATTTGCTTCATTGCATATCATTAGCTTAAATAGCTATAATTTGGAGAACGAGCACTGCTATTCATGTTAGCATAAATTCCCTTCAACTGTACTGACTATTTATTGCAAGATCCCCAACCTTAATACAAACATTCTGATTCATTGAGTATCATTGCTTATTGGCCTGCTCTGTCATTGGCAACACATTATCTCTTTATACACATTAGTTAGTGGCAATGAATGCTCAGTCTGATTGCAATAAGAAAGGAATCTGTACTAAGTCTATTATTTGAAGGCAAGGTGAGATATTACAAAACTATTAAGAATAGTAGTGCTATTTTTATAGACTATCTTATTTTTGTTCTAGTGAAAAATATTTTAATGTTGGGTAAAATCCATCTAAAATATAAAATCAAGTAATTACTGCAAAATGATTGCTTTACAATTAATTAAATGTTATTGTAACCATACAGCAAAAATGTAAACATATAAATAAAAATGTAGATGCAACTTACTCATTAAAATTATTCTTGACATCCTCTTTTGATCACAAAATGAAGGATCATAACAGTTAGATGTTGGTGAAGCTGATACACCAGTCAACATTCCTGTATAAAAACTGATAAGAAAAGATACATTTCTTATTTCAATTTCAGTTGAAAAGCAATAAAAGTTTCAGCACTTACATGTCAAATTATTCTACAGTCAATTAACTTTCATGCTTTTTTTAACATAGACAATACAATACTCTTTTAGTATATTTGGAACATATTAACAACATAGTTTGAGTAACCAGCC
Source organism: Epiperipatus broadwayi (assembly GCA_028023455.1). Lineage (NCBI taxonomy): Eukaryota > Metazoa > Onychophora > Udeonychophora > Euonychophora > Peripatidae > Epiperipatus > Epiperipatus broadwayi. The sequence goes on along the minus strand of JAQFVV010012399.1, from coordinate 14,740,235 downwards.
ATCAGAACTTGTATTTTTATTTATGATAAAGTCTATGGCACCCATGTCCATTATGGCCATCTGCACAGAGCCACTGTTTGAAACCTCACTTTATTTCATATTACTCTGATTGGTAAATTTCTTATCAATTATCACATCATTATATATCTGATTTGCAATTCTAGAATTTACATTGTGGTGGCTATATATAAATTATGATCATACTCATATAATTAGCTGAAATTTTATTGCAATTTTTACTTTTAATACTTGGAATTTTTTCATTATCATTAAATTTTAGATAAGAAAATATATGAAAAGAAGCAACTTCTGAAAAATAAAAATGTTTTTGTTTCTGGTCAAAACTCCAGACATCCCCTAATTTATATACACACAGGTGATCTACAAGAAATGTGCTAATACACAGTATAAATTTCCCAGCCCAGAACGTTTTTTGTACTTGTTAGTATAGCAAATGATTTTTTATCATATTTTTTTTCTATAAAATAATAATTGCAAAAAATAATACATGGGAATGATTGAGAATTTAAAGCTCATTAATAACATTCCACAGTAAAATCTCATTCCAATCTGATCAGGAAAAAGAATTATGCAATAAAAACAATCACTACACTTAAAGAAAAAAATGGCTAGTTAATTTTTTTTTTTTTAATAATCTAACTACTACTACGTATGATAAATCACTAGCAGAAAATTATAACAAAACTTAGTACCTCAGTCCTACAAAATCATTGTCAATGCTTAAATTGATGGAACAATCCATTATTCTCCATAGTACATTTTTTGGTAAGACATTAAACCATAATAACAAATGGGCAAGAAATTAATGTGCTATTAGGAAAAATCATAAAATCATTATTTTTTAATCATAGAGAAATGAAAATGACATTTTCTGAAAGGAAAATGGGAAGAATTGAATGATACGTGTGTGTATAGTGCATACAATTTTTAATCTATCGTAAGTCGAAACCGATGATCGTAATTTCAAGCAGAAATTGTGCTCCATGCATTGACCGCATAGCATTAGTTAAACTCTTAAACTTTTTAGCCATATAGTTTTTTAAAATAATTTTATTATCTCCTAATATAACCTCTTATTTAATCTAATCTAAACTGCATAAATAAATGTTTTTTTTTCCTCTTTTATGTTATTTATCAATCAAAATCATAAAAGGAGCATGTCTGCCTAATGGCAGTGCTTAAACTTGTAGTTATGATTCTAATGTTAGCGTTGTAAGAGAGAATATTCCTAAACTTCATGATAGGGTAGGAATTAAATCTCATAACTAAAGTTTTGTGAATCATTATGGATGCAGATGATTATGAGGCTTTTCCAACTAGTAGCATGTTAACATATTTGATGGCTGGAGCAGTTGCTGGAATTATGGAACATTGTGTTATGTACCCTGTGGATTCAGTTAAAACTAGAATGCAGAGCATAAGGCCTAATCCTCATGCACAATGTAGGAACAGTTGTGATGTTCTACATAAAATGATTCGTTTTGAAGGAAATTTGGAGGCCTGTAAGAGGAATCAATGCTGTGGCACTTGGTGCTGGACCAGCACATGCTCTTTCTGTATATGAAAAGTCAAAGAATATTCTAGGAGGTGCTAGATCTAGTAACAATCACTTAGCTCATGGGATGGCTGGTTGTTTAGCAACATTATTACATGATGCTGTAATGAACTCTGTTGAAGTTGTGAAATGTTGAATGCAAATGTATAATAGTTCTTACAAAAGTTGTTTACAGTGCTCACAGCAAATTTACAGGACTGAAGGCTGTCGGGCTTTTTACAGAAGGTATATTACTCAATTGACTATGAATATACCTTTTCAAAGCATACATTTTTATGATGTATGAATATATGCAGGATACATTAAATCATAATCCGACGTACAATCCTCAAACCCATGTGGTTTCAGGAGCTGTAATAGGTGCTGTAGCTGCTGCTATTACCATCCTATTAGATGTGATGTATGTAAGACATTATTCAGTATGCAGGAAAAATGTGCTTTAACACACCAAAATGCTATTAATGGAATGGTGCAAGCAGTTTGGACTTTTTACCAATTCCAAGGAGTTTCTGGTTATTTTAAAGGAGTAAAAGCCCATGTAATTTTCCTGATGCCTTCTACAGCTATTTTTTGGTCCGTGCATGGGTTTTTTAGGCATGCCATCAATAAAAAACAATATATTAAAGAAAGGTATACTCCAGCCATTGTTGCAGTAGTAGCTTCTGTGTGGATTACTGTTGGAACCGTTATTCATCAATCGCACCTAGTGGAAAACAATTTATTTTCATCACTATAACACCTAATAGGATTTTAATTTTTACCAGGAAAAAAACAAAAACAAATTCCAAAGGATTTTTCCTGTATTATTTGCTTATGCTTTTTGCTCATTGGTGAATGGTTCTTCCCTACCCTTGTTTATTTATTTTTTAAAAAATAAAATTGTAAAATAATGGGCAGTATATATATATATATTGATTCTTCACACAAAAGTAAGCAATAAGTAACATTGTATATAAAAAAAGAAACAATATAGAGGGAAACATATTTTGTTGTAAACTTAAATAATCATAATGATAAAACTGTAAAGAAATTTAAAAATAAACAACCAAGTTGATGCTAAAAAAATCATAAAAGAATTGTCTTCATTTAATCCTATATACAGATGGTCCTTGACTTTCTTACATACCTTCTACTTTTGTACCAGGGTAATAGAAAAAGACTGCATGTTACAGAACATTTTATCAAGAGAAATAGAAAAAGAAGAGGGTATTTACGAGTTATCCTGGTATCCAATAATTATATAAATTAAAAAAAAATACATTTACTATCAGATTTTTTTAAAAACATATCTTGTCTAATAATTAATTTTTAATAAATTGACATTTCAATTGCTCATGACACTTTGTCTTTCAATTATTGCTAGGAAAGCAAAATCCCCCCTTTTTAAATATTACCCCCCCCCGTCACCTCTTTTCATTTTCCTATATTAATAAAAGCCGAGAGGTCAGCGCAGCTGCCTTGCAAGCAAGCAGTTACTTGCAGACTGTTGTTGCAGGTTCGCCTCTCTGCAGATGTTATGACATATGAAAAAAAAAAAGTAAGGCAAACATTCTTTTAAACTTATAGAAAATAGAAAACGGAAGAAGCTACGTTTTAATATTTTTTAAAAGCGGGGTGGGAAGTGGTATGTCAAAGCTATTAAATGTCAATTTATTTATTTATTAATGAATTAATTATTGGACACGATTATATGTTTTTAAAAAATCTGATAGCATAATTTTTAATAAGATATATAATTATTGCATTAATGTGATATATATATATTGTAAAACTATGGTCCCAACCGACTAAAAACAAGTTATAAGTTAATTATATTATTTTATTATATTAGATTATGACATCAGTTTGTTTTTTATTATTATTTGTTTTTGTTATATTAAGTTTACAGACTGTAATATGAGACAAATTGATACTCAATTGACCAAATTCCTATATTTAATATAGGAGAGTAACAAGAAGAGTGGGATCTAAAATTAAATTATTAAATTAATTTTTTTTAAAAATAAAAATAATTAAAAATTAAAACTCTTAAATAACTTGTTTAATCTAGACAAAAATAGATAATAATTGTTTTTAAACTTTATTATCACATATAAAAATAATGCTTAGAAATGAATTAATGTTCGTTTTATAATTTGATTGTGTTATAAAAGAACAAATTATCTCCAAAAGTTAATAATTTTATATTGAATCTGCAGACATGAAGAATTTTTGTCTGTTGAAGTTTTATTATTATTAATTTTACATTGAATCTGCAGACATGAAGAATTTTGGCTGTTGAAGTTTTATTAATAATTTATTAATTATTAGCTCACTGAAGAAGCCAAAAAAAGGCCAAACACCTTCTAATATAATTCTGATGGATATTTGGCAACACAGAAGGATGTCTGGCTAAAAGACTCATTAAACATTGCAGGTGGGATACTGCCAATCATATGCCTATTAATGATCCAGCCCTATAAGCTAATAACATCAGTAATGTCTTCACCATCACCAGAAGGAGATAATAATCACCAGGGTCATGGAGAAAGCAGCAGTAAACATAGGAACATTACCCGTCCACTGACAAGTCATCAACCTACCTAGAGGATGACCAGGGAACATCAAATGGATCAATAACTTCCAAAATCCAGGAATTTTCCGAACCTAGAAGGAACCAGCCATCTTAGCCTCTATGGACTCACATACTGAAGAATAGTTAACTACATGGACTATCAATTTAATATATTCAAATTATATCTGTATCATGTAAAACCCATTTTTCTTTGTTGTATAGTTCATTTTTTTTTTTTTTAAAGAATTTTTGATCTAGCCCTATAATCACCAATCATAATTATGTAAGTGGATCTACAGGTCAATCACTATAATTTTTGAATGTAATAAAATATAGATGCCGATTCCTAGATGTATCACTATAGGACTGGGTGACTGATTGGTGTTGAGTTGAGATTTTATATATAAATCATTAAATGCTCACACTAGTATAGGACAAATTTATGTTTATTGTATTGTTAAATTAACCTAATTATTATTATTTGTTATTCTGTATGACTGACTAAACATGTATGAATGGCTATTGCTATCATAATCACTAGTAGAATCAACAGGGTACTTCATATCCAAGGAAGACAGTCATAAAACATGATGCACTGCTATAGATTAAGGTTGCTAAGTCAAAGCCAGGGAACAGAAGGGATGGTCAACAGGATGATTGTATCAAATTATATCATGAATGTTAAATTAAACAAATGTTTAGAGCGGGTAGTGAATGACCTTCCTACATGGTGTCAAAGATTAGGCGATAATCATTTGCAAATAAAATGAAGGATGATCTGTTCTATCCAAATATCAAGTTGATTTAGTATAAAAGATTGTAAATCACCCATAATGAAATAAAATTGTTAGTGATTTATTTTACTTAATTAGAATTCATGTATATTTATCATTTGTCCAACTCTCCATTCCCTGTGCCACATCATTCACTCAGCTTTCTATTACCTATGCAATATCATTTATCTTTCCATTAGCCATGCCATATCATTTACTCAACTTTCCATTGCCTATGCCATTTCATTTATCCCACTTTCCATTATAGATGACATACTACACACCTAACTCAAGTAAATATTTTTAGTTTAGATCAAACTTACAGCAATCATCACTCTAGTTTATTAGGATCTGCATATAACTGTGGTTTTAAATACCGAGGAGTGACTGAAATATGAGAACCCATGATATCGATGATCTAAAGAGCAACCATATGGTAATAATATGTATTAGAGTTGAACTCAGCATACTATAAATGTGATACATTTATAATTGGCAAAATTTAGAGACTCAAACTCGTTCCATGCTTTCAATGTACAAATAAAACGAGTAGCAAATAGCTTTTTTGTTCTATTCCTGATCCAATTAATGACTAATTATTGGTGCTAGACACTTCAATTGCATTGTTAAGAGAATCTGGTCTCATACATAATACACTGTTCCATTACAATTGGCACAGCCATTTGTTGGAGGCATGAACTCAGATGGTTGTCATATCCGATCTATTACAAATTCCATTCAAATCTGTGGGATTGTTAAACAAGAGCCTAGGAGAATAGTTTATTCCATTACAAATGGCAACCAATGTGTTAGGGCAAGATTATTTGTTACATTAATGTGATATATATATATATATATTGTACTGTTTATTTATATGTGGTACAAATATATTGGCGTTTGGTAAAAGCTCAAAGAAAAAGTAAATTTAGCGATCTTATTAAAAGATGCAATTAAAACTTTTTTTTTAGTTGGTATAATTTTTTTTTTTTAACGTACAATGAAAGTTACATTTTTCGTTCATATTTTTTGTTATGTGATTAAAATAAAAGTTAAAATTGGAAAGAATAAAAGACACGCAGATTATTAATCCAGATAAACTAAAGGAAAGAGAATTCCACACGCAGATTACAATCAGTAAAACCTTATTGGAAGCTAATTAAAGATGGCGGAATTATGTTTAAAAAAAAGGAGCTTATAACTTAAATTTAAAAAAGAATGTACAAGATTATTATCTTGTATGTTGATAAAAGGACAAAAGAAACTATGCGCAGAAGTCTGAAAACCGGACTTCTAGTATAAAATGAAGAATACCAGTGTGATCAAGGTCTTGTCTGTTTTTCTGTTGGCTGGTCTATGCTGAAATAATTCTTCATGCTGGAGTGGACCAAAGCTTTTGACATCGTTCGTCATGAAGACTGTCAACTCCAGAAAAACTTTCTTGACTAGCCTTTAGAACCAGGATCAAGAACGAGTTAAAACTAATGGCCACGAGCTCATTCTACCTCAGGAAAAACTATGCATGTTAGTCAACAATCTTCGTAAACTTGCTAAACTTACTGGTAAGCTATGACTAATTATTGCTGATTGTGACAAAAATTAAGCTTATAATATAAACCTGATAGAGACATTAATTTTCTCATTCAAGAGACTTTCATTTTAAAGAACTTGCTAGAAGAAATTTGGGAGTGAACTGTAATTGTTTAGCTGTTTTTTTAATTAATTGATTCATGTCTGGATTAGCGTGTGTGCATTCTTTCCAACTTATTAGTAATTTATCTTTAATATATTTTTATTTGTTAGAATAAAATATTTATTTCTAATATCAACTATTCATTGTGTGTTATTAAAGTTAGTTATTAGGATTTGAGTATAATTTATCTTTGCCAATAGTTATTAACTAAGCCACGGGTGTTATATTCTCTGAAAAAAATAACTTGAGTTATGAAAAAGCATAACCCTGATCTTTTAGTTATTTACGTCAAAATTATGGGATACGAGGAAGTTAGGAGACTATTGACTATGGCACTCTCTTACAAATTAAAACTAACTTCGTTGGCAATTCCTGTAGTAATAATTAATAGGCCAGCTAATTAGGAAATATAGTTATGTTTTTTAGAAATACGAACAAGATATTTTCTTATCCGTAGCTTGATTAACTTTCACTAAATTTACGGTGAGTAAAAGAAGACCTACCAGAATCTACCAAAACGTCGAAAATGTTACAATATATATAGTGAATTTTATTGTCTGGAATTATTTGTAATCAACTTTGGTGCCCGAACTAATCAGTCAGTACCAAGAAGAGTACAATTCAACTATCCATTGGTATATTTATAGAAAAAAATTCCAGATACTAATCAATAAAGTGTTATTTATGAAATAAAATATTTTAAAAACCCTTTCTGATATTTTTCTTTATATTGCTCTACTTTTGTACATTGCAACTTTCATACACATTTCAGGACCCGTTTAGGTGCGAAAGTTTGAGGGCTGCCTATAATTATAAGATTAACCTTTAATTAAAATTATTTTTTAATATCAAAATAAATTTATTGAATTATTATTTTTTGATTTAAACTATTTATTTTTAGGTTTTATGTATTATAAAGTATTTCTTAAAAGTTTTCTGCTTGTAGAAAAAAAAAATTTTCATTATAATAATATTTAATACATATTCCCCAAATAATTTAAGTAATCTGTTTAAAAAAAACCCTACCATCTTTAATCCATAATAAACTAAAAAGAAACTTAATATTCTTTTAAATATTTAGTGAATATAAAAAAAATATATATATATTATTTCTTTTTTCAAAATTTTGAATGAATATAATTGGAAAGTCATTCACCTTTTTATTTTTTTAAAAATCAGTGTCTATAAAAAGTAATTTATATGCACTCACATATACGTTCATAAATGTGATAATGAATCTATTACATGCTTTTATATTAACTTACTTTCGTCATTAAAACAGATAAAACTCTCCATACAGTATTGCCACTCAGTGCAAGCCAGAGTAATCAATGGATGCCAGAAGACATGCATAAAATCCCCATCTAGTGCCTACTCATCCAATATCCCCAGACTAGTTTCTGTCTTATGGCCTTCATCAGCGAGGAGCCTTAGATCTGAAAGCACTGCACCTAGATCTTAGGATCTAATGCAACCCTCCAGAAGCCACCTTTTATCTCTATTTAACTACAAAACCATGAATCTTAAATTGAAAACACATTTTTAATCCAAGCTCACCAGCTTATATAGTCATAATAGGTCTGAACTCAGTTCAGTACCTATACATTTTGGTATCTGGGTTTTTAATAACCATAGCCACCACTATCCTATTAAGCAGGATTGGTTTTAAGCCAATAAACATAACATGATCACCATTTCTTATGCTTGCTTTTTGGCTTGCACTGAGTGGCAATACAGTATGGAGAGTTTTGCCTATTTTAATAACAGTTACAATTAAGTATAAGAAATGATGATCATGAGATGTTTATTAATTTATCTTCACTGAGTTTCTGTATATGTCACATTTATGGCTGATTCTGTTGGACATAACATGATCACCATTTCTTATGCTTGCTTTCTGGCTTGCACTGAGTGGCAATACAGTATGGAGAGTTTTGCCTGTTTTAATAACAGTTACAATTAAGTATAGAAATGATGATCATGAGATGTTTATTAATTTAGCTTCACTGAGTTTCTGTATATGTCACATTTATGGCTGATTCTGTTGGGATGACCACGTGTTTGAATTTTTAACACTGCAAAAAAGTTTGTTCCCATTTAGAACTCAAACATTATCTTATACTTCTTGGGAAAAATTTTTAGCAACTGTACCAATGAAAATGCTACATTTGTAGATGAAAATTTTGTCAAAACCAATATTAAAAGTAAATATTTTCTACCAAAATCTGAATTATTCTTCTGAAATAATTAATATTTTATAAATATTTTGTGAAAAAAATAATAAATGTAAAAAAAAAGTTTAGGGAATTATGTTTTTATTTCCAAAATCAAAACGAAGGAATAGAACTCAAAATCGCTGATAGCAGGTGCTCTCTTGTGGAGAGAACAAAAAATATAATGATAAAGAGATTGATGAGGAAAATTATTTCATTTAAATTGACATTATATGTTTTATTTATAACAAAAATAAAATATTGGAAATTTTTTTTTTAAATAATGCTTTTATATAAACAGCCGACTAAAAAATAGGAAATAACAAACTAACAAAGTAATCTGACAAAAAAAACAACATGTATAGTTTCGTAAAAACATTTGAGGCTATAAAAATTAACCCCCCCCCCAAATTGCTTTTATGAATGACACAACGTTTAGTCAGATTTCTTTATTTTCTACTTTTTTCTGCTGTTTATATAAAAGCATTATTAAAAAAATTTTTTTTTTAATATTTTATTTTTAATGTTCTAAACTATTAACTCTTCGCTGGAACTGGACGTGAATTCACGGACAAAGCGCCACCTGTGGCATCAGTACTCAATGCAATATCGCGTTTTGAATTTCCTTTTACAACTGTTAGCAGATTTGTCCGAATATCTTCGTTTTTTTGATTTTAGCACATGCGTATATGATTCAGGTATTAGTTTGTAAAGTTTCACATAGATGGCAGTTATAATTAATGATTTATTCATTATTCCGTGGATGGTAATTTGTAACCCCATATTCACACTTTATATTAGAGAAAAACGTTCATCTTTGCTATCTGCAAAATAATTTTCATTTTTTTTTAATAATTTGCATTATTCTTTCAATTGGTAAGTTATAATAATTATTTATGATTTATTTTTCTTTTTTAAAAAATATTTCTATGAAAATAATGTAGATTTTGAAAATATACAACGTTGTTTTGTCCATTGAAAATGTTCAACATTACGAGATATTTGCTTATCTATAAATTTTTGAATATCATATTTTTTAACAAAATATTTTAGGTTTTAGAAAGTATGTGAATCAAAACTTGATTTATATATATTTTTATAATAATGTATTTTCAATAAATAAAATAAACAGCATTTCTTTTTCATATATTTTGAGTCACGTGATAGCATATATATATATTCATGTTTCACCTCTCATTATATCCATCGGGTTTTTTGGACAAAAATATATATAAATATGATTTTCTTTCATATAAAATATAACCTACATTTTAGAATGTATATCATCCAAAAATTTTGATTTATATATATATATATTTATAATTCAATAAATAAAATTAGCATTTCTTTTTTATATATTTTGAGTCACGTGATAACATATATATATATTCATGTTTCACCTCTCATTATATCCATCGGGTTTTTTGGACAAAAATATATATAAATATGATTTTCTTTCATATAAAATATAACCTACATTTTAGAATGTATATCATCCAAAAATTTTGATTTATATATATATATTTATAATTCAATAAATAAAATTAGCATTTCTTTTTTATATATTTTGAGTCACGTGATAACATATATATATATTCATTTTTCACCTCTCATTATATCCATCGGGTTTTTTGGACAAAAAATATATAAATATAGTTTTTTTTCATATAAAATATAACTTACATTTTAGAATGTATATGATCCAAAAATTTGGATTTATATATATTTATAATTCAATAAATAAAATTAGCATTTCTTTTTCATAAATTTTGAGTTACGTAATAGTATATATCTGTAATTGTAAAAATGTACAATTTGGGCCTTTTTTTTGAAAAAAAATACTATGGAAAGGTTAACTTAACTCTGTCCCTGTGAAATAAGAAAAAATATTTAGTATCAACTGCCAAAATTAAATCCTTCTATGATAAATTAGTTATGAGGAAAAGCATTTTGACTATTTCTAATCACTTATAAATCCCTATTGGCTTTTCCTGCCTATTCCATATCCTTAACAATGAAGCTATCATTTTAATATGTGTATGCATATATCTGCAGTGAAAATTACAATTCATTATTTTTCAAGAATACAGATAACAAAAACAATATATATATATATATGTAACACTATGGGAAAGATGGGTTGGTCATCCCTGGGGTGAAGGCGAATCAATGAAATATCAAATTATTAAAATAATGTTTAAGAATCATAAATATATAAACAATTTTATATATTAAAGAGCATGAGATCAAGAGATTTCTCAGAGATCAGCCAGCTAGATCAGATGAGATAAAGATAAGTATAATTCAATCAACCAGCATTATCACTAAGTATAAGTATGAGTAATACTCCAAGTAATAACCATTCATCATCATGAATGATCAATCAAAACAAATCAACAGTACTCATAAGTAATACTCAAAATATAAATAACCATTCATCATTATGAATGATCAAAATCAAAATACATCAATATAGTAAATCAACAGTCCATCTTGTGGTTAGATTGGAAATGGGTCTTCTGTAGACCAGACTAACTATTGAGCCTTTGCCAGCTTTGGCAATTATTTAAATATTTATTTTGATGCATGAACTTAGTGCTCATCCATATAATAATCAATAACAATAATGCTAGGATATTAAAACATTATCAATGATCTGGCATTGATATACTGGCCAGCTGTAAACTTAAATTTTAATGAACTAAATAAAATGTAATGCAGGGGCTTTAAAGAATATATCTGCCAACCAGGATGATGATGATTGATCATTGCTTGATACCCCTTATTTATACATTCTATTATACTCTAATCTAGCTCAGTGAACACAAGCTCATTACTGTTATGACACCAAGAAATGATGATTTCATACAATTTTAACAACTGAATTCAGGTTTATTAATAATAGTAAAAAAATAATGAAATTAAGGACTTTGGAATATGGCTACACATATATACCTTCTGATTTTGATTAACATACTACAAAAAATTATTACATTGTGATTTACATATATGCGATTTACAAAATTTAAGTTATTACATTGATTTACATATTCATTCCAATAGGTTTATTTAAATCAGACAGTACACAGACATGATATAATATAAAATGAACATGTTTGAATGTATCAAAATACTAAAATTAGTAAAAATATATTTCATAACTAATTCCATTTGAAAACTATATATAAAATTCACATATACATGTTTATCTATGAACATATAGATAATATGAATTAATATTATTAATTAGTCTCTTTTTCTCCAGTCAATAAAAGTATTTTCTTTTTATTTATTTAAAAAAAAAATAGTTATTTTTTTTTTAGGTGACACAAAAGTTTTTTTTTTTATGACAGGTTATTCTCAATTAATTAATTACATCTTTAAATTTATCTAAAAAAGATTTTTGAAGTCCTCTTTTTGTTTTTTCAAAATAAATTGTCCATGAATCAATCATTACTGCTAAATTTTTATTCAATTCAAACAAAATTATTAACTTCTTATTCTTTAAAATATGTAGATTTTTAAATGTCATTTTTACCAAATAAATTTATTTAAAATTTCATTCTCATTATATACAATGCTATTTACCATTGTATGTACATTTATCTTTGCTTCTCTTTGTGCGTTGGTCTTGGTGAGACTGGTATATTCCAGGATTGTCATAACTTGGAAGGAATAATTCAGGTATGGTTGTTGGTATTGATCAGTTCCCTTATGGCTATGATTGGTCCAGGAAAGTTAGCTGTTTTCTCAGAACACATTTGTAGCTATGAATTACAAAGAATTTTGATCCTTTTTTCCTCCATGTGAATTCAACCTCCACCAGTGAACTGTAGAGCAGCTGCTTTCTTGCATTCTTACATCTCATGGTGGTTTTCTGTAGAATTCTATCAGTCATCTCTGCAGCTAACTTTATTGTGGTCATTCTCTGCTACAGTTACCAACAAACTGCAGTTAACTCTTACAAAAATATTAGCCAAACTATTTTAGCCAATTCTCTTTTCAAAAACTACTACCCAGACTGTATTGATATTTTTTATCAATACTTTTATGGAATCATCTGAGGTGATAAAAACACATTGCAGACTGTTTCCAATCTGTCTAATCCTTTTTACTCTTGAGGTGATAAAAACACATTTAAAAACTGTTTTTCTTATCTCTTGATTGGAAACAATTTTAATCCCTCCAAAAGCACTTTTAATTAAAAGGCTACATTTGGGAATCTTATCAAAGATTTTAAAAAATCAATAATAGAAATGTATATAAGTATTAATAAAAAGATTTTCAAAAGTAAATCATGCTTGTTTTTTTTTTTAAATTTCAAAATCAGAATAATAATAATACAATATTAATATTTATTTAGACCTTTTTAAATGTTTTAATTAATAATAAAATTCTGTTTTATATTGAGCTATTTAAAACCTTTTACAGTTATCATTATTCCAAGTGAAATGTGGAAAATATCTACAAAAATTTATGTCTGTGTTTATTTCTACTTTTCTTTTACTTTATATATATATGCACACACACACAACTATGCTGCTGTGTGCCATGTAACCCAATTGGTTACAATATATATATAACCTATAGTACTGGAAAGCAAATAAAAATTAAGAGTTAAGAAAAATTGATCCTCACTGAAATACATATACATTTTATTTAATGGTTAATTTAGAATATTCCACATCTATTATTTGCAAAATATATTTATAAATACTTTTACTATTGCATTAGTTGCATGAAATGTTTAAAAAAATCAGGATTAATATTAAATATAATTATTAAGTATTTACAGATCTTTATATATTGTTTATATCAGGGGTGGGCAAATAGCGGCCCGAGGGCCATATGCGGCCCGCTAAGAGTTTTTATGTGGCCCACCAAGACAATCAGAAAAATCCGCCTTGAACTGAGATTTCCTTTCCATGCGCAACTGAAGATTTGTCTCATATTTTTCAGTACATTGGCCAGGTCAATACACATGCACAGTGTAGATACGATGTGCAGTGCTTTTCCAGTTGATCTGGTTAATTTCAATTTTATCTTTGCATTAGCAAATATATACATTTCCAACTTTAGTAAAACCATGAATCCTCCAAAAAAATGTAAAATCAATGATAAATGTCGCGTGTTTAATGAAGAATGGACAAACAAATATTTCTTTGGTAATACAGGGAATAAATCAGTGTGTTTATTGGGTCATGAAAAAAGGTGTGGCCCTCCACCAACCTCTGTGGCCTTCGAGCCAAAACAATTGCCCACCCCTGGTTTATATTAATTTTTTTTTTTTCAGGTCTTTAAAGATTTTGTATGTTTTAAGAAAAATTTAAAAAACTAATCCTGACAAAATATTTTTGAAGAACATGTTATTGTAAAATATAATTTGTTAAATATGATCACAATTATTGTTCTAAGTGCATAAAATATGGGATGCAATGTAACTATTTCATCAAGTTTTTATTTTCATCAATGCTTTGTGCATCTTAGCAAAGGGCTATGTAATTGTAAATTCATTACTACTTTTATTTAAGAAAATAATAAAATAGGGTTACAGATAAAACTAGCATTAATAAATACACACAGAAGTGCTTGTAATTAAAGGACAAAAATGAATACTTGTAACAGTCTTAAGAAAGATGATGGTATTGTAACCAAAGAAATAAATGAAGAGCAAAAAATACTATTTGTCATTTCAAACTTAAGGGAAAAAAACTTCATGTGAGTAAATTGCCAACAATCAACACTAATAATGGTGGAGCTGGTGGAAAGGTTATTTATATGGGAATGAAATGAAAAGAGTCACTTTTACTTAGTTAATTAGATTTATGCTATTTTCTATTACATGTATTTATTTATGTATATTAACATACATAGACAATTAGGATTTTTTATAATATATTGTAACGGTCAGAATCGTCTATCTCGCTAACACACTGCATAATTCAAACCCCAGACACTAAACTGAACATTCTAGGAGGGGTTGCCTTCTAGATATACTAAGTTCGAATCTAAAGTCCAAATTTCACAGCGCCACCGACGTGATAACGCATCTGATGCTACAACTAGTATAACCTTTTACCGGTGCCTGGTGGTCAGGGAGAAACAAAAGACTTTATTAAGATAAGTTTTGGGTGGCTAATTAACGTCTATGGATTTACAAAAGAAATGCAGAAAATATATATATCTAGACCGAGACAGTGATAGGAATCAAATAAAATAAGAGATAAAATTTAGTTTTAAATAATTGCACACAATTTATTTATATATATATAAAACGCCACTGTCTGCTTATATGAGACAGGGACGCGTATTAAATAATTATTGGCATTTATATTTCAGTAATGACAAAAGGGTTTTCAAACAGAGTGATATATTCTATTCCTCGGGCTAATAGCATTACGATAATGTGCTTGACGAGATAGGAATATGTGCGAGGTGCTTTGAGTAAATAGACAAGTTTAAGAAAAATATTTGAAATGAAATGTTCTAAAATATTTATTGATTTCGAGAATAGTAATGGACTAAAGCTTACTAAGCAAACGTGGGAATGTGATCAAAGCATTTATTTGAGAATAATAATAGATTTGTATTGGGAGGTCAGTATTGCTGATAGTGAATTTATAAAGTTGGAGGGTGTGACTCGTTTAAGTCACGGATGCTTTGTAAAATAAATATAAAATGAAACAATATTGAAGATCCGGAATAATTACGGAGGGCATCTCGCCGCTAACCCGTAGGAAAGTATTTTGACGAACAGCCGAAACTTAGCGACTGTGTGACGATTGCGTTTAATTCCCAGGGGTGTCATTTGTGAACACCCTCTGCCTGGAAACTTGCAATAAGCGAAAGAACGGACTTTGCCGTGTAAAGAATCCTTGAAAAATAAAAACAAAGCGGTCTCAACAACCAATTCATGTACCAGCAATACGAGACTAGTGTATATAAAAACATACTAAATGGGTTTTACTTGGATTAAGAGAAATGCCCAATCAAATTCCCTGAAATTCATTTAAAAGGGTCCGCACATTCTCGACATCAATGATGAACTTTATAATTAAAGTAGGACACGGTAATTAAAATAAGAAAATGCATGCTTGCGGGTTTGAAAAGTAAGTATAGATTTATATACGCAATCATGCATTTGGGGACACATTTAATCATTGACTTCGCACATACTCTTATATTAGATTAAAATCAATAACATGTAGATTTTAAACTATGTGATTACGTTACATTAAAGAAAAAAAATCGCCCTCGAACGAGTGATTTGCAAGACAATAAAATTGGAAAATTATAAATTTAAAATATGCCTTAATAGCGGCGTCTTATTTTCAATAGAGGGAATAATTCACTCGGTCAAAGACGATTCTGACACATTATCATAATAAAATAAAAGAAAGCTTTATAAATAGAAAATATTAACCCAAGGATAGAGCAAAATGTTGAGTATATTTAAATACATGAAAGAAATACATAATAAAGTTGTGAAATATAAGAAAACAATGTTAAATAGCTATAGCATGTTAGTTAGTGATCACAAGAGCTCTTGGGTTAATTTAGGTTACCTCTGGAGAAGCATTTGCAGGTAGATGTTCGGCAGGTTTTATAATTCAGCAGCAAAATCTGGAATGTTCATATTTGGCAGCGGCAGCAGCAGTTTCGGGATCCGTGTGATAAAATTTTGATGGTATGGAGCAGCCGCTGGCTATTCCGAGGGGACATAGCCATCTTAAACGCCTCTACTCGGACATGTCAAGGTTAGCAAATTATTAGAATTTTAGAACAACTCAGAAACTTTTAGACAACTCAGAATTCTTTAAAAGCTTAGAAACCTTTAAGAGCTTAGAAAGCTTAGAATGGAGAACAAAAGAAAAACATCCTTTTTATAGTAAAATTTAACAATAGATTTGTCCTGGGGCGTACAAAATTATTGGACTTATCTGCTGTAATTAAATCTATCCGAATGTCTAAAGGAATTCAACATTAATTAATTTCTTTTGTTAACTTCCCCGTCGACATTCGAATTACAAACTAGATTTAATTAAAATTACTGCTACTAATTAAAGAAAACTTAAGTGGACAGCTGCTGTTTTTAGATAAACTTATATAATTAAACTATTGTCCCTCATTTATTTTAACAGAAATATTTGGGATGATTTTTATCAAATAAAACGAAAATTATTTTATTTTAAATTGTAATATTTGAATCTATCTACTAAACTAATATTTACTAAATGAATTTTATTTTAAATCAAAATATATTACGACGGTAATATATTTGTAAATAGATCCAAACAAAATAACTAACAATTTATAATTTTGATATGTTTTAAAATGGATATCATAGTGTGTGCGCAATTACGACTTATATAACTTACTTTTTAATAAATGTAAATTATGTGAACAAATACATAATTCATAATATTTTATTTTATTTGGGAATAAGTTATATATATCATACGAGCATTGTGCTCGTGGTTTAAAATTAGGTGGGATTTTCGGTATATAAGTGTATTGCAGACACACTACGATAGATTGGGGTTCAAACTAAGGTATGAGGGTAGGAAGTAGGTGAGAAAAGGTGAAACGAAGATCTGCAGAGCAGACCTTACTGTTTCAATATTTTGTATGAAAATTCATTCTATATTAGAAAAATTCTTCTTCTTCAAAAAAAAAAGTGGTTCCTTATTAATCAGTAAATCTAGAAAAAGAATTAAGGATCAGGCTTCTTGGAAATTCCATTATTTCTTTTCTAATCTTAAACATCTGTGACACTAAGTGTCAGTATTTATATTGAAGATGTGGTCTAAAAATTCTTAATTAAATTGTGTTCTTTTTGATACAAGTTTAGAATTAACAACTAGTAATATTTATAAACAGTTTCATCATAAAACTTTTATATGTTATTATGACTGCCATAAAAGTTAATTTACATTGGTTGTAATCTCCAGATGAGTAGTGAGGAAATTTCAATGATTTTTTGCAGAATTTTAGTAATTTATTTTTATATGAGCAAACATATGCCTGAGAAGTGGCTGAATGGTTGATGTTGTGACACTAAGTTTACATTTTGTAGTTAAGATAAAAAAATTTAAATTTTTCATATCATAATCTCAATTTTTTTATTGTTATTTTTGTATATATAAATGCAAGATTTTTATAATGTCTGTAATTCATATTTTAGTTGACTACATTTGTTGTCATTTTTTTAAATATTGTTTTCAGACTATTTTTATCTGTATATTTTTCTGAATATAATGATTCCATGTTTTATTTATTTTAAGTTTTTCTTATTGTCCCTCTTTTTTTTTAAAATTAATATAATTCAAATAGTTATTCTGAGTTATTTCTTTTTTTGGATAAGTATTCCATTTATGCGTAATCTTACTCAATAAATGTTTTTATAAAGATTTTTTTTTGTGGGTGTTTTTTTGTTTCATTTTATATTATAATTGGTATTTAGATAATTGATCACATCTTTCTGATATAAATGTGTATATCTATTTCATTGCCTTTTACTGGTTATTAACCATCATTTAAATACATTATCATCAACTGATCCACTTTTGATATTTAATGTTGATTATTGGAATGTGGATTTTGATATTTTTCTCTCATTTCTTATAAATACTCTTCCTAATCTTTATGTTGAAATAAGTTGATTTTTCATATTCTTGATACTGTTCTGCAACTTACTGTAAAGAAATTCTACAAGTTTTAAATCAGCACTTTTGGAAAGTTATTCCAAATATGTTTTTATTTAACAAATTAGTATACATGTTTTCCTTCATGAGAGGGTGAGTTGATTTGCTGCTACCAGCATATTATATCCCACTTCCATTACTATCAAATTGTCCATAATATCAGGATAGTCTTGTTTTTACACCCAAAAGGACATGTTAACAAGACAACAGTATCAATTACTATTCATAGGATCATTTTATTAAAAAAAGTGTAACAATTATAATCATCTTTGTGCATTTTATGAACTTTTCTAAACTATTATCTTGATTATAAAAAAAAATATATATATATTAAAATACTTTTTTTGTAAAAATGTGTAAACAATTATAGTTACTAAACAAAGAATGGGAGAAAGGGTTAATAAACATTTATTTGTCATGAACTTTGTTAATGAATTTTGCTTCAAATTAAATTATTATCTTGAACATAACAATGTTTAAATATTTTGTTATGATGCATGTAGTTCTTGTTGTATTTGTATAAATGTATTGTTTCCCAAAATTTTTCTCTCTCTCTTTGAAGAATGGCACAGGATTTGTCATTTAATTTAGTACAAAACTATTATAATGGAATTTCTCATAATTCCAGTCTCATAAAATATAATAGAACTCCTTAATAACTTTATTTCAATTTGAAACTTCATGAAAAGGTGTAATATTATACATAGATATCAGTTGAGTCTCCCTTCCCCCCAATTATTATCTTTTGCTCTTTGTTATTATTCATCTTTTTATTAACACATTTTTCATATATGTATTTGTGTATAAGCACACATGTATTACTCACAGAACTTTAAAATTAATATTACAAATTTTTAGTTAAAAAGAGATTAAGCAAATTCTTAATCTTCTCAGCTAGATAGATGTTATATGAATTTTCTTTAGAACCTAATTTATATTGGAAAGTTCAAAATAGTCATTTTTCAAAGTTTTGCATTTGAATAAAATGTTATTAAATCTAACAAAAGAATCCTTGATACTTTTAAGTAACTAAAATTTCTATCAATTTTCTAACAAAAAACAAACAACAGATCAATTTATTATCAATTTGATTTTTTTTTTCTCCTCAGCAACCATCATATTTTCAATTGGATGGATGGTTGAAGAGTAGATTGAATCCTATCCATTAAAGTATGAGGATTGGCTATCTTAATATATATCTGAGCACTTATAGCATATATGTGTAGAGATGGTAATCTGAACCAACTGATGATTACTGGTTTACCATGAAATACATATATTGGTGATTATTTATCTTTTCAACATGTATGTGTTGAAGTATATCAATATTATGAGATAGAGTGGAGAGTGGTGGGTCATGTGAAAGTCTGTGCTCATATACCCTATATATTATATATTTTTTTGAGAAATAAAGATAATTTTATTTTTAATTATCAACCAGTAGTCAAATATATATTTCATAATAATATAAAGTTTCTAGAATCATTTTCAACCATTTCTTCATCTTGTGTATTCAACCAATTGAAATAAATCATGGTTGCTTTTTTTTTTTTTAGATTTATTACTATATTGTTTTTTTTTTTTATAACTGTATTATTATCACAGGTGTACATATATACAGATTATCCAGAAGATACCACATAAGGAAAATTGAAGCTCTATTTACATTTATTTACAAAATATTGATTACAAAATTTTACAAAATATTTTTACACACACTTGAAGTTTTTTTCCCACTCATGGCAAATAAATATGTTTATCTGTTGTTATGCAAGTAATTTTATTTTTAATGCATTCCTTTAAATGATCCATGATTTTAATCCTTTCCTTGTGCATCATAGCTCTACAAATAAAAGTCTAGTGGAAAGAGATCAGGAAATCTCACAAGCCATTCCACTGCACTGCAATGACCTACTATTGATTCAATGTATAGGATTTGCTATATCTTAGTTTCCAGTTTCCACACAAGGCTTAGTACTAAATGGAATGGATATAGCAGCCTTGCTATTTTTCTAGCCCTATTACAGATATTATAGAATGTTAAAATCACAGTTCTTATAAGTAATATATATATTTTTAAGAAATGTCAATAACAAACCAAACTTTTAAATATATACATATCTACAAAAATCAAAAAACTCCTCTAGCAGTATTAAAAATGAATGATGATTAAATCATATCAGTGCAAAATTATATGAACAATTTTAGATATAAACTTTAAATTTATCTATAGTTGTAATATGTACAAAATATACCATAGTAGTTAATGTTTTGTGTGGCTGTCCCTAGCATTCAAAAATTATATATCTTGGCATCATTTGTAGAAAGGTTTATTATAGAGCACAATAGGATCATATTTTTTATTTTTATTTTTGAAAAATGTTATGCAAGCTGAAAAACCAAACATTTGAATAACAAATTGAAATTTTAATTCAAATTTTTAATTATTTTGAAAGAAAGTCACTTGTGTTCTAGACAAAGATCAGTGCTGTCATACTATTCTGGTAAAATAAGCTAAATAAGTTAATTGGAAAAGATATGGCAGGACTGGGGGAGGGAAGCTTGGAAAGGCAATAAGAATTGTTTCAATATAATATCTGTATTCATTTTTTTTTTTTTTTTTGTGCTGCGATAGTAAATATGAACAATAAAGTACTTTGGATTATTCAAGATGAGAATTTAGAATATAAACACTTCAAATTTATTATCAAAGTTCTTTGGCTATATAAAAAAGGAATAGAACTTTTAGACTGCCTTCGACCATCACAATTATTTTATTTTTAGTCAAAATTATTCTAAACTACCAATGAATATTTTATTCATATCTTACAAATACTTATATTTCGGTTGTGTGAGAATTTGTTTTAAAGTTTCTTCTGACAAAAATAACTCATGATTCCTCACTCTTTGAAAATAGCTTCGTCAGTAATACTATATTATATACAGGGAAAAAACAGTGAAACTTATAGTTGACTTCATATTATATATGTATCTAAAAATTGCTTTTTAAACGATTTCTCTTCTATATGTTATTTGTTATTGAAGAGAAAGAATTTCATGGAGTTAGTATTGAATTTACTTCATGTAAATATGTAAAAAGATTTCACAATATATTATTTTTTATTATCTCTTGTAAAACATTTAATTAGCTAAATTTGAAAAAAAATTAAAAATTGTCAAGTTCAAAATTGTTAAAATTGGATCAATTCACCCAGAGTGTTTTGTGAAAGGTCTTTACCATACAATTATTTCTTTAATGACTATTTCATCATTAATTTACCTATACACAAATTTACATATATGATTTGTTGCTTGTTGAAATAATCTCAAATTTTTAGCTAAAAAATTATAGTGATTTAGCACGCAAAAAATTGCTCCTTTTTTGTACATATTGTGAATATTATCATCACCATTCTTCGTTTTCAGCCATTATTGATTCACTACAGAATGAAAATCTCTCCAAATTAGATCTAATTTCTCTGATCCGTAGCCTAATTTTTCCATATCAGAGTAGAAACTTGCTTATTTCATCCATTTATCTCATGTATGATAATGTTCTAAGTGTTATATAATATCTTGGATGCAGTCCATCTGTTGTTATCTATTCTAATAATATGTCCAACCCAGCTCAATTTTAGTCTTAATATTTTCAATCATGTCATCAAAAGTCTCAGATATATATGTAAGAACTGATAAAACATCTTTTAAAAATCTTTTTTTAAACATATATATGTACTTCCTTTAATATTAAATTATTTCTACCAAAAGTATGTCCTATAATTTTAATTCTAGATTAATTTCATCCATTACCTTTCTTATCTGTATTAATAATCTGATCAAGGTATTTGTATTTTATTATATTCTATAATTCGTTATTAGTTATAATTTTCTTCTTTTATCTATGGATCTTAGCTATGAAATCCAGCACCTGATCATTGTACTTAATCACACAGGGCATTTATAAAATACACCTGGGTCTCGTTTTATGCGGTAGATAGGTTCCTCAAAAAATGTGCACAAAAGAAATCGCACAAAATAGACTTAACTTACCTTGAAAAATGGGGATAGGGGGTTGTAATTTTCAGAAATCCCATAAAAGCAAAGCAAGAAGGATAAATTATTTTAAAATTCATATTAAAAAAATAAAATAAAGTATGACCAATAAAAAATTTCAAATATTTGGAAAAAAAAAATACAAGACAAACTTTTTTTACTTTTTTTATTAACTACAGTATTTAATTTTACATTTTTTCATACATATTTTAATTATTAGCAGTTGTTTGGCTATTTGACAATATGCGTTCGTTTGTGAAATGTTAAGAAATCAAATTGGTCATATGACATACAACTAGCGCCACTTTCAGTCTTGAGCTGTGTTCATGGGTTTTTGTTTCTATATTAAAAAAATGAGATTGTAATCAAAACAAAATGATTATAGATTATCTCTGAAAGATTATTTTCAGTTTATAAAATCAATAAAATCTTCATTATTATTTATTTTAAAAATCTAAAAAAATATTTATTTCTGTTATAATTAACAAAATATGTTTTAAAAGTTTAAAATTTTTGACTATTTATTGCGATATTTTTATATGTAAATATAAATCTATTATTATTATTATTTACTCATTAGTATAAGTAGGTTACTTACATAGAAGCTAATATTCTAAATACAGCTTCAGGCCATATTCACGTTAGCTGCTAATATAAAGTTATATTTTTGAAAAAAAAAAAAGTATTTCAAGTCAAAATAAGTTATTAATAATTTAAATTTCTTGATATCTAATAAATATAGTGAAATATGAAAGATATTAAGAAAAAACACAAATTGCATAACTTCAAAATCCCATTAAAATAATCCGCATAAAACGAGACCCAGGTGTATATTAAGTGAACATACTACAAGAGGAATTCATGAAAATTAAAGTAATATTGTCATCATTTGTATAATAAAAAGCAATAATTATGAGTTTTTTCATTGTTTTAGCTGAGATAAAAAAAATTTTGTATATATAAAAATTGTATATAATAAATTTATTTTTTTAATAATTATAGTCTTTTGCATTATTTGTTTTTATAAATATTTATCTTTTCTTTTCAGTAACTAAAGGCAATTTGAATAGTGTTATACACGCCTGCAAAATTTTATTGCAATTATTCCTCAACAGACTTCAAAAATATGATGAGCACTGTGCTATATCACAGGTATTTATTTACTAATTATTTATTTAATTCGGGAACGATTTTAGATAATTAATTAAAAAAATGATTGTTGTCTTGACAATAGATTGTTAACCATTGATTGCAGTTATATGGTTTCAGTGCATATAAATAAATATGCTATATAATTTATATTACAAAAAAAAAAACATTTTATTTAATCAAGATTAGTATGAAAAGTTTAGCTTGCCTATAAATCCACTGTTTATGCTCACTGTTTCTTTTACATTATATATATATAAAATGCATCTTAATGAAATTTTGGGTGATAGTTTACTAGACAAAGACACCGCCTGATGGCACCATTTATAATGTAGTTTCCGCGGCCGACATCATGTTCGAACCCGCATTTACTATAGTTCAACAGTTGTGTTGGGTTACAGATTGCAGGCCGCTTTGTTGCATCGCAGTAAATAATTTTTGCGGATTCGCACGCTTCATACCTAAAAATTTTATGGCTTCGTGCAATGGTGTGTGTATTTGAATTCTATCAAAATCGTTCTTTTTATTTAATTTTTTTTTTTAGTATTGAAGTAATACGATTTTCTTAAGTAATAATTATCCGACATTTTACACCATTCTGTATTGAAGTTTTAAGCGGCAAAACCTTGTCCAAATATATATGTGGAGATAGTTTGAATTAGGTAATGCGTCAAGTAACATACTATCCATAACATTCCACGAGACCAACAAAATGGTGCAGGAAATCCCACATCTTGTTCGATTCTGTGATTTACCAGCAACAGAATCAGATGCTGTGTCATATTTGAAAAAGAATGAATGTGCTTCCACATTCAAAGAGATGCGATTGT
This sequence comes from Epiperipatus broadwayi, assembly GCA_028023455.1. NCBI lineage: Eukaryota > Metazoa > Onychophora > Udeonychophora > Euonychophora > Peripatidae > Epiperipatus > Epiperipatus broadwayi. The sequence continues at coordinate 14,715,693 of JAQFVV010012399.1, read as the reverse complement.
GGATCAGCAATGAATTTATTCTGTTCAAAAGGTACCACTCAATTTCGCTGGCCCTTGCATTCATGCATGCGAACGTGTTCCATTCGAAAGATGAGTTGGTTTAAGCTGTATGTGTTATATATTATTGGAACCGCGAACAGCTGATTGTCCAAGCTGTCCAGACAGAACTGTCGATCGGCAGAAATGCCATTTTACACTGGACCAACAGTCTGCGGGAGCTGTGTTCTGAGAGTTTGGCAGCTCAACCGTGCTATCATTGGCGTGCCCAGTTTGACAGTTGAGCTGGATGAAACTTTTTAGCAGGAAGAAAAAACATCAGGGAAGAGTACTATCTCAACAATGGATTTTTGGGGGTGTGTGTCATGAGACACGTGAATGTTTTTTAAAATGTTGTTCCTTGCCGATCTGCATCCACACTTTTGCAGGCCCTAAAAGACAACGTCAAGTCCGGATCGACTATCTTCTCAGACTATTGGAAGGGTTATAAGTGTATCGATCTTGAGGCATCAGGATTCCATCATATGTCAGTGAATCACACCTATAACTTTGTGGACCCTTCCACAGACGCTCACTTGCAAACCATTGAGCATCTTTGGGGCCTTTTAAAGTGGAAAAATTGTAAACAACTTGGAACTCACTGTCAAGTTCTGTCAAACTACCGTCTACAAATAGATGATACAAATATATTGACATTTTGAGAATATTTAAGACTAAAAAAAAAAGTAAATTTAAAGATCTTTTAAATTAATGCAGTTTTAATTTTTTTTAGTTGTGAATTTTTTTTTTTAATGTACAATGAGAGTTGATTCTTTTGTTTTGAATTATTTATCTGTAATTTAATAAAAGTTGAAATTGGAAAGAATAAAAAAAAGGTATGCAGGTTACTAATCCAGATAAGCAAAAGGAATTTCAAAAGCACAAAGATTATGATCAAGAAAATCTTTCTAATTTATTAAAGATGACGGAAATGATTTACTAAAAAAAAAAAACTTTGTTACAGAAAGTTAAAGATGGCGGAAATGATTTACTAAAAAAAAAAACTTTGTTACAGAAAGTTAAAAGTAAATGTATAAGATTATAAACCTAAGCATCATGATAATAATAACATGCACAGAAGTTTCTAAAGTGGATTGAGGTATAAAAAGAAGAAGACAGCTTTGATCTAGGTCTTTTCATTTATCTTCGGGTTATGTGGCTTAGAGTTGGGGGTTTCTGCAGTATAATCTGTGGCAGTAATATACTTCTGCACAGGTATGCCAATTGCTGAATGAAGCCGTCATGCAAGAATGGAAACAAAACCTCATGAACACCGTAACAAAGAGATTACCATGACCAAGTTACTAACTCCAGCTATAGCACGAGCTGATAATTGAAGATGCTGGCAGGAGATACCAATTATAATTGCTATGAGCTTGGGATGCCATAAATCTATACAAACTTACCGGTAAGCTAAGCTATTTATATCCCATTAGTGACTAAATTAAGTTTGCTAACAATTCTTAGTATAAGCTTATAATATAATCCTGACAGAGACATTAAATTTTATTATTCAAGAGACTTTTGTTTACCTAAGAAATCTAAGTGTAATATGAACTGTTTGAATTAATTGATTCATATCTGGATTAGCGTGCGTGCTCTCCAATTTTATTTAACTAATTTATCTTAAAAATGTTTTAATTGGTTAGAATAAAATATTTATTTCTAAAATCAAATTTTCATCGTGTGTTATTAATGTTAGTTATCAAATTTATTAATGTTAGTTTATTAGGATTTGAATATAATTTACCTTTGCCAATATTTGTTGACTAAGCTCTGGGAATAATATCTAAAAAAAAAAAAAAACCTTATCTAAGGTAAACTATGACCCAGTTTTCTTTTAAAATCATTTTTTTTTTTTATTTATGATGTGCGATGGACAAATTTCAGTGGATTCTTACATGAATCCTGGCGCCCTTATAAATAAAAGCTGATTCCACCATTAGCATAAGTCGAAATGATTGGTAGGCCAGTTAATCAGGAAATATAGCTTTGTTTTATAGAAATATGAACGAAATATTTGCATTTTCTGTATTTATAGCTTGATTAACTTTCATTAAATTTACAATGAGTAAAAGATGGCTTACCAGAATCTATTAAAACGTAAAAAACATTACACTAACTTGCAGAATTTATGTGGCGACGTCTCCACAAGGACGAAGATATTTTCCTGGCCGTCCTTTCAGAGATGTCTTTGACACAACACTCCCAGTAGGATTTTTGTAAAGTATTGACTTGTTTATTTTGACAAATAATGTTTTCAATTTTTTTAATGTTTACCTAACAAAAATTTCCTTTTGTCGAATAGCGTTTGAAGTTGTTCATGTAAATCAAAGTTATTTTTAAAATTTTTAATATTTGTTGTTGTTCTTTTGTACAAATATTTTCATTTTTTAATGTTTACCTAACACAAATTCCCGTTTTACAAATAGCGTTTGAACTTGTTCATGTAAATCAAAGTTATTTTGAAGATTTTTAATATCTGTTGTTCTTTTTTGTAAACAAAACCGGTTTCAAGTATTCAATGGTTATTCGGGTAATAGTTTTTAAAGTTGTTGCTCTTTCATTTTGGTTGTTGCTATTGTTAAAAAAATCTTAAAAAGTTTTAATTAAACTGGTTTCTAAAGACTCAAGAAGCATGTTATTTGTAAGACTTTTTTAATTTGTTGTTGTTGTTTATAGTTTAAAAAAGAAAGACTAACAACTTTTACTTTTTGTTGCGATTATTTCTGAAAAAAAAAAAAAAGTGGGTAACACAAAAAAATGAGTAATAAAATTGAAATTTGTTTTGTTAAGAAAACGCGAAATAAGTTTAAAACCATTTTAGTATTTGTTGCTGTTTCTGTGTTTCTGCATAAAAATGAAATGTAAAAGAAAGGCTAAGAACTTTTACTTTTTGTTCCGATTATTGATTTTAAACAAAAAAAAAAAAGGGTAACACAGAAAAAGACTAATAAAATTGAACTTTTTTTTTTTTAAAGATAACATGTTAAAAAAAAAAGCATAAGTTTAAAAACATTTTAGTATTTGTTGCTGTTTCTATGTAAAAATGAAAATGTAAGAACTTTTATTTTTGTTCCCAATATTGATTTTTAAACCCCCCCCAAAAAAGCGGGTAACAAAAAAAAAAGACTAATGAAATTGAAAATTGTTTTTTAAAACAAATTGCATGTTTAAAAAAAAGCGTAATAACTTTAAAACCAGTTTAGTATTTGTTGCTGTTTCTATGCACAAATGAAAATGTAGTAACTTATTTTTGTTCCGATTAATTTTGAAAAAAAAAACAAACAAACTGTCACACCAAAAAATTGTAATAAAACTGAAATTTGTTGATTTTATTTTACGTTTGTTGATTTCATTTCATTTAATTTATGTTAATAAAAAAAAAATGTTAAAAAACACGATTTTTGTATTTGATTTTTTTTGACAACAAAAACACCAAAAAATGATTAAAATAGATGGCCTGATGCTCATATATTATAGTTTTGGTGTGAAAATGGTGCCATCAGGTGGCATCTTTGTCTAGTAAACTATTACCAAATTTTGTTTAATAATAAGTCATTTTGCATATATCTATTTGTTGCATATTAAATTGAATAACAACTAATATTATATAAAATATAATTTTTTAAAATTATTATTGGTGATACAATGCATTTTTTCACAATAAATTACAAAAAAGTAAAGCCAGATAAAGGGTATATATTATTAGAAAGGTAATATATAAAGGAATGTAATAAAGCTGAAAAAATATAGACATTGTATATTCAAAATAGTTATACTTTTAAAAATTATTATTTTTATATTTTTTCATAAATACCAAAATATAAAAATTATTTTTTTTATATAAATACCAAAATTTAACAGATAAAATTTAAAATTATATTTATAATAATAAGCTCATTAAATTCCTTACAATTATAAATATAATTTTTAATTTTACTTGTTAAATTTTGGTATTTATATAAAAATAATACTTTTTCTATTTTTTTTCATAAATACCAAAATATAAAAATTATATTTATAATAATAAGCTCATTAAATTCCTTACAAAATTTCCAATAAAATGATATACCATATGGCTTACCTAAGATAGTTCATCATTTCAAAATATCAAAAAATAGACTGATATTTTACATTTTTTCAGAAATCCCATAGCTATTTCTTCCCATTTGTTAGGTATCTGTATAATCATTGAAGAAAATGTGACAGAGAAAAACAAGCTTAAAGTAGTCTTTAAGTTGTAAATAGCTCAGATGCAATTACATGTGAAGGTAAACAGAAAAAGCAAAAGTTTATATTTAATGCAATATAAAATAATAATAATTATGCTATTTTTATATTCTTACTTTTCATCTAATGAAAAAGATTTTACTATTAAATATAGTTAGTCTGAAGTATAAAATCAAGTAATTATTGTAATTAAATATTATTGCAACTATGCAGCAAAAAAATAAACATAAAAATTATTGATGTTACTTATCTAATAGAACTATTCATGATTCCTCATCTGTTCACAAAGTCAAAGCAGAAATGCATGAAGATGTTGCAGGAACTGGCATATCATTTAACACTCCTGAATAAAGCTAAGTGAGGTGAAGTTTGAAGAAGTACATTATCTATTACACCTGGTTTGTATCTAATTGTCATTCTATAGTCAATAGAACTTTCATGCCTTTTTTTCTAGGTAGGTAAGACAGTACTTTCTTTTTAAATATTATGAAACTACTAAGAGCACAGCTTTAGTAATCAAATATCACAAGTTGTATTTTTATCTATGAAAAACTATATTGTACTCATGACCATTATACATGCACATTATGGCTGTCTGCATAGATCCATAATTTGAACCCAGTTCATAATAATTTACCACAGAACCATCATTTGAAATCTCTTTACTGGTTTTGAGTGATCATATTATTTTATGGTACTATAATTGGTAAATTTCTTAATAGGGTTGTTTTATAATAGCATGTTGAAACCGTATGAGGGCGTGGTTTGTTTGTAAACAAAGATAAATATAATGTTTCCGGGGCCGGAGTTTTTTTTGTTTGTTTGTTTATGACATTATTAAAAGTAAAAAAAAAAAAATCATCTTTACAAATAAATACGTAAATCAAAATGAATTTAAAAAGTAATTATTTTTTATTCTTTTTATTACTTATTTTTGGTTTGGTATTCTACCAAATTAATCTTTTTTTTTCAAAAAAATTACAAATATTTTCATTTAACGGTGAAATCAATATATTTCTAACAACTATTTTACGATGGGGGGGGGGGGGGGCTTGAATTGTTAACAAGTTAATTAACGAAGGTTGAATAAGCAACTTTTTTGACATTACAAAAACAACAAAAACATTTTATTTACATTAAACGGTCAAATGTATAACAATTAAAACAAAACAAACTTATTTGGCTATTCAGGAACAACTTGAAGCTCTAATAATAGTGCCTGGAAGATGTCTTCCCCCTTGTGCACACACCGCTACATAAACTCAGCCATGTAGGTATCCAGCGAGCATTTGGCTGAACCATGCTGTTTTTTGTTGCACCATTTCAACAGACACCACAGGCGCTCGATGTTCTGTGTGCGCGCGCTTGTGCTGGGGTCCACAAAGTTGTACCTGTGGTTTACTGTCAGGTATTTGAAACCTGCAGCTTCAAGCTCTTTGGTTTGATAACCCTTCCAGCAGTCAGAGAAAATAGTTGATCCAGGTTTGACGTCCTGAATTGACTGAACAAGGGTGGCTGCAGATCGACAGGGAACAGCCACAATGAAGCAATCGCTGGTCTCACGGCACACTCCGCCGAAGATCCACTGCTGTGGAAGAACCCTGCCCTGTGGTTCTTTCGCCGGCTAAACAAGGTCTCGTCAACTTCAACAATTGAGCCGGACCGCCGATTTGATGGCACGGCCGAGACATTAAGCTCTCGCGACAGAGCTCATGAAGTCCGTTGGTCCAGTGCACAAGGGAACCTGGAGACATGTTCAAGTCAGAGATGGCCCTCGACACTGTCAGCTCCTCTCGGCTCCAATAGTACAGGAGACGTACTATCGTCACGAAATCGAGACGTGATCTTCAGCCACGTCCCTTGGCAAATTGAACACCGACGTCCGCACGAACCGAGCTTACATTTGAAGTGGTAGCTTTCACAATGGCATAATGTCATATCTTCTCCACACGCCCACTTCTTCACAGATGCCACTACTCCATACTGCTGTAGAAAGGTGATGGCGTCAGTTTGGGAGCAAGGCAAATCCCAAACTTTGATTTTTGGAAAATTTTGTCAGACATTTTCTGAAGCTCGCAGTTGTTCTCGCAAAAACGTGACTTGGAGCGTGGTATTATGGGAATTGCACTCGCACCTGCACTTGCCGAATTTTTTGAGCAGGAAATGTGGGCTGCCGAAGCATGAGACTATGCTCATAATTGTTAGTAGACTTTCATAAAACATGGGAGATAGAGGGGGAGAATTAAAATAGTTTTCACATTCGGAATTCCAGCCACCGTCACACAATACTGTACCCAAAAGTTAAATTTGATCGCACATCAAAAATGCGTAATACAAATCTGAGCTGTAAGCTGACACGATAGCTTCTGCTGCCAGATTAATAAATGTCATATTTCTGTGCATTAGCATAGAAATAGACTATCAGCCACCACCATATACAAACAGGCTATTTCTATGCTTACGCATTAGAAATAGAACATTCGATAGCGGAAGCGGCCGCCTAAATGGCATATTTCTGTGCGATAGCATAGAAATAACGCCCTCAGGCGGTTTCAACATGCTATTATAAAACAACCCTTAATAGTTTTATCAACTATTCCTTTCTATGTATCTAATGCACAGCTCTAAAGTTTACATCAATGGTCATATTTATATATATATATAACTGTGGTGACACACACACATATATAATTGGATTAAATTTTATTGCAATTTTTACTTTTAATATTTGACCCTTTTTTTTTAATCATTAAAATTTAGACAAGAAAATATATGAAAGGAATATGACAAATGATTTTTTCCATCTATTTTTCTATAAAATAATAAACTGAAAAAAAAAAACTTATATGAGTGATTTAAAATCTTGTAATGTTTCACTATAAAAATGTCTTTCTAATTAATCAGGAAAAAAGATTGTGCGGTAAAGACAATCTCTATATATATATGAACAGAGATGGCTTATTAATTCTTTTTTTTTTTTTAGACATTATAATTACTATTACTATTAAGAAATTATTAGCAAAAATTTTTGAGTTTGTCTGTCTCATGAGAAGAATTCACGCTTAACACTTGAATCAGTTGATCCTGCTATAAATTTCTTGGTAAACATTAAACTGTAAGAAAAAAATGAAAAAAAGTACTATTTGGAAAAATCATTGTAAAACTTATTTTTTATCATAGAGAAATGAAAATTATATTGTCCAAAAGGAAAATGGATGCTGAATCAAATGAAGCAAAGTGTGCATGCATAGTGTGTATGGTTTTCACATTATCGTAAGTTGAAGTTGACAATTGCTAATTTGAAGATACAGACCTGTAATTTGTGGACACAAATGAAATTGTTAAAAAAAACCTAAATACAGTTTTTGTCAGAAAAAAACATGGCATATACCTATTGAAAGAGGAAAATAACTCAAGGAAGATGACAGTATTGATATGCGTAATCCATTTAGTTTTACCATAATTTTGAAATGAAGACAAAGAAAATATAATTTTTAAAAATGAGCAATGTCTGTGCGAGTCATAAATCATTAAAATAGATGGAATTTTATTTTCTGTTGATTGTAGAAAGAATTTTTGAAATTTTTTCTTTCATAAAATAATATTGAATTGATTTTTAATGTTCTGGAAATTTCCTTTTGTTTTTATTCTTCATTTTAAATAGGAATAATTACAAAAGATATCAGAGTATTAAAAAGTTAAAAGTAATATATGTATATAATATTTTTATAATAAAAGTTTTTATTGTATCAATAATAAAAAGTTAGAAATTAATATATATGAAAAATATTTTATAATAAATGCATTTATTTACTATGCACTGAAAAGCCAAAAAATAATTGTTTTCTCCAACTACAACTAAGATTTTTATATTTAACTTAAAATAAAAATGTGAGGTGTCCAAAAATTAATTAATTCAATCATTACTTTTTTACAACAAGTGATTGAAATAATTATTTTCTGAACATACCACATTTTTATGTCAAGTTAAATATAAAAATTTCAATCATGGTTGGTTGAAGAAAACAATATTGTTTGGCCTTTTTAGTGTATAGTAAATAAAAGTATTTATTATAAAATATTTATTTATATATATATATTATAAACAGATATTAATTGTTTTCAAACTTGATTAAATATTAATATATACATTTTTGGTATAATTATACATAATATATTAAATACAGATTATTATTAATATATTAAATACAGATTATTATTAGTTATAATTTATAATTCTGTTTGAGCTGTATAGTAATTTTAATTCTATTTCAACTGAAAACAGGATTACGATATCAGGTGTTTGATATTGAATATAGAAAAAATAAATTAAAAGATTCAACTTATAACAGTTTATAGGCATTTTCCATTTTCATAAATGGGTGGATAAAAAATAGAAATACATACCATCAAATTATTTTACAGAACTCTAATGAAATAGTGAAGAGTATCTCACAAGAAGTTGACATTACTTTTATAGGTCATTGAAAGGAAATGTTGGATCTGTTAGGTTAAAAGGACTTAAATTGATAGATGCTTTGTTAGATGGAACTTTATATTCAAAATGAATATTCTGAAGGGTAATGGCTTCATTTCTTAAAAAAGATAAAAAATCTGTCAATTTGGATAGGAAGTATATAGTTATTGAGTGAGAACAATAGATATTACAAAGTTTTGTTAACAAGAAAACACAAAAAATACTATAAAATAAATAATTGCAGAAATCACTATACATTTTATCATTATAATATCTAACAAAATAAACTGTTTCATGAGAGAAATTTTATGGCTAGTCACTTCAAAGCCATTGATTTCCAATAGAAATTCTGTCATGAAAGTAGTGATAGGATCAATGTAAGAATTGGACATTGGATTAATGGAAGCATTATGTTTTGCAAAAGTTATGATTTATACTCATGTCAATCATAGAAAGGATTTACTTTTAATATTCTACAAGAAACATATCAACCAACTACTTTTTATTTAGTGAAATATTATGTTGAAATTGTCATGATTGTGGAAACCGTACCATAGTATTCTTTTATTTAATCATTTTACTTCATGAATATAATTATAGCTATGTTTTAATGAATCAGGCTGTCATATCATAATTCAAATATATTTTTAAGACAATTACTGTTATTTTTCCAAGATGAAAATGCTCGAATTTATATGATCTCATATTATATATGCTTTAAGGAAAATGATAATATTATGTGTCTCTCATAGGTTCCTCAGTTTCTTTATTTAAATATAAAATTCTGTGAGTCATTCTTAAATAATTAAATTTAATAGCTTCCATGACTAATTTTCCAAAGAATTTTGAATCTCTTCTTCCTGAGATATGGCTGAATATTTTTCTAGAAATATTAAACCATAAAAAAAGGCATATGGCTTTTTTGCTCGGGAGTTCAAAAGAAGTTTGAGTGTCAGAATTGATCCTGGAACCTGTCGATCCCAAGTAGGATGCTCTACAACTGTGTCAAACTGTACAGGATATATTAAGTCATTATTTTCTATTATAGAAATATATCAATTCATTTCATATAGGATACAAGGTGTTTATAATGCAAAGAGGGTTTTATATTATTTTAATAAGTGAATGACATTAATGCAAAGAGGACCTTATATTACTTTAATAAAGGAATGATGCCAAAATTACAGATTACAATAATATCAGCTAGAATGTAAATGGCAAGATCTATGAAAGATTCACTGTTCAAAATTTGAATTGCTTGTAAGGTCATATTTCAGGTAGTCAATATATTGTCAAACAAAATAGAAATATTATCTATATATTAATATTTTATATTAAGTAAAAATTTACTTTCTTAAATTAATTTTATAAAAGTATTTTTTTTCTAATGTTTTTCTATTGTCGATAAATGAAAACAAGCTGTAATTAGTGTATTAGCATATTATAAACACCAATACTATAAGAAATAATGTATGACCTCTTTCAAATTTATCTGTCATAATCAAAACTACTTATTAAATAATTTTATTTTTTATTTTTTAAAAAAAGTATATAAATTATTTTAAAACCTGTTCATGGGTTTTTTTTTGCCTAAAAAATTTAGTCTTGTCAATGCAAGTTACTTGACACAACAAAAAATGTATTAAAAAAAATTAACTTATAAACAAAGCAGCCACTACCAACATTAATATTTTATTAGTTATGCAAATGATATATGATTTAGTTTTATTTGTATATTATAATGAGCAAACAACACTCACTTTGCATATGTTTAAACTATTATTAGCCAAAATAATTATAAAAGCAAAAATATAAAACAACCTTTAAAATCTCATTGCATAGCAATGTTCTTCCTAATACTTATTTGTAAAGGAACTGTGAAAAAAGCAATCATTATCAGGCTTGCTAATTGTTGAATGGTAAGGATTTGGTCATTTTTTTCATCTGTGTTACACAGTAAATACGGCATATATATATATAGATTTACATACAAACAATGTATAGTACTGTGAAGATAAATCCATCACAGATCAATTTTCATGATCTTTACTATTTGGATGTATATATGGGGTTAATATCTTACCCAATTTATTTATATAAAGGGTACTAGTTGTTTAGTTCATACAAGTCGCTTGATAGCATTGTTTATGTGCAAAAACACATAAAAATTCTGTTTACGTGGCCCAACATATCTAATCGAACAGTTCTGTTGAGATTAGCCATTGCAGACCGCCTAATATGAAGCCCTGCCCCTCTATGTGCTTTGTGACAATTGACACAAATATACACACTTCACAGATTGCTACCGCATCATGTGAGGGTGTCTGGAATTCAACCGTCCCTAACTCTTAAAATCTTCATTCCAAGTAATGATATTACACCCTACCTGATATAGTATTATATACTAATAATTATAAGCCTGGCACCACGGTTCCCTATCCAGATTGGAAGGTGAAAACAAATTCGAAACAGTATGCCCAAGCATGATTTCATAGAACTCACGTGAAAAGTCATGTTTGTGCGAGAACAGTTGCGAGACAAATCAAATGTCTGTGGTTGCAGCTCCTTTTGGAAATCGTAAGGTTGGTTTGCTTAGACTAATGCATTTTTTGGCTGATCCTTTGGATCAGCAAAAACATTGGGGAAAACCCCCCTGCACATTACAGCATTACACAGTGACATATTCCCCCTCCCTGAGATCCTGTCGCTGTGCTTTTCGATACTTTTGACAAGTTGTTGTCAAAAATACTACTTTCTTTCCAATCAAAAATAATTCATTAATACAAGTTTTTTTTATATATATATAAAAATAATACCAGAAATCAGACAATAAAGAAAAAAAAAGTTTTGTTAAAAGCAACAAAAAAAGTACTTCTTTCAGAATCAAAAATAATTAGATCATCATACCCCCTTCCCGCACATTGCTGCACTTTGCAGTGTCCTATTTGGACAAGTTGTTGTTTGAAATAAATGCGTGTTGTTAAAACAAAATCAAAAGAAAAAAAATAGTTTGTTTACAATCCAAAATAATTAATTAATGTATGTATTTTTTTTATATATATCTAAAATAAAAACAGAAATGGGAGAAATAAATAAAGAACAGAAATGGGATAAATCAAAAAAAGATTGGCTCGGTAACATTATGACGGTGTCATATTTGGACAAGTTGTTGTTTGAAATAAATGTATGTTGTTAAAACAAACAAACAAAAAAAAAACTAGTTTGTTTACAATCCAAAATAATTAATTAATACATGTATTTGTTTTATATATCTAAAAATAAAAACAGAAATTGGATAAATAAAAAAAAAAATGTAATCGAATAATTCAAAAAAAGGTCGGCTCAGTAACGTTATATTTTTGTGTTTTTCATATAAACAACGCCATTGAGCGGCTTGTATTGGCTAAACAACTACTTCCATATAAAGAATATTATAGTATCTTTTTTTTAAAAGATTTGCTGTAGAGGCTTTTGTCATGCAATGGTCTAATTAAGGTTACCTTTTTGCTTTTATTATTTATAAAATACATGAATAACTTTTGTTGTAAAATTAATGCACTTTATTTTTATAAATATTTTTCATTTGTTATAAAGTGTTTAATAATATTGTAATATTTATGTATATTGTATATGTAAAACAAATTTATATACCTAACTTTAAAAAAAAAAAACGTGTGGTGTTAAATTTATACATATAAATAAAAATGTATGTTGGTTATTCATTATTATTATTAAGATAAATAAATACTTATGGACAATGACAATCTAGATAATAAATGAAAAAAATAAATTAAAAAATATATGCATTTAAATTATTTTGGGAGTCCTTAGAATATTTTTTTGGGATCTGATTAGCATATGAATCTCAGTTATATATATATATTGTAACGGAATATAATATTCCGTTACATTATTTTAAAATGAAAATAAAAAGATCATAAATAAAAATTGATTTATTAAAAAGAAAAAAAACTTAACTTAAAAACTGTTTAACGTATATATAGATCGCATGATGGACAACTTTAAAAAATTTTTAAAAAATAAAAATATTTGAAAGTAATTTTTTGTAAAAAAGTAAAGATATAAAGATTTGATATTTTTGAAAATAGAAATAATGTTGATTTCTATAATTTTAGAAAATGGAAATGATTGTCTTATTAATTAAATGATTGTTCAAAAGCAAACCAGCCCGTGAGGCATTTAAAATAAATTAAATGGTCAGATAAGAGAATACAAAGAAATTAAATGACCAATGACAGCACGGGCGATAACTGAAACACGAAAGGATTAGTGACGTCTTGCCGGTTGAATCCAAAGATTAGATGATAAGAGACTAATAAAAAATATAAAAGCCAAATGATTATTATAATTCTTATCTTAGAGCTGACTATGAATAGATCGTTATAACTAGCTATATTGCAGATTTTCACGATGTGGAAGTCTGCAATAAATTTAATTTTCCGGACAACCAGCTGAGGCCTCTGGATGACAGTTCCTGACCAAATGCATGGCAAGTCGCAGTTTCATTTCAAAGAAGGACAAAATCTACGAAAGTGATATCACGAAGATGGACTTCTCAATCTATTAAATTCGTAAAGTATGAACTATTGTGTCTATCTAATAAGAACTTTCCTAAAATTGCAAGTAATTAATAACTGAAAATAAGAATTCTTATCTGATTTAAAGAATGCAAAATCAATTATTGATATTTTTTTATGTAGATGTTTAAGCAATCATTTTCATTTCATTTTTTTTTGTGTGTGTGTATTATGTTTTAACTAAAATGTATTAAATTTAAAGTTGGGTGTAGATAGCTGCATGGATAAAGATTAATAACTATGTTTAAATTCGTTTATGTTTAATTTAAGGGATTTTAATTTCAGGCTATTTGTTTCATGGTTGTGTCAGTGCTGGTGGAGAGATATATAGACGTTTATATTAATGTAATGTGAAGCGTGTTTAGCATACAGGGCAATGTGCCCACCTGAATGCATGACCCCAAAGAGGCAGTCATACCATTGCAATGGTTGCAGATGTATTTCCTGCACCATTAACCCCTTCTAGCTCTATGGACAGGGATTTATAAGTTGGCAGAAATCGCTCTCCCCCCATACGTAGCACTCTTTAAAAATATATATATATACATGATTCCTTAGTCTGACAGATGCACTTTCCTGTTCTAGACACGGATCATTTCCTTCAAATAATATCACGCTGTCAAATGCACATTCCTGTCTGCGTGGTTTTATGCTAGCATCTTCATATTGCATTGATTGCGACTATATATCTGGAAGCAGGCATTGGGTTGACTACGAACTTTTAGTCTGAGATTGAATGAATGTTTTGATAAGTTTTTAAGTGAAAAAAAATCTATGTAGACTATCTATGCTCGACATGCTAAAGTAAAATATAATTTAAATATCCATCTGTGCGATCTATTTAAAATAGTAATTTAAATTTTAAAAAAATATTAATGTTAAAATCTAAAAATAAATTTATTCCTCAATTTTAAAAGTGGCTTCTTTTATTTTATTGTTCTAAATATTTAATATATACTTTGAGAATAGAAATCTATTGAAACTTATAAATGTTTAAAATCTCTGCTACTCTATGAGCTAGTGACCTTGGGCAAACGATCAGAATCCAAATATATAAATTAAAATAAAAATTTTTTTTTTAAACTTAACGTACCTGTCTACTATATAAATTTTCTAGGTTCAAATGCCTAGTGGCGGGCCCTGTAGTGCAGATTACGTTAAGTCTCCTCCCCCGATCGTTAAAATATATTGTTATAGAAAGATAAAAATTTTGCATAAATTTAATTTTTTTGTTATAACCTACATTTTATCATATTTATGTAAAATACTTTCACTAGTACATGAAAAAAATATTTAAATATTAAAGTCTTTAAAATATAATGTGATTTTATGGCTGCTATGAAAGAGAAAAGCCCTTTCCAGTGTATCTTGTGTGATTATATAAAATTCAGAAAGTACTCACATAAGCTGCACTGGAAAGGTTTTTATCCACTTCAGCTGGTGTGACTTCAGAACTGTTGAAAAAAATGAAATAAATTACATGAAAAATTCATACTTAAAACAACAACAACAAAAAAAAACCTTTCAAAACAATCTATTGTTATAAAATGGTTAAATTTATTAATCAAAAAATTGTAAAACAAAAAAAAAAGTCTACTGTAAGGCAAAAGCCTCACAATTTTTCATACAGAAATAATGAAATAGAAGATAGTATTTTCTGTCATGTCAATTGCTGGAGATGAGGAATAATATAATTATGTGTATGTCAAAAAAATAAATGGTATCTAATTTATACAATTACATTCAAATCTAAAATTTGTACAAAGAAAAATAAATAGATATTTGTTGGTTTATAGGATTATGTACTGATGAAAATAATAGTTTAAAAAATAACTAAAATTATGGGCAGATGTAAAATTTCCCAATATAATTTGTATGACTGTAAAATTACTGCAAAATCTTGATTAATAATATATGAAAGCATTCTTACATACATGCTCATCAACTTTTTATTGTCATTTGTACATGCTTAAGATTCCTGTAAAAGTTTAATAATGCATGAAAAACTAATAAAACAAAAATGACCAAGCAACATACTAAGACCTGTTTCATACAGTTTATCAGATGACAAAACTAATTTACAGATTTTTCTAAAACTACAGTGAACTCTTAACCTATTGCTTTTCAAGAGACTGAAGAAAAATGTAAAATTGAAAGTACTGGAAATCTTTTAAAAATTAATAGAATAGAATATGTTTATTATTCACTGAGATTGTGAACTAATTTTGTCACTGCTAGTGCTGGAACTTCTTGTGAATTCTCAAGCAGTTCAATTTTTATTACTTTATTGAAATGCATGTAAAGTATATCTCAGATTTAAATTCAAAACATTAAACACTTATTATTTGCAAAAAAATTTCATATATGTATAAACTTTTAATATTCATTATATATTTTTATTTGAAATTTCCTCTTGATACTTATTTTAATCTTAATACTATATTCCCCATATGATAAGATCAAGAAATTAATTTTTGCTCTAAAAGACACTATAGGGCAGATTTTCAGACGTTTTATTTTTTTCATGTACAAAAATCTACATTTATTCAAATATTTCATCTCTTTATAGAATGTTGTAAGATTCCTAGAGCCCTCAATTCCTCTCTTGTACTACCAGAATAGTTCTTTTTCTTTGCATTCATCTCATCAGAGGATTAAAATATTATTTTATTTAAATTTATCATTAAATCAAGTGTTAATTGAAGACTTACTAGATAAGAGTGATAACAAAAATGATTAGAGTTAAGAATGATTTGTCTATACTAATGCATCAAAAAAATGTAGGCACAAAAATTCAGAAAATGTTTCTGTATTTCACATGTACACATTACGTATAACCATTACAATATGTGGCATATTGAATTACAAAGATGTATATATGACACAATCATGTCCATCTGTAATCAAGTGCGCACATTGTAAATTCAGGATACATATATGAGGTAAAAGCAATTTCCAAATAATGAATAATTCTGTAGTGTAATTATTAATGTAGTTTACTTGTAATAGTTCTGCTTGGATATTCTTTTTAAAAACTTTTCTTTAGTAGAAAGATGGAAGATTTAACTTAAGCTAAATTTTGATTATTAAAATCACTTCCATTATTTAAAGTCAAAATTTTAGGAGGAAGAAAAACGTTTAAGAAATCAAACTGATTTTTCTTTTATCTTGAATATTTAAAAGCTAAACACGATGAAACTCTAAAACTAAATGAAGCATTCTAAATCTAAGTATTAAAATGAGTACCTAAAAATACATAAATGAAATTATAAATTAACACGATGAAACTCGAAAACTAAATGAAGTATTAAAATAAGGGTTGTCATCTGATCCTTCGTGTCAGCCGCTAGAGGTGGAATTTCTAGCTAAATTTCTAGAAATATGCCGTTTCCGTGGCCACACCCAAGCCTTTAAGCATTCTTTCTAAAATAAATCCTAGAAAGATTGTTAACTCGGAGTTAAGTCTTCTTTCTACGCTAAAAGGTAGACTGTTAACTCTGAGTTAAGTCTTCTACGATAAAATCTAGAAAGAATGTTAACTCGGCTTAGCGGCTAACGGTGTGGCTTTTTCCGATGCTAAAAGCAGAGGAAAATGCCGTAGTTGTTTGTGACACGCACTATATCATAATGCTGTGTTATGTAATTGATGTAACAATATCGTACGAGGGTGTGTTAATTTGATTGTGTCAAAATTATTTTAATTTTCATCGGTGCCTTTTTTTTTTAAGACGAATTGGTGTACTGTTACATTTTAACAATTTTAACAGTATCGTGATTGTTCCTCATAAATTTGTATTCTTCCTAAATTTTCGATTACGGTGGGTTAGCGTAATATTTTAAAGATCACGCTTTGAGTCACGTTTTAACGAGAAATTTTCCGAGACAAAAAGTATGGCAAATTCGAAAACAGAAAAGATGGGAATTGCCAGACATGGAAGCCGCCAGTGCTGTAACATTTCTACAGCAGAAAAACATCCTGCTGAAAGAAAAAAAGATGTTTGTGCGGCGAATGTATGAGACTTGAGGTCCATAAAGATCTTTGGACTTTCATTTGTAAGTCTCGTTCTTGCCGAAAGAAATGTGCACTTCGAAAAGGCAGCTGGTTTGAGGGATTTCAAATGCCGTTCGTCAAGTTTTTACGTTTGCTGCATTACCGGAGCCGTGACGAGTTGACCGTACAGCATGCCATTAATGATATTGAAATGTCTACCAGTAAATATTATTAACCAAATTGATAAATAAAGTAACATAACATACACACACAATAATTGTTGTTAACCAAAAAATGTAAATTATTATTTAAAAATACACAAAAACACCCCTCCCACTAATTGTTGTCAATCAAATGAATGTAAACAAATTAAAGTAACGAAAATTATTATTTAAAGATCCATACCCCCCCCCGTTGTTTCTTTAATTTTGTCACTTAAATTTTTAAAAACAGTATTACTATTTAAACACAACCCAAATTACTATTTAAACATACACCAAAAAAGATCCGTTCTTGTCAATAATAATGAAATTAAGAACTATTATTGTCCCATTGTCAAAAATATTAGGTTTTTGGGAAACCAAAACAATAATTTATAAACGAAAAAAAGTCAATCGGTTGTCAATCAAATGTAATAAATAAAAGTAACTTCAATTTTGATTTACCAAACATACACAAAAAAAAAAAACAACCCCTTTCTCCAAATAATTGTTGTCGGCAATCAAATGTAAAATAAAAAGGAAAGTAAATTAGTTTTTAATCATCATCCAAAAACACCCACCCGTCTCACTAATTATTGTCAGCAATCAAATGTACACCACCACTAAAAGTAATGTAAACTGCTACTCTTTAAACGGTTACACCGCTTTCCCCAATAATTGTTGTCTACAATCATACATACAAAAAAACACCTCTCCCAATAATTAGTATCAGCAATCAAATGTAAACCAATCAAAGTAAGACCGAAACCTAAAACTACTATTGTTTAAATGATTAACCCACCCCTTCATCCAATAATTGTTGTCTACAACCGTGCACACAAAAAAACACCCCTCCCAATAATTAGTGTCAATCAAATGTAAACCAATCAAAGTAAGACGGTAACTTATTATTTAAACGTAACCCAAATTACTATTTGAAACTACACTGAAAAACAACCTTTTGTCAATAAAAATTAAACAAACAACAACTATTATTCTCCCATTGTCAAAAATATTTATTCGTAGAAACAAAAATCATAATTTATAAACAAAAGGAAGTCATATCGGTCATCAATCAAATGTAAACCGATAAAAGTAATGGTTTTAATTTTTATTTAAACATACGCACACGTGAAAAAAAAAAAAACAACACTTCTTCCGATAATTGTTATCGGCAATCAAATGTAAACCTATCAAAGTAACGTAAATTATTATTTAATTGTACATAAAAACACCCCTCCCACTAATTGTTGTCAGCAATCAAATGGAAACCTATCAAAGTAACGTCAATTATTATTTAAAGATCCATCCAAAAAAAACCCGTTCTCTTAAATTTCGGCAATCCAATTTAAAAAAAAAAAAACACAAATTACTATTTGAACACTCACCAAAAAAGACAAACCACTATTATTATACCATCGTCAAAAATATTATTTGGGAAAAATAATTCAGAAACGAACGAAAGTAAACTTTGTAAACAAACAGACAAAAAAAGTCAATATTAATAGAGAATCGCTGGCCCGGGAATGTTATATTAATGTGTTTTTGATTAGAAATTGCGCCTCTAGCGACTGACACGAAGGATCAGATGACAACCAAAATAAGTACCTAAAAATACATAAATGAAATTATAAATTGTTCAATTTACTGTTCTTGTGATAGATACAATTTTAAAAGTTTGTTAAATCATTAATAAAGTTAATGAATCCAATATTTGACTGAGAGGAAATTGTTTCTCTATACAGGTTAGAATTATATTTGTCGAAAATGGTCGACAGAAAATATAAACACCATATAATTTATTGTATCAGTTGCAAAGCAAGATATATAATTGACCACAAGAATAGCTAAATGCTGCTTATTTTGTGTTATAGTTTTAATAATGATATTTAAAAAAATGTAGATAAGTAAATTAAAAAAAAAAAAAAATTTCTTTTAGTACATTGATTTAAAGTTTGCTCATATTGTCTCTAAATTTAATATTCAGAGTTCAAAGTATAAAATTCAATTATTCAAAGTTTGAAATTAAAATATGATTTAAAAAAAAAGATTCAAGTTTTATTTCATTGAGAATGTTAAGTTTGATAAAAATAATTTTTGTATTGTAATAAATATTTTTTTTTTGTTATTGTAATTAATAAATGAACTGAAACAAATGATAAGAAATTAATAAAATATAATTTAAACAACGGATCAATTCCATTAAAAGTTTAAAATATTTATTAAAAGCTCTTGCTCTTTCTAGCATCTTTTTTTTTCTTTGTTGAGCTGTTGTCATTAGCTGCTTGTAAAAACTTATGTTTTATTTTTATTTAGCAACCAAGTTATGAATAAAAATATTGTGAAAGAAACATGCTGGCATGTTACTGCATTCATGGTGTATGTGTCCCATGTATTCTGAATATGATGAGACCCTAATTAATATCTATTTAATGCCTGATGTGTGATCAGACTTGAACTGCCATTTCCAGAGTTGTGTTTAGTCGACATTAAAATCATGCTTGCACATATACATAACTAAATGAAACTCCTCTCTTATGGAATATTTGGGTCTTTAGAGAAATGAAGAAGTATGATCTAAATAATTTAAAATATAGAACAGCTAAAGAAGTTGAAAACCTTAATGTTTCTAAATCTTCAAGAATGGATTCTGTAGCGTTTAAAACACTGGACTAGACTTAATAATATAAAAACAAAACGAAAGATAATGAAAAAGAATTGACAAATGTTAAGCTTAACTAAAAAAAAAAAATTATAACCGGAGACTGTCAAAACTTATAATATTGAAAGTGATCACCTTAAGGATGGTTGGTAACATTTATAATAATTTTATTCATGTATTTATTATTTGTTTACATTTTATAATTTATTATAGTAGTGTCTTAATATTTTGTATGTCTTAATGTATATATAACATTACATTTATTGAAATAATGTAGGGTAGTTTAATTAATGAATATTATTGTATAATAAACATATCTTTTTTTGTTATTTATTAATCTAGCCTTCTATCTCTTCTTATAAATTCTTACCATTTAAATATAATAAATTAATGTTGTAATAGCATAAGAGTTCTTACTTTACCAAATGTCATGGTATAGCTTAATTATGCTGATGGTGTAGAATATCCTCCCATGAATTTGTCAGTATTGACTGGCATTCTGGTTAAACCTAACATAAATTTTATAATCCATAAAGGATCTAATGTTTCAATGGTCTGGAAAGGTGACCGTGGTCTATAATATTTTTTATGAATATAGCTAGGTCTGACCATTAGTATAATTTACGATTAAATTAAATTATATTTCCCTCCTACCTTGTTCTATCTCTGAATTATTTGGATTTGAGTATGAAATCTCAAAAGGTTATCTTTTACTATTAAACATTAACTTTTCAAATTCATAGGATTGTTATAAATGGTACTTAACTTTGGTGCTCTCATTTACAAATTCATTCTCCAGATCATTACAAATTTGTCATTTATTTAAAGCAGCGTTTCCCAACCTGTGGTACGCGTACCACTGGTGGTACGCGAGTTGCTGGTTGGTGGTACACGAAAAATAATCAATAATGGCGGACATAAAAAATTAAATCATAAACATATCATAGAAACGTTTTTTCCTATAATTCATAAAAATTATTTTAATGAATAATATTATACAGTAAAGTTGTTAATATGTACAGTCGATGATCGAAAATCCAGCAATTGATATCATTTTTTTTTTTTTTGGAGTGCACTTTTAAATTTAGCCGTTAGCCACCAGTAACTTGAGATGTCGCCGCTACTGTTGTGATAGTGCTGCACTCTCATTCACTTCACTGCATGACTTACAAGTGACAGGTTATTGTTTGTGATTGTATCGTCTTTGTTTATTAATTTATTGATCCCTATATAACCTGCTTATTCGAACTTAGACAAGAAGCACAGGTTTTTTTTTTTTAAGACAATCCTTTTGATCTCTCTTCGAAATTGTATGATTTTGATTGGCTTCAGGTGCTTGCATATTTATCTGATATTTTTTGCAAATAAATGAACTTAAATTTGACACTTCAGAATAACTCGATAACGATCTTTAATGTTAATGATAAAATTGAAAGTATGATTAAGAAATTAGATTTTTGGAAACAGTGTATTGAAAACAATCAACCGGAAAAATTCGAAACTCTACATATTTTTTTGTTTGAAAATAAAGTTAGTCTGTCTCAAGATATACAGAAAATATAATAGCACATTTAACAGGATTAAAATTGTCTTTCATGGAATATTTTCCAAAACCCGAAAACACAAATGATAAGTGGATTTCAAACCCCTTCTATGAAGAAAATTTAGAAAAAGCTACATCATTATCAATAAAAGAGAAAGAAAATTTAATAGAATTATCGACACAATCTAATTAATTTTGGTTAAACATTAAAGAATATGAACAGTTTTCTGAGAAAGCTCTTAAATTATTATTACCATTTACTAGTATGGAATTAGTAGAAAGAGCTTTTTCTTCATATATTTTTTTTTTAAAAAAGTATTGAAACAGATTGAATGCAGCTGTAGACTTAAGGGTATATCTTGCATCTTCTGAACCAAATTTCAAAAAATTATGTTCTTCGAAACAAGCACAAGGATCTCATTAAATTTATTTTATAAAAACATTTGATTATGATAAAAAAATATATTAATTGGGTTTTTATAATTTTGTGTTTTTATTAAAACCATTTATTAGTAAATGAAATATGACAAAATAGTAGATAAATATGATACTTTGAACAAACACATACATATATGTTACAGTGAGTTTATAATTTCAGTGAGTTTATAATCCAGCATGACGGTTAGGCATGTTACAATGTAATTTGTCTCATTATGTGATATGAATACATGGTCACCCTATAATATGTATAATGCAAATAAAATAACACCCTCGCAATAACAAATTTCACAAAATACAATCATTTTTACTTAAGTGGTACAATTTAGCATGATATACTACCAAGTGGTACGTGAGCCAAAAAAGGTTGGGAAACGCTGATTTAAAGCATTAGTGCAATAATATTGTTTATTTATACATTTATTACTTTATAATTTAATACGTTCAATGGGCAAACAAAAGCCCTCTATCTGGCTTACAATCTTATTTAGAGATAGAGATTATATTTGGGATAGGTTTATATTATGAATATCATGAAAAATCATACTAGGATTTTCAGGGAAACAGTGGTAATAGAAGCTGGTTTAGTTAACAAAAGGAGTCACATACAAATTTAAAAAAAAAAAAAAGAAAGATTGTCGATTTGTTTTGATTCTGAGTAAATTTTGATTAAATATTTTTTGATATTTTTTTATATCAGTAAGTAGAGTCCTAAAATATAAAAATAATTATAAGGAATTGATTCACAGTGAAATAAATATTTTTGTAACATTATAATAAAATATATTATCATAGAACTATTTAATAATGAAACAGGTTTGTTTTTGTGTGTTGTAATGTTACAGAATCAGTGGGTTTATATGGAGATAAGGACATGCTAATAAGCAAGAGCAGAAAAAAATCAGATCAACAGATGAAGTATAAGTAAAAAAGCATATCAGTTGCATAAAATAGTATTATTTATATGGCGATAAGAAAATGCTAATCAATCAGCAAGAACAGAAAAAAATCAGTTCATCAATAGATGAAATATAAATAATAAATGCATAGCAACTACTTAATATAACATGAGTAATTAGATTTAAAAGAGGTATACTATAAAATCATAAGTTAATCAGTTATGAGCCATCAGGTGTCATGAATGTGCTGGCTCTCGCTGAACTAGTAATCATTGAAAACATATAAGGTGAATTGAAGGAACTTTAATGATGACTTCATTACCTTAGTGCCATCTAAATAATTCTAAAAAGAATTAGATAATGTTTATATGCATATATCCCATCTGCTGTTAGTTTGGAGCTAGCTTTGGGATTGCAAGGACTCTGGTGACTGAACAAGAAAATATATAAAACAATCGATTCTGGTATTAAATAACTTCACTGGAATAATTTAAAACAATGATTAATAAATTTATTGATTATAGTAATAAAATGAATGATAAATATTGTATAATACAAATTGATCATTCTGATTTTGATTATTTATAAATATTAGAAAATATTCTTATAGATTGAATAAACAAGTGAATAAATGTTTAAGATTGTTGAAATTATCATTTATACAGATTTATAATTTATAAGTGGGCTTAATGACCATTTAAGCTAAAATTTGATAATGTGTGAAAAAGGTGTTACACATAACTATATGCACACAGATACATTTATTAAATATTTCAGTCATTAACTATTACTTTAATAATTGTTCAGACCCGTATTACTCTATTTTAACAAATAATAAATGTTTTAACATGTGACTATTTAATATAAAATATTTCAATTATTAATTCTAATTATCTTGATATTATAGACTAAAGTTATTTTCACAATTGAATTTACAAATTACAAATATATTAAATCAAGTGAAAATTGCAGTTTCAGTCATTAAAAGCAAAACACATTTGTCACTTTTCTAATTCTATGAATAACACAATGAAATTCAAAGAATATACCTAGGATTGAAAACTTTGGTTTGATCAATCATTTTATTTTTTTGAATATTTTTTTATTAGCTGTATAATTTATTCAATCTATTCAAAAGTTGTTTATATTTAAAACAAATAAGTATAATAGAGATTAAATATTCTTTCTTGTAGGCAATAAATAGAAATCAATTTTATTAATACCAGTTATTATTTGAAACAAACATCAGTATTAATATATATTTTACGTAGCAGCCTATTTTTTTCAAAATCAGTAGCAACATAAAAGTGCAATATAATCAACTTTTATCTGTGATTCTATAGATGTGTAATAGAAAGATTCTTTTGTATGTACTTCTTCCATACTGGAATTTATCAATAGGCTGATTTTTAATGAAGATTGCCAGTGTGACATACTAATTAACAGATAATTAAGATAAATTGTGGAAATCCTCATTTCAGTTCAGTTTCTATAATTTACTAATTATAGTTGCTGCAACGTGACTTTGAGACCTCACAGAGAAAGTCATTCCATCTTACTTCTCTGGAAGATCAAACTTTACCACTGTGGAGTGAACTGCCCTTCTAAAGTTAACTTTCTATAATATCCCATTATTTAAATTGAACCCATTATTTATAGTAGATGAAATAATTCATAAACAAGATAATTAATAGTTTTTTTTTTGATTAATAAAAATAAGATTTCAACTAAATTATAATTGTTGTTTTTTAATTTACACTCATCAAAAACAAAAAACAATAATTAAAAAAATATTTCTTAATTCTTTAACTAAAGCATATTAGAATTATTTTTAATTACTATATATTACAAAAAACATCTATTTATACAAAAATAGCCTTTCTTTATTGGATCAAAAGTTTTACATTTTTTATCTAAATTAGAAATAAGTAAAATCTGCACTATTTCAAAAATATCAAGAAATATTATTTAATCAATATATCAGTTATTTCAGATTCTACTGTAAATAATTATATATATAAATTTTATCTGTGTTCATTACTACTTTTTCTTAAAACCTATTCATCGCAATATATATATAATTTTGGATTTGGGGTAGTTTTGATTTGATATATATATATTAATGATATTTGTTTCAAATTAAAAAACTAGTCATGTGGGAAAATGTTGCATCTTTGTTACAATTTATGAGCTTATGAATAAATGGTAGTTGAATAACATTATGGTACTGTAAAAAAATAAAAAGCTGATTCTAATGCTAATGAAAGGAAACAATAGACACAGAGGCTAAACTCTCCATACAGTAGCACTACCAGTGTAACCAGAGTAATCAATGGATACAAGAAGGATTGTGCATAAACTCCATATCTAGCGCCTACTCATTCAATATCCTGAAACTAAGAGCTAGGTGCAATGCTCTCAGATCCAAGGTTCCTCATTGACGAAAGCCACCAGCTAGAAACTAGTCTGGGGATATTGTATGAGTAGGCACTAGATAGGGATTTTATGCACAAACCTTGCATCCACTGATTACCCTGGCTTGCACTGGTTGTGCTACTATATGGAGTTTAGTCTCTATATAAACAGTTTGTGTAAGCATAAGAAATGATAATCAGGTGATGAAAGAAGAGAATAATTGCAGGAAAATGATGCTGCATGAATAATGAATCAAGAGTTACAATAAAAAAATATGAAGCATCTATATACAAAAATCATGTTGAAATGTGATTTTTAAAAATTATTTACCTGAGAAAATTGTGCATTTTTAAAAAAGCATAACACCATTAAAGATTTTTGTTTACTAGGCTTCCAACTCGTTAAAATATGATAGCAAAAAAAATGTTGATTCTAATACTATATTATTGTTATTAAATATGCATTTTTATTAATAGTAAAAAGTAGAACTTTAATTTATATCATATTTTTGTAAGGCGTTTTTTCACTAGGGAATGAATGCCTTGTGTGAGTTACCTTCCAGTGCTCAAACTTTTAAGAACTCTTGAGAATATACTTATAGGGAATAAAGAATATTTCAACTGGATTGCTCAAGTAATAGTTTATGTATTGATATATAAAAAAAAAACTTGTTTTTTTTTAAGATAGGAAATTATATATACATCAGCAGTTGTTAACTTATGATTAGTGTTTCTATTTAAAATTAATATTATAAGGGATTGAATTATTATTTATATTTTAAAAAGAGTACACCCGGGTCTCATTTTATGCAGATTTATTTAATGCGATTTTGAAGTTATGCAATTCATGATTCTTCTTAATATCTTTGTATGCGGTTTTCTTTTATGCGATAAAAATTATTAGATCAGAAGTCGAGCTCTGATAATGCACTATTACTGTAAATATTATAAATTTCGCGCACTCACGTCATATTTAAAGTAATAGTGCATTATCAGAGTTTGACTTCCATCTAATAATTTCAATATTTTCAGCACTTTATAATAGTATTGTAATAGATTTTATGTAATAAAGAAGTTCACAATTCACTTAAAATCTGAATTTCCCTATTTTATATACACACATTAAATTTTACAAGACAATAATGTAAATCTGTTCAAACGTTATAGATGAAAAATACTATGTTTGTTGTTGTTTTTGCATTTTAAATCACATTCAATTTTTGCTTTTTATAAAACGAGTACATAATCAATTAATCATTTAGTGTCCGCAAGTTTATTTCTAAAAGATGAATAACAACGGTGGGCACAATTAAAATCTGATTTTTAATTGTAATTAACAATTTAAAAATTATGCAATGAGGTGATGTGAAATGATGAAATTTGATTTTTAAACGGAATTGAAAATTAAAAAATTAAAGACAAAAATAAGAATTTAATTTTTAATTGTTAGTTTTCATTAAATTTTGCCCAACAGTGGTGAGTCGGTGTCTTTTTATTATCATAAGTCTATGTTCTTTATTTTAAACTTTTAGTTTACTCTAACGGAGAGAGAAAAAAACACCCAAGAAAATGAATTTTTTTGGAAACAAAAATTTCAATTTTAGATCGCTTAGTGAAATGGGAAAGATCAATAGCGATTGGAAAATGTTTTAGTTATATTTCCTCTTGACTTCGTTTAGAAGCTACAGTACCTCCCATCACATCACATCATGACAAATCTGATGTCTCAAATAGCGATAATAATTAAAATACCATACATGTATGAAAAAAATGTAAATTACACATAAAAATATATTGTTTTGAATAAAATTAAATACTGTAGCTAATAAAAAAAGTAAAAAAAGATTGTCTTGTATCAATTTTTTTCAAATTTGGAATTTTTTATTAGTCATATTTTTTTTTTATGCGAATTTTAAAGTAATTTTACATTGTTGCTTTGCTTTTATGCAACTTTTGGAAAATTATAGTACGTATCCCCCATTTTTCAAGGTATGTTAAGTCTATTTTTGTGCAATTTCTTTTGTGTGCGTTTTTCGAGGAACCAATCTACCACATAAAATGAGACCCAGGTGTATATTACTTGATTATTTAAAATAAAAAAATATAAATAGTGTGTAGTCATACTTAGTATCTATAAATAGTCATTATAATAATGATATAATACTACCAAAATTATAAATAGTTGCAATAATATATTATAGATGAAATTAAATTGAAAGGCTGCAAACCTATCGCACTTATTATAATACTTATCTGACAGCCAATCAGATGTTACAATTTAATTTCACCAACTGTCTGCGCTTTATAAAATAAATACGATCATAACATCTGATTGACTGTCAGATAAGTATTTTAATAAGCACGCGAGAGGTTTGCAGCCTTTCAATTTAATTTCAACTAATTGTCTGTGTTTTATAAAATAAATATTATAGATTTATTCACGATATATATTTTTAATAATTAACTTGTAAATCACATCATTGTTAAGTTATTTTAAGTTTCTCATTAAATTATTATTACAAATTAGTAAACAACAATAATGTATTTGCTAACGCATATAATTACAGTAATTAAATAAATACATAATTTTAAATCTATTTATGATTTTATTTAGACAGCTAGTTTTTAATCTAACCAATTATTCATTTAATTTTTTGTTCAGTAAATAGTTATATAACTATTCTTGGTTAGAGAATAAAAGAAAAATGGAAAATATTAGAACCATCATCAGACAGTAGTTTACAAACTTGGAGAGTAATGCCTTTCTTTTCTTTGTCCCTTTTTGGAAAGATCTTTGTCCTTCAGTGAATTATTTAAAGATTATTTGGTAGTTTTCTATTCTATCATGTCAGCTGCATGACGGTGTTATTTTTAGGTAAATTCCTAGAAATATACCATTTCAAAACACAGAAAGAGTCCCTGCAGTGGGTTTCACGGCCTCTGCCAACACAAGAGACTTTTTTCTACGATAAAACACAGAAAGAGTTCCCACTGACTGCTGCTGTGGCTTTTTTCTATGCTAAAAGCACAGACAAATGCCTTTATTGGCTGCCATAGTTTGTTGTGTTTTTCACTTTATCGTAATGCTAGAATGTATATTTTCTCTATAGTTTCGTGTGAGAGTGTGTGGATTTTAGCCTGTTGTAATTATTTAAAATTTTATTACAAAGGAATTTTTTTTCAAGTACTCTAACCTACTGTTCCATTGTAACTTTATTAGCAATGTTGTGAAGGTTCCATTACAAATGTGTAACCCTTAAAAATTGCTTTTAAGGGTGCGGCAAGCAGTATTTTGATGATCAGATGAAAAGTAACGTTTCACGAGATGACAAGTTACTTTTTTTATATACGCAGAAACAAAAAGAACCCAGTTTCTGATTATTAATTACTGTCAAAAAAATAAGCAAATTAGTCTGTATTATTTTTACATATAGTATTTAATTTACATTCATATCGGCCTTTCAAACCAATTGTGCAAACGCTTTGCGAGTGTTAAATAATAAATGAATGCCTTCTGATCAATACAAGATATAGAATTTATGCAGGAATAAAAAGAATCCTCTTATTCCTACGACTCAAATATTTATATATGAGCAAATCTGAAGTACTTGCACAGAAGGCGTGACGATAGAACGGTCACTTTTAAATTACTATATACAATGTCTGAATGAATGACGCGATGAAATTTTCTAGAATTTACTAAACGTCATTCCAACTGAAACTTAATCATATATATAAATAAGCATTTATTTTTATAGCGTCTGCATATAATTGTAATTTACATTCTATATCTTGTATTGATCAGAAGGCATTCATTTATTATTTAACACTCGCAAAGCGTTTGCACAATTGGTTTGAAAGGCCGATATGAATGGAAATTACAATTATATGCAGACGTTATAAAATAAATGCTTATTTATATATATGATTAAGTTTCAGTTGGAATGACGTTTAGTAAATTCTAGAAAATTTCATCGCGTCATTCATTCAGACATTGTATATAGTAATTTAAAAGTGACCGTTCTATCGTCACGCCTTCTGTGCAAGTACTTCAGATTTGCTCATATATAAATATTTGAGTCGTAGGAATAAGAGGATTCTTTTTATTCCTGCATAAATTCTATATCTTGTATTGATCAGAAGGCATTCATTTATTATTTAACACTCGCAAAGCATTTGCACAATTGGTTTGAAAGGCCGATATGAATGTAAATTACAATTATATGCAGACGCTATAAAAATAAATGCTTATTTATATAGTATTTAAATAATATTACTTTTTATATATACACCTGGGTATCGTTTTATGCGGATTATTTTAATGCGATTTTGAAGTTATGCAATTCATGTTTCTTCTTAATATCTTTCATATTTCATTATATTTATTAGATATCAAGAATTAATATCTTTCATATTTCATTATATTTATTAGATATCAAGAAATTTAAATTATTAATAACTTATTTTGACTTGAAATACTTTTTTTTTTTCCAAAAATATAACGTTATATTAGCAGCTAACGTGAATATGGCCTGAAGCTGTATTTAGAATTTAGCTTCTGTGTAAATAACCTATTTATACTAATGAGTAATTAATAATAATAGTTTTATACTTACATATAAAAATATCACAATAAATATTCAAAAAATTTAAACTTTTAAAATGTATTATGTTATATATAACAGAAATAAATAATCTTTCCAATGATAATGTTTTGATTGCGATCTCATTTTTTTAATATAGAAACAGAAAACCATTAACACAGCACAAGACTGAAAATGGCCCTAGTTGTATATCACATCACGAATAAAAATAAAGTGGCTTAACAGGTTTCTCTGTGCATAATTGCTGAGAGATTCTTGACTTCATTTAAGGAGAAGCCACAATACATCACGCCACATCGAATCTGATTTCTTACCAGTTTACAAACGAGTGCTAGCGGTAATGATTAAAATATGTATGAAAAATGTAAAATTAAATACTATAGTAATAAAAAAGTAAAAAAAGTTTGTCTTGTATTAATATTTTTCAAATATTTGAAAGTTTTTATTAGTCATACTTTGTTTGCGAATTTTAAAGTAATTTTTTTTTTTGTTGCTTCGTTTTTATGCGAATTCTGAAAATTACAGCACCTATCCCCCATTCTTCAAGATAAATTAAGTCTATTTTTGTGCGATTTTTTTTAATGCGGGTTTTCTGTGGAATCTATCTACTGCATAAAACGAGACCCAGGTGTACACACAAAGAAAAACAACCCTGTTTCTGATTAATTACTGTCAATAGAAAAAAAAAAATTAGTCGGTATCATTTTTAAATTTAATATTTAAATAATAATACTTTTTATATCTACACACTAAACAAAACAACCCAGTTTCTGATTTATTACTGTCAAAAAAAAAAAGCAAATTAGTAGGGTATCATTTTTAAATTTAGTATGTAAATAACGGTACTTTTTATATATACCCATTAACAAAAAGGACCCACTTTCTGATTAATTACTGTCAAAAAAAAAAAGCAAATTAGTTGGGTATCATTTTTAAATTTAGTATGTAAATAACGGTACTTTTTATATATATCCATTAACAAAAAGGACCCACTTTCTGATTAATTACTGTCAAAAAAAAAAAGCAAATTAGTTGGGTATCATTTTTAAATTTAGTATTTAAATAACGGTACTTTTTATATATACACACCAACAAAAAGAATCCATTTTCTGATTAATTATTGTCAAAAAAAAAAAAAAAAAAAAAGCAAATTAGTTGGGTATCATTTTTAAATTTAGTGTGAATTTATAAATTTTGTGTAAATTGAAAAATGTATAATTGCGTATTATTTTCCATTAAAAAAAATACAGTAACTTTTTATAGATACTAACAAAAACAATCCATTTTATGATTAATTACTGTCAAAAAAACGTATATTATTTGGGTATCATTTAAAAATTTAATGTGAATTTATAAATTTTGTTTAAATAGTAATATTATTTACTATTAGTTACTATAATTTCCTATTACAAAACTAAAGCCGATAGTTATATAGAATCGCAGGCCTGGAATTGTAATATGTATGTGTTTTTGGTTAGCATCAACACCATCAAATGGCTGACACAATAGAATAGAAAAGTACTGGTTATTTTACTTTACTTGATAGAATATTCAAAAAAGAATTACATAGTTTCAGCATAAACCTATAAATATTCTATAGATTTGTGATGATTATAAACATATTATTCATAAAAATTATGATTTTTATTTCTGTAGGTAAAAATTTATTGAATTATTGAAAATTATGCAAGTTTTTTCATTATTTTATAATTGTTCATTTATAATCATATTCTTAATAAAAATATTATAATTCCATATTTTAATGCAAGCATTTAAATGTCGATGTGAATTTAGACAAAGGACTAATATAAATAAAATAATAAACAAGTAGGAGCCTCTGTTTATTATTTTTAATTATTGTAGACTTATAAATAGCCATTTTTTTTACTCAGTTTTTAAAAAGTTAATATTTATAAGAGGAAAAAATGTTTTAAATGAAATTTAACAATGTGGAATTTATAAAAAAAATTAATAGTTCTTATTAGTGGTTTTTAAAAAAAAATTAATTAAAGCAACTTTTTTGACTTAACATGCAATATAGAAATGTTTTCTGCTCCACTAAAACATTTTCATAAAGTTACTGATTTTAAAATGGCATCTGCAATTAAAGTAATATTAACAAGAGGCAAATTATTCAAAATATCTTCATGGTTTATACCTTGCAAATAAGGAAGTAGTAACAACTCTTAAATGTCAAGCTTACTACTCTAGGGTATATACTTCAAATTGATATTTCACATGGCTAGACCATTGGAGAAACTCATAAATAGAATAATGACATCTAATAGGTTTTACTCAGACTTGGTAATCATTCATATGAACTGACAATATAGATTTATTTAAAAGGTCAGTAATTACTTTTTAAGTATGGTATTCCATTGTGTATATTTTATAAGAGCGATTATTGAAATGTGATCAGATAAAATGAAGATTAAATGGAATTGGAGTTATAAACAAAAGTAAGTTTGAATCTTGTTAAGAATATTGGAACTCATTGAGAAATAGAAGTAGGAATCATCATCATTTTCAACCATTATCGATCCACTGCAGGATGAAGGTCTATCAAAGTTCAATCCATCTTCTCTGATCTTTCTTCATATCACCCCAACACCCTTCCTTATTTCATTCAGCCATCTCACATGTGATCTCTTCTAAGTCTTTTACAATCTCTTGGAATCCAGTTTAAGATTGTAACTGCTCCTCTATGATCTCTTCTAGTAATATTTCTAGCCCAACTATACTTTAGTCTTGTAATTCTTTCAATGATGTCAGTAACACTTGTTTGTTCTCTCACCCATGTATTTGATTTTCAGTCTCTACTTGTTACTCCCAACATGCAACTGTTCATACTTCATTGAGTGGTCTGAAATCTCTGTATTGCTCTTCTGTTAAGTGTCCAAGTCTCAGATAAGTAAGAACTGGTAAAATCCCTTCAGAAATCTTTTTTTTCAAACACACAGCCATATTTTCTTTTAATGTTAAGTTATTTCTACCAAAATCACTCCACGTTTTATTCTATGATTTATTTCATCCATTATGTTTTTATCTGTGGTAATAATCTGACCAAGGTATTTGTAGTTGATAACTTTTTCAAAGTCATAATTATCAATCTTTTATTTTCCTCTTTTGAGAACATCTATTAAACATTACTTTAGTCTTTTTAACATTTGCCTTTAGTTCTACTTTCTTACTTTCATTTCATAACTCTTGCAACATTTTCAGAACCGCTAAAGCATTTGCAAAAACAACTACATCATATGCAAAATCTAGATAACTAATTTTTATTTACTTTTACTTTCCTAGCTTCTTTCAAAAAATTGCTGAAAATTTTTTTGGGGATATAGATTCACTCTGTCTTACATCCTTTTCATTGTTAATCTTCCTATTATCATTATGTGATCTAATTGTTGCCGTAGTATTTTTATAAATATTCTTAAGAATATGGCAGTATCATTCATTGGTCTATACCTTGATGATCCCATGCTTTAATCACTGAAGAAATGCTTATAGAATCAAATGCCTTTTCATAATCTACAAATCAAAACCATAATGGTTAACTCATATTCATTGATTCTTATTATAATTTCTCTAAATACTTGGATATGATCCATTGTATTAAAACCACTTAAATCCAGCTTGTTCTTTTGATTGGTTAAAATTCAAAGTTTGCTATAGATGAATTATAATAATCTTGGCTAAAACTTTATATAGAATTGATAAAAAACCAGTCAGTCTCTAATTTCTAATATCTTCTTTAATATATATTTTTTAAATATTAATATTAATACTGCATTTCTACCATCATGTGGTACATCTTTATCATTTAGACATTTGGTATATAACTTTGCCAAAAATTTTTCTATTTTTTCATCAACTTCTTTTAAGATATTGATCATTTCCTCCCTTCTTCATAAATTTAATTGCATGTCTTCTTCATTTAAAATCTTGGGCAATTCAGAAGATATAGTAGTTGTGGCAGGTACTTTTTCTTGTTGTTTATTGCTAGTTATTTATTGATAGAATTCTTCTATACATTTCATGATGTCATCTTTCTTTTTAGTAATAGTTCCATCTTTTTTTTTATTGCAGAAATAATTTTCCTACCAATATGAAGATATTATTTTACACTCTTGAAACTTTTATTCTTTTCTACAGCTTTCATTTGTAGATCACTATTATACTTTTTCATATCATTATCAATTTTTTTTCACAATGTTTTACAAAATTTGAAATATTTATTCCTTATTAAAGCATCCTTTTTATCTAATTTCATATTCCTTTTCTTCATCGTCTTAATAGAAATTTTACTGGTCAATTGGTACTTTTTTTGTACCAGTTATTATTGTAGTTTTCAAAAGTGTATTAATTATTTACCTATTGATTTTATTCAAATATGAATCATATTTAAAATTTGTTATATTTGAAAACGATTTGCAAGTTCTAATTTAAATTTATTGCAATGTTTCTGAAGATTAGGAATATCAACTATGAATATTGTTTTTCTTAATAATGTTTAGTTCTTTAGTTTTACTAATCGATGATGACTTCCTATGTTGAATTTGGTAAAAACATTACATTCTTGAAATATGTATTTTTAGTCAAAATATCCAATTCTGCTGTACCTTCATTTGGATGCGTTCTATGTTCATTTCTGTGTAACACTTTTCTCAAGAAAAGAGTTCATGTTACTGATCTAATTGGCTATTTATATTTAAATTCTCTTTTTAAATGAATTTTTAAGGTAGTGTTAGTTATGAGTACTGTGGCCACCAGGTGACACTGCAGAATGACCAAGAAGCCTGCAAGTGATAAATTTCTATACAATAATGGCTGGAAATGAGGGAAAATTAAAATTAAATTGCCTAAGGCAAGATATCAAAAGTAAGAAAAAAATCAAGTAAATTTTTTTGCCTAAGGCAAGCATAAAATCAAATGAAATAATACGTAAATTGTAAAAAAGTACACGCACACGTATAAAATCAAGTGAAATAATACGTAAATTTTAAAAAATACACACACACAATAGAAATAATAAGTAAATTTTAAAAAAGTACACACAAATAAAATTGGTAAAAATACATAAAATAACCATTAGAATTAAAATGCCTAAGGCAAGATATCAAAAGTAAATAAAACAAAGTAAAAAATTTAACGTAAGGCCAGTAAAAAAATCAAGTAAAATAATACATAAATTTTAGAAAAGTACATACACAAGTGAAATATGTAAATTTTAAAAAAGTACACACACAAAATCGGTAAAAACACAAAAGTAACCATTAAAATTAAAATGCCTAAGGCAAGATTAAATTAAGTGAAAAATCAAGTAAAAAATTTAGCCTGAGGCCAATCAAGTGGAAAAAAAACAAATAAAATACATTAAAATGCTATGTAAATTTTAAAAAACTACACACACACACCAAAAAAAATTGTGTAAAAATACATTAAAACTGAATATGAATTGCTGAAATCGATGGAAAATTAAAATGCTAGAAACAGCTGAAATTGATATGGAAAATTAAAACACTTGAGATGAGGAACGGATAATTAAACTGCCTAGGGCGACAAATAGAACAAACCCTCAAATCCCCACAGAAATTTTAACCCCTAAGGCAAACAAATCAAAAAATTAAAAATCAAACAAATTCTTCTAAAAAAAAAAAAAACCAAGAAAATGCTATGAAATTCGAATTAGGCAATAAAAACAGAAAAACCTTAATGGTAAATGTCAAAAAATTAATAATGGTGGATGGTGCTTCATTAGAATAGCAGGACTTTATATAAACTAAAAAGCAAAAAGAACATTACATGAGAGCTTCTATTTATCAAATTAATTATTCTCTGTTTTGAAATTATGGCATATCATCAAAAATAAGTCAAATCCCCCTCCCCATGAAGAATTTCTATCCAAAAGTAGCTGAAATTGACAAATTAAAATGAAATATATAAAACACCATCCTTTTCTACACTGTGCAGACAACCCAAAATAAAGAAGCAACACAGATGTGGATAAGCTTTCTATTAATTTTAATATCAAACATAATTGATAAATGATAAATATTAATATTATTTGTGCTCAAATACTTTATATATATAAAACAGAAACATACACACACACACTGCATATATTAACAAATGAATAAAGAAAATTATAAGAGAAAAGCAATCGTCTAAATCAATTTATTTAGATGTCGAATACTATTTTAAGATTATGAATAGTTTCTTAGTTGATCACTTTCTAAAAGTCTTTTATTTACTGTCATATGGTTACTGCGGTAATATAGGAATGAAGAAATATATGTAATAAAAGTTTATACTACCTGTGTTTTTCCCTGAGATAACTACGAAAATATTAAAACAATGGTAATAATTCGTTCGCCTGGTGTCTT
The DNA here is from genome assembly GCA_028023455.1 of Epiperipatus broadwayi. Lineage (NCBI taxonomy): Eukaryota > Metazoa > Onychophora > Udeonychophora > Euonychophora > Peripatidae > Epiperipatus > Epiperipatus broadwayi. Next base: position 14,679,212 of record JAQFVV010012399.1, on the reverse strand, counting down.
CCTGTGTGTTCAATCTAATTAATTTCACCAATTGGTATTGATTCTCTTTGGAGTAGTTACCGTTGAAATATTTCAGGAGCGTCTTCTTTCCAGTATTGGCAAAATTATTTATTATAATTATTAAAATTATTATAGATGTAATAACGCATGGAGAATTATTTTCTTCAAAGCAGTATCAGATGAACCGCCCTTTCCAAAAAATATTTTTTATTCTCTATATTTCTTTTTTTGTAGACTCATTTTTTTTCTAGAAAGTTCTTATTCCTTTCTTTTATCCTTTATCACCCATGTGGTTTTGAGGTCCGGTTTCTCTTTTAAACAAAGCAAAAAGCTTTTACCACTTTCTTGTCTTTTCAAGGTCAGGAAATTGCGTTGACCATCTGTAATTTGTTTTCGACTTTATGTTTTTGTTTTTCTTTTTACATTCTTTAGATAATAATCTACACAGTTTTAATATTTTTTTCATTTAAGATCTCTTTTTTTTATTATAATAAAATGAGCTGCATTATCTTCCATCTTCGAAATTAAATTTAAATTTGTTGAATTTCATTCATTCATCTATCCATCTACACAGCAAATATATATTGTAACAACGGTATACATATGCTGTTACATTATTTTAAAATTTCAAAATAATGGGGAAAATAATCTTAAATAAAATCATTTATTAAAGACTAAAAGCCAAAATTAAAGAGTTATGTTTAACATATATATATCACACAGATGGAAAACATTGAAAGTATTTTTTTTAAATAAAGAAAAAAAAAGTATTTGAACATATTTTTTTATAAAAAAAAAGTAAAGATCTAAATCACATTCATATCGGCTTTTTCAAACCAAATTGTGCAAACGCTTTTTGCGAGTGTTAAATAATAAATGAATACCCTCTGACCCATACAAGATATAGAATTTATGCAGCAATAAAAGGAATTCTCTTATTACTACGACTCAAATATTTATATATGAGCAAATCTGAAGTACTGGCACAGAAGGTGTGACTATAGAACAGTCACTTTGAATTACTATATATAACTTATGAATGAATGACGCTGATGAAATTTACTAGAATTTACTGAACGTCATTCCAACTGAAATTAATCATATATATAAATCAGCATCATATCGGCTTTTTCAAACCAAATTGTGCAAACGCTTTTTGCGAGTGTTAAATAATAAATGAATACCCTCTGACCCATACAAGATATAGAATTTATGCAGCAATAAAAGGAATCCTCTTATTACTATGACTCAAATATTTATATATGAGCAAATCTGAAGTACTGGCACAGAAGGTGTGACTATAGAACAGTCACTTTGAATTACTATATATAACTTATGAATGAATGACGCCGATGAAATTTACTAGAATTTACTGAACGTCATTCCAACTGAAATTAATCATATATATAAATCAGCATTTATTTTTTATAGCGTCTGTATACAATTGTAATCACATTCATATCGGCTTTTTCAAACCAAATTGTGCAAACGCTTTTTGCGAGTGTTAAATAATAAATGAATACCCTCTGACCCATACAAGATATAGAATTTATGCAGCAATAAAAGGAATCCTCTTATTACTATGACTCAAATATTTATATATGAGCAAATCTGAAGTACTGGCACAGAAGGTGTGACTATAGAACAGTCACTTTGAATTACTATATATAACTTATGAATGAATGACGCTGATGAAATTTACTAGAATTTACTGAACGTCATTCCAACTGAAATTAATCATATATATAAATCAGCATTTATTTTTTATAGCGTCTGTATACAATTGTAATCACATTCATATCGGCTTTTTCAAACCAAATTGTGCAAACGCTTTTTGCGAGTGTTAAATAATAAATGAATACCCACTCGCAAAAAGCGTTTGCACAATTTGGTTTGAAAAAGCCGATATGAATGTGATTACAATTGTATACAGACGCTATAAAAAATAAATGCTGATTTATATATATGATTAATTTCAGTTGGAATGACGTTCAGTAAATTTCTAGTAAATTTCATCGGCGTCATTCATTCATAAGTTATATATAGTAATTCAAAGTGACTGTTCTATAGTCACACCTTCTGTGCCAGTACTTCAGATTTGCTCATATGTAAATATTTGAGTCGTAGTAATAAGAGGATTCCTTTTATTGCTGCATAAATTGTATATCTTGTATGGGTCAGAGGGTATTCATTTATTATTTAACACTCGCAAAAAGCGTTTGCACAATTTGGTTTGAAAAAGCCGATATGAATGTGATTACAATTGTATACAGACGCTATAAAAAATAAATGCTGATTTATATATATGATTAATTTCAGTTGGAATGACGTTCAGTAAATTCTAGTAAATTTCATCGGCGTCATTCATTCATAAGTTATATATAGTAATTCAAAGTGACTGTTCTATAGTCACACCTTCTGTGCCAGTACTTCAGATTTGCTCATATATAAATATTTGAGTCGTAGTAATAAAAGGATTCCTTTTATTGCTGCATAAATTCTATATCTTGTATGGGTCAGAGGGTATTCATTTATTATTTAACACTCACAAAAAGCGTTTGCACAATTTGGTTTGAAAAAGCCGATATGAATGTGGTTACAATTATATACAGACGCTATAAAAAATAAATGCTGAATTAAAGATCTAAATATAAAATATTTTTGTTAAAAAGTAACAAATGAAAATAGAAATAAATATTAATTTCTATTTTAAGATTCTTATGTAATCTCAGTAAATGGAAATGAAACGAAAAGCAAACTAGCCCTTGGGGCTCATATAATTAAAAAGTCTGAAGATATAGATAAAAATTAGAGATTGTTTCCTCGCTCTGAAGCAGAATGTCCAATAGAAGCAGCAACCAATGCTTGAGACCCTAATGAAAATCATTGGAACAGGAAACCATGTTCACTGAATCTGGAGGATTAGGATAAAAAGAAAAACATTTCCAATCAAAGTTAGTTGCAGCTTGATTTTTGAGGAGGATGAAAAGACACCCTTTTCACCCTCTTACTTATTTCAAATGCTGTGATTGTTGAATTATTAATGGCACTGTTGTAGACCCGACTCATATGAGTCCTACAATAAAATAGTTCCATGATTGAACCAGCTAAGACAGCCTCCGGATTGATAACTACGGTATGAACAACAGACCGATCTTCCATGAAAGTATGACTAATAAATTCTTCACGGGAATTAGCACAAGGAACTGGGAGCTCCTCTACCGTAAAGTATGAACTATAAAATTTTAAAAAGTAATTAAGAACTTTTGTCAATATTTAACAAGCTTTTAATAACCAGCTAAAGATAACTTTTAAAATGAACTTTATCTGACTTATTAAGATTTCAAAATCAGTTATTAATGTTTGATTTTATTTATTTGAGTTTGCTAATTTAATTAAATCATTTCCATTTTCTTTATTAATATTTATTGACTAAATTATTTTAATTTTATTAAATTTCGTTAACATTTATATTAGTTTTTTTTTTTTAAGATTTTCATATGCCTGAAATAGATATATCGATAAATATGATAGCTCGTGCTGAGTGTCTGAACATATTTATTCGTATATCTTTTAAGTTATTAATGTCAATGCGGCACCTTTCGATGAGTTCCATTGGGTTTATTGTAAATTTCTCTCTGCAATTCCATCAATAACTTTATATTTTAATTGTTTTTATTTTAAGGGTCTTTAATTTCAGGCTGTCTCATGGTTGAGCCAATGCTAGTAAAGATATATATGGGTGTTTTATATTAACGTAATGTGAAGCGTGTTAGCATACAGGGCAAAGTCCAACTGAATGCATGACCCAAAGGCGACGGTCATTGCTTTGCAATGTATGCAGATGTATTTCCTATGACATTGACCTCCTTAGCTCATTCCTGTACTGGAGGAGGATCATGTCCTTCGCATAATATCACGACGCAGATGCACATTCCAGACAGCATGGTTTTATGTTAGCATCTTCATATTGCATTGGTTGCGTCTGTGTATCTGGAAGCAGGCATTGGGTTGGCTGTGAACTTTTAGTCTGAGATTGAATGATTGTTTTGAAAAGTTTTTCAGTGAGAAATTTATGTAGTCTATCTATACTCAACATTCTAAAGTAAAATTTATTAAAATGTCCATCTGTGCGGACTTTCTTAAATAATAATTTAAATTTAAAAAAATAAATAAATCTAAGTTTAAAATTAATATTAAAATCAAGATAAATTTATGCCTCAATTTTCAATATTTATATATGTGCGTTAATAAATGTTTTTTGTGTGTTATTACTGGTAGTGGCTTAGTTTATTTTTTTAATATTAATAATATATTTTTAAGAAGTTATGTATTATTAAATCTCTGTCTCCTTGAGGTAGTGGCATAGGCTAATAGTCAATATAGAACAAAGCGGGATCTTAACAGTATCTGTGTACCATATAAATTTTCCAGGTTCGAATGGCCTGGTGGTGCCCTTGTACGGCAAATATGGTAAGACTCCAATATCAAAAAACTCTAACCGTTATAATATATATATATATACTCGTGTTTCAATAAAATACAAGAGCATAAACACCCTCCCCCTTTCATACTTCGTCTTTATTTTAACCCATCCTCTACCAATTTAAAAATCAGATATACTCGAATAAATAATGTAACAACTATATATACATGCTAGTGTATAAATTTTCCTTTTGTGAAACAGGGTTTGAAACCATAGTCACAATATATATATATGGATTTTCTCAAAATATGAAAATAAAGATTGATTATCATGAGCTAGAAGTTAAACAATTACAAATACGTTGGTCAGATTATTAATACAGATGGAAACATAATGGAGATGAAATTAATCATAGAATTAAAAAGGAAGATTTTTAATAAATATGTTTTACCAGTTCTTACATATGCATCTGAGACTTGGACACTTAATAAAAGAGCAATACAGAGAGAGACTTCAGACCACTCAAAGAAGTATGGAGAGATGCATTTTAGGAATAACAAGAAGAGATCGAAAACGCAATATATGGGTAAGAGAACAACAGATGTTACTGAAACCTCATTGAAAAAAATAAGACTGAAGTGGAGTTGGGCTGGACATATTGCTAGAAGAGATGATAATAGATGGACAATTGAAATCTTAAACTGAATTCCAAGGGATTTTAAAAGACCCAGAAAGACACCACATGGATGGATGGATGAAATAAGAAAGTGTTCAGGCATGATGTGGAGAAGAGAAGCTAAAGACCAGAGAATATTGATTGAACTTGGAGAGACCTTTATCCTGCAGTGAATTGATAATGGTTGATGATGATTTCAGCCTAGTTTAGAAAAATATTAATTTGAGCTAATTTATTAAATATTATTTAGTAATATATGTACATCCGCACATACTAATAGTTTACAAAAATGATATTAATTTGAGCTAATTTATTAAATATTATTTATAAAATATTAAAGATTTTAAGACTTCTCATTCGATAATTTAATATACAAAATTAACAAAGCGTATGACACACTTGAATGAGAAGCTATAAAGATACACAGAAATTATTACTGCTATGAATAGAGGCAAAAGGCCTTGAAAGCGCTTAGCTTGTAATAATTTCTGTGTATCTTTATAGCTTTTCATTCAAGTGTGTCATACGCTTTGTTAATTTTGTATATTAAATATTATTTAGTAATATTTATATATACATATGTATGGATATACATATGTGCCGATGTACATATAAATATTACTAAATAATGTTTAATAAATTAGCTCAAATTAATATCATTTTTCTAAACTAGGCTGAAATCATCATCATCAACCATTATTAATTCACTGCAGGATGAAGGTCTCTCCAAGTTCAATCAATCTCCGATCTTTAGCTTCTCTTCTCCCCATCATCCCTGCACATCTCACATGTGGTCTCTTTCTGGGTCTTTTACAATCTCTTGGAATTCAGTTTAAGATTTCAATTGTCCATCTATTATCATCTCTTCTAGCAATATGTCCAGCCCAACTCCATTTCAGTCTTTTATTTTTTTCAATGAGGTCTGTAACACCTGTTTGTTCTCTTACCCATATATTGCAGTTTCGATCTCTTCTTGTTACTCCTAACATGCATCTCTCCATACTTTTTTGAGTGGTCTGAAGTCTCTGTGTTGCTCTTCTATTAAGTGTCCAAGTCTCAGATCCATAAGTAAGAACTGGTAAAACACATTAAAAATCTTCCTTTTTAAATTTATGACTAATTTCATCTCTATTATGTTTCCAACTGGTTAATAATCTGACCAAGGTATTTGTAATTGTTTGACTTCTTCTAACTCATTATAATCAATCTTTATTTTCATATTTTGAGAAAATTTATATATATATACATTGTGACAGTGTGGCTTTAAATCCTGTTTCACAAAAGGAAATTTTGTATATAAGCATGTGTATATAGTTGTTATATTATTTATTCGAGTATATTTGATTTTTAAATTGGTAAAGGAAGGGTTAAAATAAAGACGAAGTATGAAAGGGGGAGGGGTGTTTATGCTCTTGCAGTTTATTGAAACACGAGTATATATATATTTGCTGTGTGGATGGATGGACGAATGAATGAAATTCAACAAATTTAAATATTATGTCGAAGATGGAAGATAATGCAGCTCATTTTGTTATAATAGCAAAAAGAGATCTTAAATGAAAAAAATATTAAAACTGTGTAGATTATTATCTAAAGAATGTAAAAAGAAAAACAAAAACGTAAAAGTCGAAAACAAATTACAGGTGATCAATGCAATTTCCTGACCTTGAAAAAGACAAAAAAGTGGTAAAAGCTTTTTGCTTTGTTTAAAAGAGAAACCGGACCTCAAAACCACATGGGTGATAAAGGATAAAAGAAAGGAATAAGAACTTTCTAGAAAAAAATGAGTCTACAAAAAAAGAAATATAGAGAATAATATATTTTTTGGAAAGGACAGTTCATCTGATACTGCTTTGAAGAAAATAATTCTCCATGCGTTATTACATCTATAATAATTTTTAATAATTATAATAAATAATTTTGCCAATACTGGAAAGAAGACGCTCCTGAAATATTTCAATGGTAACTTACTCCAAAGAGAATCAATACCAATTCATAAAATTAATTAGATTGAACACATAGGAAGTCACCAGCTGAACGAATTATTACCATTGTTTTAATATTTTTGTCATTATCTCAGGGGAAAACACAGGTAGTATAAACTTTTTTTGCATATATTTCTTTATTCCTATATTACCGCATTAACCATATGACAGTAAATAAAAGACTTTTAGAAAATGATCAACTGAGAAACTTCGTAATTTTAAAATAATGTTCCACATCTAAATAAATGGATTTGGACATAATTGCTTTTCTCTTGTAATTTTCTGTATTCATTTGTTAATATACACAGTGCGTGTGTGTATGTTTGGGTTTTATATATATAAAATATTTGAGCACAAATATTAATATTTATGATTTATCAGTTATGTTTGATATTAAAATTAATAGAAAGTTTATCCATATCTGTGTTGCTTCTTTATTTTGGGTTGTCTGCAGAGTGTATAAAAGTGGGTGGGGGTGTTATTTATATTTCCATTTTACTTGGTCAATTTCAGCTACTTTTGGATAGATTGGGGGAATGGGTTTTGATGATATGCCATAATTTCAAACAGAGAATAATTAATTTGATAAATAGAAGCTCTCATGTAATGTTCTTTTTGCTTTTTAGTTTATATAAACTCTTGCCATTTTAATGAAGCACCATCCGTCATTGTTAATTTTTTGACATTTACCATTAAGGTTTTTCTGTTTTTGTTGCCTACTTCGAATTTCATACCGTTTGCTTGTTTTTTTTTTTTTAGAATTTGTTTGATTTTTAATTTGTTTACCTTAGGTCTCCAACCTATGCCCGTGGGCACCATGGTGCCCGCAGACCATTTTACGTGTGCCCGCCACTATCAGACATGATAAAAATTTATTTATCTCATACAAATAAATTTAATTTTTAAAATTTCTTGTAAATTATTGTATTATATTGTAATCAAATTGTAGGGCATACTATACTTTTACACAGCAAAAATATAAACGTTAATTATAAGTTAAAATTTTATTTTTGAAATAAATATTTTTTTGTACATTATGTGTATTATTAACAATATCCAACTATAAATTTACATTGAAAAAAATAAATGGTGCCCGCCAACTGGCTGGTATTATAGAATGTGCTCTTAAGTGCAAAAAGGTTAGGGATCCCTGCCTTAGGTGTTAAAATTTTTATGGGGGATTTGTTCTATTTGTCACCCTAGGCAGTTTAATTATCCGTTTCTCACCTCAGGCATTTTAATTTTCCATCAATTTCAGCTGTCTCTAGCATTTTAGTTTTTAATCAATTTCAGCGATTCATTTTTAATGTATTTTTACTGATCTTGTGCGTGTGTGTACTTTTTTAAAATTTACATAGCATTTTAATGTATTTTATGTGGTTTTTTCACTTGATTGGCCTTAGGCTAAATTTTTCTCTTACTTTTGATATCTTGCCTTAGGCATTTCAATGGTTATTTTGTGTACTTTTCCCAATTTTGTATTTGTGTACTTTTTAAAAATTTACACATTATTTCACTTCTGTGTGTGTACTTTTTAAAAATTTATGTATTATGTCACTTGATTTTATACTATCCTCAGGCAAAATTTTTTACTTGATTTTTTACTTAGTTTTGATATCTTGCCTTAGGCAATTTAATTTTAATTTTTCCATTGATTTCAGCCATTTTTGTATAGAAATTTATCACTTGCAGGTTTTTTGGTGGTTCTGCAGTGTCACCTGGTGGCCACAGCATGCCATCCCAACACTACCGGTTTTAAATACTACTTTAAACACTGGGGTGACTAATCCAGAAATTGTAGACTTTTTGAAAAAATTGTGAACTTATTTTAGTGATAATATTACTACTACATTTATAAATTCACAGTTTAAAACTCTTGGGTATATGTATTTATTGACAGGTTTTTTGTTTTTTAGCAAATTTTTATTTCTCTTTTCAATTTCTTATTGGATTTAAAGAATAGGGGTGTGAAGGAAGGGGAGAGAGATGAAATAGTGGTGTGAGGGATGAAGAAAAATATGCAATTTACAAAATGTGAATTAATTTCAAATAACCATTTTTTTATTTATAATTGAAAAAAAAAAAATTCAGAAATTTGGATTCTTTTTATTTTTAGAAAATCTTTTTCCAAGTGAGGGAGCAGGGTAGAAAACTATAATCTGGACTTGGGATTTGTATTAGTGAATATTAACATGACTAAATATATAAATTCACTAAGTAATCTAAAATCTCTTAGAGTTAGTTTTCTGTGATAGATTTTTTTGGCCAATTTTTTTTTTTTTTGTAAATTCAATTTGAATTTAAAAAAACCGTCAAAGATGAAAAAAGGTAGCATTTTGGTACCCCCACATTACAATATATATATTTTTTTAAATAGAAATTAATTTCAAAATAAACACTGTTGTTGATTTTAAATAATTTTGGAAACAATAGTCTTGATTTTCATTAAATAGTTATATTGTTTTTTAGTTTTTAATAAAAAAAAAAATCCAAATCTATAGAAGATAAGTTTTATAGTAATCTTTTTTTTTTAGTCTGCCAGTTTAAATGAAAAGCCAATAAGAAAAAATATTTACAAAATTTTAAAATCATCCAAATTTCTAAAACAAACCTGTCACTGAAAAGAACTTATTTGAAATAAATAAGACATGCAAACAATTCACTCCTCTCTTTCTTCCTCACTTTTTAAAAATCCAATAAGAAAAATGACATTAGAAATTTGGTAATTATAACGTAATCGGGCTTGGCCACTTGATGGCGTTGTTGGCAGTCAAAAATAATACAATGTACAGTTTTCGGGGCCGTGTGATTTTTAAATCACTGTTTTTTTTTTGGTTATTAATTTATTGATTGCTATAACTTTTTTTTCATGCGTTTTTAATTTTGTATTTAGTAAACGACAACCTTTTTTTTTATATTTAAATCGCTGTTTTTGGACAAATTATCATCATTCCTCCTTTTTTTAAAAATAAAACGTTTAATTTTAATTTTGTCTTTACAAAACAACAACCTTTTTGCATTTTTTAAACATACATTTAAACTTTTTTGGAGGGAGGGATGGGTTTAGGGTTAGTTTTAGGGTTAGTTTAGGGTTAGTTTTAGGGTTAGGGTTAGTTTGTAATGCTAAAATAAAAAATATCAAGATCATAACCATAGTCGGACAAAAGAAAGAAACTCAAGCTTTTTTAAACAACAACAAACACATATAAATGTCTTCTTTACTTATTAAACATGTTTATAATATGTGCTTTCTATGAAATTTACAAAAAATCATGTATATTTTTATTGGACAGCAGAAATACTCGGCTTCTGTTTTTGGCAACTGTGGAAAAAGTTATGCGATCGCCAGCCATTTTATGAACTACGTGGTATTTCACGTGAAAACGAGATTTCGCACGCAAACTCGGCTGAATTCGTGTTGACGTACCCTCAGCAAACTTTTACACATTACACCTTCTCTAAATAAGGGTGTGGCCATTTGGAAAATTACTATAAAGTCAGGGTTTTTAAATTCATTACAAATACAAAGATTGTGTAACGTACATTGTAAAAATTTGACTAATCAAACTACACACACATATATATCAAACTGTACACGCTAGATAAGTGTGTGGAGAAATAGGCCGTATTATTTCTGCGTTGTGTCGTCATCAATGGCCTTCTAATGGCTAAGACAAATATAGATGTTTTCTATAGCCGTAAGTCAGGCCTTGTAAGCGGCATTTGTTAGGTGTTTTGGCGAGCCAGAACGCCATCAAGTGGCCAAGCCCGATTACGTTATAAGAACCAACAATTTTTTAAATATAAAATCATACAAATCAAATCTCAATCATATAAAACTGGTTGTTTAAATTAGGGAATGTACAGATGTCATGTTTTTTTAAAAAGCCATTAAGAAATTTACAAAATTTTCAAGATAATGTCCAAAAAGAACTCTTGTCAATTAGAAATCAAAAGAGCTTTGAAATTATAAAACAATCAATTTTGTAAGTCAATATTAGATATATAATGGCTAGAAATCCAAAGAAATTTTGAAAACTTACATTTGTTTTTTTTTTAGAAATTGAAAAAAAAAAAAAACCAACCAAACAAATACTACTAAAAGTTCACAAAAAAAAAAAAAAAATTAATAGTAAAAGGTTTTAAATTACACAATGAGTTTATGAATTAAGTCATAGGTACCATTAAATGACAAATCCCTATTTTTCATCTTTCAATTGTTTCCCAATTCTAGCATTAAAGTCTTCCCTGACAGTTTTAAAATGTTTGGGCTGATCAAAACCTTTTTGTACATCCATATAAAAATACTTTACTTCTTTATCACAATAAGAACTTGTGGCATAAACCTGAATTATCTGGATTTAATATTGGCTATTAAGTTGAATAACTTAATCTTGCCACTCTTTGATACATATGTCTCCACAATATTCTTTTACTTTTTTTGTAATGAACATTCATTGTTTGTGCCTTTGTAGTACAGTACATGCCCACTTTTTAAATCAGTTGTCTTTTCACTTTTTCTTTTAACTTCATAAAGTCCAATAATATTCCATTTAATATTAGACATTTCCATTTCTTGCAATCTTCCACTTGAAAATGATCTATAGTTGCAAGTATCTAAATAAACGGTTGTCATCAAATGGCAACCTGCTGCAATCAGGAGATTTTTTAGCACTTTCTTCCTTTGGCCGCCATTCTGCCTTGGCTGGCAATTTTACAACCTCCTGGCAATAAGGGCCATGGGTTATTTTTATCTGTATGATTGTAAATATCACACAAAGAAAAATATTCACACACACTTATTCTGCCTTCAAGAAAATTTAACTGATATTTCAGTTAAGAACTGTCAGGCAACTGAATCTTAAACTCAGAGATAAAAAGCCAATAAACTCACTTTGCTGGCTAATATGTTTGGTGAGCAGTCCATCCGTGTTCATATACTATATGAATAATCACATAGTAATAACAGATGCAGTGACTAGAATGTGTGGACATTAGGAATTTGCCCTGCTTATATCCTTTAAGTCCACTAAGAAGAATCAAAGGGTCTTTCAATTAACAGAAATTTTTTTTCTGCAGCCAGAAGTAGGAATAAGATAAGTAATATGGTAAAAGACATTTCATTAGGAATATGAAAAGTAATGCTAATGATAAAAGTGGTGGGAGCAGAAATTTTTTTTAAAGATAATGTTGTTAGATATGAAACATCAAATAAGAGATAGCTTAATAAAAAGTCAGATATTTTGTTAAAATTACTGAGATATAAGTAAGATATTGATTATGTTTATTAAATGCGACTAGTAAAAAGTAAACTGACATGAATGTCTAGTTTATATGAATCAGTAATTTTGAAAGATACATTTTAAATATGACATTATAAAAACTTATTGATTTAGGAAATTTTTGAGAGGAGGATAAAAAAAACATTTTACTTGAAAAATTTAGATTTGTACTTTTGAGCTTAGGGTGTCCTTCAGAAATTTAAATGCTAAGCAAAAGAATTCAAAATGAAAAATGAAATTAGATAAGTAGATGAAAGTACAAATATTATTAAATTGTTAGATTTTCATAAATATGAAAAAAAAGTTTTATAAATTATTGGTAATAATTTTCGAAAAATTATATATATTTTTAGAACATTGTTTTATGTCTCACATTTAATGAAATCATTTTTAGAGTATTATTGGCTCATAATAATAAATTTTAATTTTGAAGAATAAAAAAAAAATCAGAAAGTTTGTATTTTTAATTCACACTCATTCATTTTCCAAAACATTTCACAAAATTTCAAAGTAAATAGTTGGGGAATTTTATTTTTACACAATCATAATTTGTGATAAATAACTATAATGTCACATTTATCTCTTAGGTCCCACCTTATTTACCTTCAAATAGATAATCAGTATTACTTCAATTTAGCAATATATCAGTGTTTTGGATGATTGATATTATTCAAATAGTCACCATTATATAGTGTCATTATTATAATAGCTGTGTTTTAATAGAAGTTGTATGTTATATATTTTATAAAGTAATTTGATAGCAAATTATAATTTGAAATAAAAAGTAATTTAAAAGCAAAATCCAGTTTAATACTTTTACATGGATAATTTTTTTTTTTGTTATTATTAAATAGACATGCTAACATTACTACTGCATTAGATCTAAAAATAAACTGATTTTTGAAATATTCCATTTCTTTTTTTTTAATGTAAATTTCCCAATTTTATGTTTGAAGTTTTGAAGTGTAGTATGTGTGTATGAGGTGTGGGTGTTTTGAAGTGTAGTATGTGTGTATGAGGTGTGTGTGATTATTTTCATTATTTTTAATTTTTTTTATTGCAGTGTACAATGTAACAATAATGTTTGCTGAATGGTATATTACTTCATTATATGCTATCCAAAAAAATGTAAATAAACAAAAAATAAAAACATTATAACTCATGAATTTAATAAGTTTTATTGTTTTTATCACAAACAATATGGCAATAGCCATTTTTTCTTTTTGGAGCACTCGCAGTAAGTCTAATATGATTTTGTTTATTAATATTTTTTTCATGTATACTTTTTTTATAAGCTTTGTTTATAATATTTATTGTTTACTATTCTGAGAATACAATAGTTTTCAACATTCACTTCTATATAACATGTTTTTTATGTGTGTTATATGCAGATACAAATTATAGTATAAACAAGATTTTAAAAAAATCTAATTATTAATAATAAATTGAGAAAACACATTACATATGTATTTACTCTGTGCCGTCACATTTTTTGAAATAAAATGGAAGAAGTATCACTATAATGTCCACAGAAATATTTTATTAATTAAATTTTTTTCCCAAAATTCACTATTGTATGAAAAAAAAAATTTTTTTAACATGGTTATAACTTTAGTATTTCAGGAGCACAACAACTGTGATCGCAAATGTGATTTTTTTTCCATTATTTCTCTAATAGATGATTGATTCTTTTTGAACATATGCCCTACTTTATCATTTAAGAAACGTATTTTATAAAATTCTCTTCAATTAAATTTAGAAAATATTTTACTAAATATTCTAATTGTGGAAGAGAAAAAAGTGAAGAAAGAATGCTTAAGCTTTCAACTTAAATAACAAGAAAATATAGTTAATAAACAAAATTATGCTAGATTTAGTGAGGTATTGAAGATGAAAAAATGATTGCTTTCGTACTATTTGAATAAAGATTTACAAAGTTGACAAATTTTAATGTTTTATATTTTACTAGATAGGCATATTCCCTGTGTCATCTTCAACACCCAACCCACCTGGAGCCCGAACTTATGGAAAAATATTTATTTTTAATACTTTTTTCCATGTAATATATATAGGGCCTTTTTGAAAATTCAAACAGTGTAACATTAAAGTTGAATAAAATTAAAAAAATGACATCAAACACACATATTGTACTGGTCGGTTCGCATGATCACACAACTCGATCTAGAATCTGAACACAAATATCTAGAGTCCAATCATGCATGAAATACACATGTCAGGAACACTCATGAACTCTGCCCTGTATGCTCAGCTTCCAGATTTAATTACTTATGAGCAGCAACTCCAATGATACTAGATTATTTAATTTATTTCCGGCCAACATCACACAACGGAGAAACAAAGAGACTCAAGGGAAATTCATGGCAAGTGCGTTTATGCATACAATAAAGGCACATATATATTTAACATTAGCAGGATCTTATCACTTTTTAAATTACGACATTAATAATTTAATAACTATATATTAAATTTAACTAAATCAATTAAATAAAGAAATTGCAATGATCAGAGATGTTTGCTTTATATTATATTTAATAATAAAGATAAATAGAAAGTCAGAAATTTATACATTGAATTATATTAGATAATTAGCCTCATATTACAAGAAAGTTGTGTGGTGCTGCTAGCCTCATATTACAGGTAAGTTGTGTGGTGCTGCTTTTGCACTTTAACACGGATATTTACAAATAAGTTTATAGATTATTACTTTTGATGTAGTGTTATGATATTTCAATAAACAATCTAGCGGGATAGTGTAGTATACAATTATAACAATTTGCCCGAATTATAAGAGAGAAACACAATCTTGACTGATTTTGGGATGATTTACTGTAACGATAAGATTTGTACATCCACTCAACAAAATCCAGAGTATACCCTGTGAATGACATTTCCCCAGTGACACATGAGTTCATTTTAGCCGTAGGCCAGCAGTAACAAAAAGGGTGCAACAAGAGACTCAGGGGATAAATGATCAAAGTACTATTAAATTAGCTGAATAGGCAAATATACAGCCAAATGAATTAATAATACATTAATAATTAACTACCAAGTTTAATAGAGAGGATTTCACATATATAAAATGATGCACAAATAAATTTATATGGAGTTGGATGCAAACGAATTTACTAACAATGAGGACATAGAAATGAGTTTGTATTTTAAATAATAATTTAATAAAGAAAATAAAAAAAAAAATTATAAATAAAATACACAAAATTATATAATTGGTACATGGAAAATTACGCTCGCAGACGTTATTTAGTTAATGACATTGTTACTTACATGTTATCTCAATATATGTGTTTAATAAAATGATGTGGGATATTTATGCTTATGCCTATGTTAATATGCCAAATCCTAGCTATTTTGTAGTTTGCTAAATCATATGGAACATATTAGCCAAAGTTATATATCTGTCTATATATATATATATATAACAGATTAAAGGTGGAACACATAATCAGGCTCGAAGATATGCAGTCATCGTGTTAACCTAGATTATGGTTCAGCTTATCGCTGAATAAGTTTTTAATGTAAGGGAGAGAGAACTGGTTTACTTTAGGTCTACTTATAAAGACTATGGCACACATTAAAATAGTAATAAAACTAAAGTAGGTGCAAATGCATCGTTATTCACAGACTTCAGCATTGAATGCTCAGTGCCCTAAATCCGAATGACTTGCTACGAATATGAGGGAGTCGGATAAGCTTTAATACAATAATCAGGACCCTTGTATTCCAATTCTAAAAGAGTTTGCTTTACCCGAAACTAAGTGGGCGAGCGTGACCACCAGTGACTTATTGGGAAACATGCAGCAAGCAGAAAGTACTTAATAAGGACACAGTCTCAACCTATACATATATATATATATATATTATGTAAATACTTTAAACTAACTTAACATGCCTTAAGATAGCGTTTATTTGCATATCTATATAACCCAGTTTTCAAGATTAGTATCTCAAATATACTACTTAGGGACTAAATTACTTAGCAACCCAGCTTAAGTTAACACTTGCACCTTATATATAAATAAATCTAGGGAGAGAAAGTATATTTGAAGGATAATTACTTATAAAACATTATAAATATGCTTTAATAATATTCCTGTGGCTAATTTATATGACATACGGTTTACATATGTAGAAAGTTATAATTCATAACTCTAGTTAAGCAAACTACATCTTTATCTAGGCTGAAACTAATTACTACAATATTAATAAATAAATCAATCAGTTAAAATAATACTTCCAAACAGCAAGTTAAGGATAATAATTCCATAATTTAATATTAAATGAAGACACAAAAATATCTTCACAAAAAAGTAGGCCAAAATTATATATATAAATACTCGTCATTTAGTTATTTGGCATATTAATTACATATAATAATGAAAGACAAAATTATGAAAGTGAATTAAAATAGATTTAATAGGCATAAAAGACCACAGAAATATATATATATATATAGCTTGAATTAAACTATTAAAAGGGTTTTACATTTTAAGAGTGATTTTAAATTATAAATTTTGCATTCAGACAAGATTGAGTTTTACCTAGATTAGTATTTGATAGATTTTACAGAATTTAGAATACAGATTTTAAATGTAGAGTTCTTATATAGCTAGCTTAGGTAGATATTAGAAAGTTAATAATTTATTAACAACTCTGCAGAAATTTGTTACCAATTGTCTTTCATCGCATCTTCAGGCACATAGGACAGTATGTTGGCATTCTTTCTTTTTAAGATAGATGACTTGGTCTTACATGGAGATTTTATGGCAGGCTGCTTTGCTGGGATGTTCATCGCATTTTTAAGGACCTCACTCCCATTTCTAGCAGGGAAAAAGTGGTATGTTGATGCCTTTCTAACCCACTATTTCAAAAGATAAAATCTGAGTGGATTCAGCTTACAACTTTACATTATATATTGTAATGTTCAGGTTTGTACATTTGCTCAACAGAGTGAGAGTCGGAGCCAGAGAACCAAAAGCTGACCAAGCGGGATAGTAATATCCTGCGTTTGATCATACCTCAACTTTTTTACCCGTGCTTCCAAGTCAACCCGTTGCAAATGACATGCCTGAGGCTACACTTTATATCTCTTTATTCACATTCCAGCAATAGCAAAGTGGTAAAACAACCCATTGCAAATGACATGCCTGAGGCTATACTTTATATCTCTTTATTCACATTCCAGCAATAGCAAAGTGGTAAAACCTGAGACATCCCCCCCACACACATATTATATTTGAACGAGCGATTCATAAAGTAATGAGCAAGAATGGAGATTAAGAGAAATTTATATTTCATAAATCTAATGTAACAATTAACATTTCATAAAGCAAGGTAAATTAGGTACATCACCCGCGGGTGAGTGGATACGTATGGTTACAAAGAATATGATAACGCATATTATATTGCTCACACGCAGGTGAATGAACCTTGGGCTTATAAAGAATATTAATGAATAGTGAGTAAATGATAACGCAAATTACATATATACTACTCATACGCAGATGAGTGAATCCTCAGGATTACAAAGAATATGATAACGCAGATTATATAAATTGCTCACACCCTGGTGAGTGAATACTTAAGATTTACAATATGTTTAAATGGATTATGAATTTGCAGAATGAACAATATGCTTATACCATCCTTCATGTTACACTAGAATATATACATAATTAAGACACAATGTCTAGGGCCGAGTGATTTGACCTCCAACCAAACTCATTGTAAGGTTACGTAGATTATGAGATAAACTATTTGTCTTCTCTCTATCAAAATTTACTCCATGAACCATGTCAGAAAATTGGCAATGGCTAGAGTGATTAATTAAATGAGCAACAGCTTGGAGTTATTATTAAGTTTAAACAGCATTGATAAAGATATTTTATCAATATATATGTAATTACTACACAGATAAACCATTAACTCAAGATTCCGAATTGGATCAAAGCTGATGTTAATTTTTGTGGAAGGCTGAACTGATGATGGTAGTCAAACTTTGGATTCTGTGGTGTTACAGGCTACAGTACCAGAATATGCATGTCTCGAATGTGTTCTTAATTGAGGTTCAGTACCTAGTAATTGGTTCCTCAGACCACGCTACTTGGTGTAATATGAGGAGCCCCATTTATTCAAGTGAACAGAACAGTGGCTTAACGAGACCTTGGAATGCTTTGGTTTCTTTAAATAAATAAATGTCACTTGCCTAAACTTACGAGGCATGAACTTGATGTGGAATCTATCCTGATGTAGGCCATTATGGGTATAGTAAGAAGCTAAGCATATTTATGCTAACTAGCAACACATTCGCCACGTTAAATTTAATATTTCCTAAATTAATTATGCCAAATATTAGCTTTTATCAGTGCCACTACCACTGGTCAGTTCATAAATAATTGATTTGGTCATACTACAAAGGCAATAATAGGAATCTGATTCAAGGTTATCTATATAGCTAATCTCCAATAAAAAAGAGTTACAGCAAATATAAGGATTTACTAAAATTTAAAATATTACTTATATGCTGTATAGAATTATGCCTAATATTAAACAAATATTGATTTTTAAATAACTTAAGCAAAATATTCATTTTTAAATAACTTACGCAAAATATTCATTTTTAGATAACCTATTCTGTGTATTATAAGTAAGTGGCCTATTTTGTGTATTATAAGTAAGTGGCTCACTAATAATAGTTTGATTTCAGAAGGGAGTTTTGCCCATATTTGTTTATATTATAATATTCTAACATAATGGAAAGATGCCTAATCGCCTCTCCAATAATTATTAAACTTCACAAAACTTCATTCTGATGAACATAGCATAAATTAATAAACATGAACTTAAAACTATTGATGGCATAAGAACAAATTGCAGAAAACTATCAAAGTTATACCTTAGAAATAAATAAGAATTTGTGTGAATTGTTTTATAGAACCTAAATATTTATGGTTACTTAAATATTCATGATCAAGCAAGAATTTTGAGAGTGTGCTCTAAGCTTTAAAGTAAATTTAACATAAACGGTTTAATAACAATTTTTTTTTCACCCTTACTTTGTAATTACAAATAAGCTAAAACTAATTGCATTACGGTGAAACTTTTAAGTTTATTAATTAGCAGGCTTTTTTTTTATCTATTCTATCTTTTAGACTTAGCGCTTTCAGAGCTCTTGCAGCTCCATATTCATAGTTCTTTTCATATTGTTAACTATATGCAAATGCATGCAAATTGCTTATATCATCTATTTTTTCGAAATCGCGAAGCACGTGTCCTTTTTGTTTATTGCTCTGGCATCACTGGTGGTGAAACATGCTTCTTTGACCTTCCTCTTGACATCATTTCTTTCTGTGCATACGATGTTGGCTTTAGAGGGCTCAAATTTGTGGTTGTGTTCCTGCTGATGGTCAGCAAATATTGAGCCGCCTTCTTTTTTGGTTGTAGCTTTTGTGTATACATATTTATGCTGAGCCATTCTATTGACCACTGTGGCCCGAGTTTCCCCATAATAAACTGAATCACAACCTGTCTGCGGGCACACAATTCTATAAACTACATGGGGGGGGTTTCTTCTATGTTTCTTTTGTCTTTAGTATTGTTGATGAGCGTATTGGTGTTTGGAGGGGTTCTGAATCCGAGTTTGAATTCCTTCTGTAATATTTTACTGAAGTTTTTTGCCACTACAGGTATGTAGAGTATAGTCAGATGTTGTCTGTCTTCTTTTGTGTTCTGTTGCAGTCTTTTATAAAAGCTTTCAATCCTGTTGGTTATTGTTCTATGATCAAAACCCACACCTATTAAGTCCCTGATGTAGCTGGTGATGTTGTTTTTCTTGTCTGACTCTAATTTACACAGGTGGTGATTGCAAAATAAGAAGGCAGGCAGCCCTGCGAGTTTGTAAGATTTAGGCGATTTTGAGAGTGGATGGAGACAACCTCTAACGCATAAGGGTTTAATTATTCGGAATAAGAAGGCAGACAGCCCTGCGAGTTTGTGTGATTTAGGCGATTTTGAGAGTGGATGGAGACAACCTCTAACGCACAAGGGTTTAATTATCATAGAATAATTAAATGCCATCTTCTCTCTATTGATTTTCAAATCGAGATACCAGACCATGTTTTGCTCATCTTCATATGTGCAATTAAACATAAGGTTGGAAAGAGTGTGGAGTTCCTGTAAAATCTCTTTAGTTGAGTTTTCCGGTGCTGCCATGAATATGTCGTCCACATATCTGCTGTAAATTATGTTTGGTGCTGCTTTCTGGAACTTTGGAATCACCTGTTGTTCAAAATGATCTAGAACGATGCTGGAAACAACCCCACTCAGAGGGAGCCCCATGGGCCATCCGTTGTTCATTCTGTACCATTTGTTTTCGTAACGCTAAAATATTTCCGTCTAGCCATTTCATAAAATCCACAATAAATCATGCTTTGGGAACTGGACAGTCTTTCTTGCTTAGCTCATGTTCTATTATTCTAAGTGATAGTTGTCTGTCGATGGAACCATATAGCTCTGTAATATGCTGCAATCCTGAATTCTTGAGTAATCGTTGCATTTTTGATTTTGTCCACAAATTCAAATGATGATTTAATTGCGAATGATCCAAAACCTATATATTCAATCAACCATTTATTAACCAATTTGGCTGCATTGAAGTAGTGGACACCACCAAAGTCCAACATTAGCCTCAAAGGTACTTCCTGTTTATGCAGTTTTGCATTAGCAAAAATTCTTGGTTGTACGGTTGCGGAAGGGTAAATTCTATAATACTCGGCCCTGCTGAGGCTAGTATTTTAAATAATATAATGATATACGGACTTGATTAGTTAGCTAGCATTTAATTTAGAATTGGTTTAGTAATAAATTAGCATATTCTGCAGAATGATTTACTGGTAATACTTGGTAGTAAGTCTTTCAGGGTATTCTTTACTGCATGTCTTCTCTCTATTAAGTCAGACTGGACTATTTCTAGATTTAAGTCGGGATGTGGCTTTTCTATTACTTGTTTGCATCTGTTCTCTATTACTTTGGTCAAGGATTCTCTAGTACTTCAGGTGCAGCTTCTCCCTCACTGGGCCAGGGTGGAGGTTGATATTTTCCATTCAGTAGAATAGTTTTTCGTGGGAAACAGATGATGAGGCTATCTTCCCCTAGCCCACAATTCTTATCTTAACAGCCTTCAGTAATTGTTTGGTTAGAATTCAGTTGGTCATAGTAATGCAGGAGCAGCTCTCTGATTATTATTCTTCACGACTTGTTTGAAAAAATATGCATCTGAACTTTTTTAATGGCTACTACAGGCTTTTTTATATCCTATTTTTGACAGTATCACCCTCCTTTTTTTTTAATTGTGCAATATCACTTGTTTACTGACTTCAAACTTCGCCTTTAACTAAATTTTCTACTTTTTTAATATTCGCCACAGCTAAATCTGGAGTTAAAAGCTCTATTCCCTTGGATTTCCCAATTGCACTTAGTATGAATTTATGCCTGACTGGATTTTCTAATTTGTTTTTTCCTATTCCCTTGGATTTCCCAATTGCACTTAGTATGAATTTATGCCTGACTGGATTTTCTAATTTGTTTTTTCCTATAATTTTAAATGAGGTCAATTTTCAGCTGAAAGATTATTTTTAAATGAAATGTTAAAACCCATAAACAACTTACAGCCTGTGTAATTTTAAACAAACAATAGAAGTTTAAAATTATTTAAATGAATATTAAAACTTAAATGAATAATTTTATAAATTTATGTTTATTATTTTGTTATATACATAAATTCTAACTACACACTGCTATGTTTACTTCAGTTTTAATAAACATAGGAGGAGAATGCGTGTATGCTATCCATGACTGCATCTTCATATTATAGTTAACAAGGTGATTGATTATACATGCATATACTCGACAATATTACAAGCACACACAAAAGTTTTAAATTAAAGAAAACACACAATCTGGGTGAAACAGAAATACACTATTATAGAATATAGTAGATGAAACAGACAGGTTGATAGATCTAACTGTTTCCGACCATCGACTATAAAATTTGGACTATTTATATTTTTCCAATTTTAACTATTTGGTTGTTTACGAGCTTGTATGCAGCTGCGAGTTTGTATGCAGCTGGAAAATCCATTAGCTTATCTGAGAAAAACATTTAATTACTAACTTTCTAATTTTAATTTTGTTTTTCTACCTTTTACTTCCCTAGTTTAATATGCTGGTTGAATGCATTTTGTTGACAATTCTATTAAATTCTAAGAATTGTTTTTGCAAATTTAGGATTATAAAACTAAACTCATGGTTATTTTAGGACATCTACGGTGGTCTAATTAAAATTGTATACAACTTAAACTAACAGCTGAATTTATAATTAGTCCAAAACTAATTCTTCTACTGTATATGTAGGACACTATTATCTGGAATACATTTATATATATATGTGATTTCAGTATAATAAAATATGATTAATATTTTAGATCTGCAATATATACATATACCAATTTAATTAATGACTTCTCGCTCACATATATATGTGCGATCATACATATATAGTTGTTTAATGTTTGTGTAGTGAAACAGTAAGATATGCCTTACCAATCTTAGTTTCACCTTGCCTTCCTGTTTCCTATCCTCATGCCTTATTTAAAACCCTAATTTTATCATATTGTGTGTGTACTGCGTATATTTGCCGAAATCCCGCCTAAATTTATGTCTAATGGTGTGCCTGGAGTTTTATAATAATTAAAATTGTCTTTAAACGGTTTTATTTTCAAACCGTCAAGTATATATATCACATATATATGCTTGTACAATAAAGTAGGCCACATATTCTCATCTACACACATACTGTGATAATACTTAAAATATGAAAATAATTGTTGTTTAAAGTTAGTTTGTTTTGAGTCTGTTTATCTTGTGATATTATATTAGCTATATTTGTTTGCATTTAATAAAATAATATCACTGATAAATAGATTCTGGACATTAAATTCAAAAGAAAGTTATAAATATAACATTTTATTTAGTTTTCCAAAATCATGCCATTTTTCTTTTTAAATCAGTGAGGGTAGGGAAATAACAATAGTGGCTAATTTTAACTATATTGACGCCAGTTTTACTAGTAGATTTTGATAAGATTAAAAAAAAAAAACACTGCTTACGAGAGATTTAATTAAAAAATGCAGTCCGTGTTTTCCAATTTATTAATAAATTAAGGAATGGATTTTACCACTGCAGGGTTAGATTATAATCAGAGAGAGAGCATATAAATAGGACTGATTGGTGATTATAATTAATTAATCTGCCTGATATTGTGACAGCAAAAGTTATTTCTGTAATTTTGAAATTGATATTTTCTGATAGCTTGTTTTATTTGTGTTATCAGACTGACTGGCTTGTTTGTTAGTTTAAAACAAGTTTTGAAATTGTTTAACATTAGAATGACGAGGTAAAAGGGCAGCAGGCTGTTTTCCCTCTGGAACCAGTGCCTTGGCCAGCCGTCATTCACCATCCGATGTCCTGTCACAGTACCAACAAACCCAACTGAACCAGCCCAAAGAATGCTCCTGAAATCTATGTACTAACTGCTGCTGCTGAACAACAAACCCAGGAAAATCAAAATTTGCTTAAGAACTCTAGTACAAATTTGGAAATGACCACGGATGGATCTGAAAGAATGAGGTAATAAAGTTAACCCGAGATCTCGTGAAACTTTCATACTATAGCTAATAATTTTTATATA
This sequence comes from Epiperipatus broadwayi, assembly GCA_028023455.1. Lineage (NCBI taxonomy): Eukaryota > Metazoa > Onychophora > Udeonychophora > Euonychophora > Peripatidae > Epiperipatus > Epiperipatus broadwayi. The sequence continues at coordinate 14,655,061 of JAQFVV010012399.1, read as the reverse complement.
CTCCATAATATGTATTTATTCAAGTGACTTTTAATGCATGCTGAACTTGTGCTTGGGTTAATTTTTTATATATATATATATATCGGTAAATGTTTTATTTAAATCTGTATTGTAATGGTAAATATCTAATTAATTTCTTTAGGCAAATGCGAATTACGTAGGGAAGTTAAATAATGCGTGGTTGCCATCTTAATCTATTAAACTGCAAATGCGCATTTCCCCCCTCCCATTTATTATATATGTTTAAAAAGTATTTCTTACGTATAATAAATTTGTTAGAATAAGTATTTATTTCTCTAAGCTTTGTTGAGAGTCTGCTGGCAATTAAAATATGAAATTTGAGAGAGAGCTATTTCTGTTCTTTAATAAATTGCCCTTTTTTTTTTACTAAGTATATTTTAAAATTTAACTGTGTTGCTAGTGAATGTGCTTGGGTGCTGAAACCTTACAATTTTCAAAGGTCGTCAACGGTTAAATCTGTTTCCCCTATTTTATTTACTCCGCCGTTTCCAGTACTGTGCTATAATGGCATATGGGAATTATTTCGCGTACATCCCCACATTACAAAGCGCCTGGGTGTGGTCCAGGCTTGAGCTGTGAGTGGGCTAGAGATGCCTCAAATAAAAGGCGAAATGCTTATCCAAAGCCAAGACCTTTTTCTTCATAGTATATTATAAAGTTGCATACTCAGAAACTGCACCCCCTACTCGGCATTATATCGCTGGCACCACCGTACATTTCCCTTAATAATTATTTTACATGAATTCTATTATTTTAAATGAAATTTTAAGTCCGTTCAGCATAGCTCGATCTTATAATTTAGCTAATCACTTCGCTAGCGACTCTGTTTTCCATTTAAGATTTCAATTTAAATAATTTTAGAATATTAAAATTCTGTTAAAGACTTTACATGACTCGCACATGCCTACCGTGTCAATGTATTTTGGACACGATATAAACTATAACCTAAGTACGAGGTATCAGCCATTTTGTTTGCTTTCGTATATAACTATTAAATTTATAGCTAAAATTTTAACATTTAATTATTAAATATTATCTTTAAATTTATTTCTTTTCTTTATTTACTTGGGGTGCAATATAAATTACATAGCATATTAGACTTATCTTGGGCACATCTATAAGTTATTGTTAAATGAACCTAGGGCTATTTTAGATTTAGAGTCTTTTGTTTTCTCCCTGATCACCAGCACCGGCATGCAGTTATACTATTAGTAGCATCAAATGCGTTATCACATAGAGGGCATTGTGGAGTTTAGATTTTGGATTTGGGCTTGGAATTTCTGGGAGGTAAGCCTTTCTAGTGTTGAATTCCATGTCTAGGGTATAAATTCTGCAGTATGTTAGCGGGATAGACGAGTTTTGACCGTTACATAGTAGGTACTCTGAGAGGGTTTAAATCTGGCATAAGTATAGGTATGAGGGTAAAATAAGTGAAACAGACAAGTGTCTAAAGTTGTGAAACAGACAAGTGTCTAAAGTTGACTGTTTCATATCCCAAACATACTTTAAAAAAAAATAAAATAAATGCCTTTACTTAAATTTAGATTCCAATGCCAAAATCTTGGGACTACTGTTATCAACTTGCTTTACACTCATTCCTCTCTGAATATATCCTACATTTTACTAATATTCTGATGCTGACCAATAAAGAAAAACAAAAATGGATGAAAACAGACATTGATCTAAAATAATTAGTGGAAATATAATGTAAAATAATTAGAAAATCAAACATAAGACAAAATTTTTTTAATGCTATGTGTGTTGTTAGTAACCCCTGGATTTGATTAGTTATGATTATAAGTGAAAAGTGTGGGGGGTGATCCATACACCTTTATGGTTTAGTTCAGGTAGGATCTGGTGGTTGATCGATATATGGTTCTGGTCCAATGGAGTCAAAAAAATCCCTGGAGGTCATTCTGCTCTTCCGACATCCAGTCATACTCACTCATCTAACTCCTGGAATAGGGCAGGACTGTCCTGGAATGCTTCAAGACTGGATGAATGCACTCCTCATGAAAAGGACCTTTTTATTCCATCTTTATTCATCATCTCTGGAATATAATTTATCGTAATATCGGTTGCTACACTGCAGAATATCTCTTAGGTCTTCCCCTTGGTCTATTGTTGAGTCAGGTGATTCATTGCTCGGCCTCTTGTGCGGACAGCATACAAGTATTTGCCCCTCTTTTTATCCTTATTTCCCTTCTCATGGAAGTCTGGACATGATGCACACCCCCCTTTTCTGACTCATTTTAATGGAATTGGAGTTTTTGCAAGCAACTGGCCTGCCTAGAGGGGCTCCTTCAAATTTGACCTGTTCTTGACACATCATCACTATACCTTTATATAATGCATATGACACCCATGCCAACTCAGATGTGGTATAACATGATATGCTGTACAGTTGTTTGCTTTTGAGGAAAACCTATCTATTAGGCTGGCTGATAAGGCTCTCCAAAAAATCAAATGTTTTCACTTTATTCTGTTCTGAGCCATATATTTTGTGTACAGAATATATGCATTGGTAACAGTTGTATAGAAGCAGTGCCAAAAAGGATGCATTTGCCATCGGTTAGACTTTCTCTTCCAATCATACTCAAGTCGTCTCCGATTTACCAAGTCTAGTTCACCCATGTAGCAGTTGGAATTTTTTATTGCAGGTTGGCATGGATGTGAATGAAGTGTCCCATCTTTGTATCTTCTTGTGACAGTATCATCTCCAGAAGGTGGATAAGCATTGTTTAGCATTATAATTGGCTTCTTATCCATCCAAATTAAAAATTGAAGACCACTGTCTTTATCTATTACAAAATCTGTCTCCCCTCATCATTTTTTTTATAGTTTTTATTCATTTCTTTGATGTTGTCTGAGATACCTCTTCTATTTGCATTTAGTGTGCCACAACAGTAGTTTTTGTTTGCAGATAGCTTTTTTGCTAACTGTATGCTTGTAAAATATCTATCGCAAAAAAATAATGTGATGCTGTTTCAATAGATATGGCAAAACTATTGAAAAAGCACAGCTCGAGTACCCAGACCCTGGCCAGCATCTGAAGTTGCACTTTTTTCCTGTGTACAACTCCATATGGTACACATATCCTTTATGACTATCTGCACACATCCACCATTTGAACTCTCACTTTATCGGTTTCAACGGCTCATATGTTATGACCAGTAAATTTGTTAATAGCTTCATCATCTGCTATCTCTATGCACTTGATAATCAGATTTAAAATTTACATTGCAGTAGTCTATAATAGGCCTAATTTTATATATTCTGTCAAAATCTTTACTTTTATGATCTGGCATTTTTTTTATTATCATTAAAATGTAGACATGACCAAATTGATTAAAATCTACACTGGGTCATAATATTAGCAAAATATGGTCTTATTTTCAAATCAGAACTCCATATGTCATCTAATTAATATACTAGACATATGGAGGAAATGTCTATTATCATGCCAAAAAATGCAGATAATTCACAATGTGATAAATTGACCCAATCGCAAGCTTTTTTCTGTTCAGCGTATAAATTTGTTTCTAAAATAATTTTTTAAAAATTTTTTATTATCAAATGATAATTGAAAAAAAATCTAAAATACTATACTCACTAGTGATGGAAAACTTGGGCCTGGGAGACTTTGCAAAATTGGACGACCCGATAATATTAATTGGCAATGCATTCAGATCTGGTCGGGAAGATGGGCCTGGAATTGGCAACGTTGTTGCACACTTGTATTCACATGTCTTAGTTTTGGATTTGGTATCACATCTGACTCCGAAACACTGGAATCTGACTCCAAACCACTGGTAGACAAGTTACCAAATGAGCTCGAAGCATCCGAATTTCGTTTAAAATGAAAAAAGCAGAAAAAAAAAACAGAAAAATTAAAGTTACTTAATTACAAAAATTATTGTAAAGTTGTCAATTTTTGTGATAGAAAAATGCAATTTACCTTTACAGAAAGTAGAAAAAAAAGATGGATCTGAAGATGTAAAGAGCATATGTGCAGACTGCGTAGTTTTCCCACAATTTTAAACTGAAACAGGATGTTGTAAATTTGAAAATTCGAGACCGCATTATGTGGTCATAATAACGAAGAGGTTACAGTCAGTTTTTAAAATTTTATTTTGAAAGGAAGATGTAATTTAGTTGAAATTCTTTTTATTACTTTCTTGACCTTTTATTTTCATGTTTTCAGTTTGGCAATTGCATAATTACAAGATCCTTATTATCAGCATCACTATAAACTTATGGTGTATTTCTTAGAAACCTATTTTTTGTATTTGAAAGAAAGTTCTTTCATTAGCAGAAGAATATTTTCAAAGTCTCTCCATTTTTCAATTCATAGAGATTTATATTGTCTTATGTTTTTTTTTTATCTATTTAAAATATAATATTATATTCTTCTGATATATTTATATTTTAAATTTAAAAGCTTTTAAGTATAATTGCAAACGTTGAGGTTCTTAATTTTGATAAGCAAATCTTTCACCATAGTATTGCCATTACTTTCATAACAGTTATTCTTTTTCAATATAAACTGATTCAGTTATAAAAGCTTTATGGAATTATTCATAAAAATGTACATATTTTGTGGCAGAATCATTGATTACTAAGTAGATTATATTATATACAGTGTATATAAATAATATATTAAAATAAAATTAGTCTTATATTACAAAACATATTGTGTGTGCATATATATAGTTAAAGCTTAAAAAGAAAAAGAAATGAGCACAGATAAAATTAGATATATAATTATTTATAAAACCTGAAATAACCAAAATAATTTTGATTAATAATGTAAACTGATATTTTTGGAAATACTGCATACTAGTTAAAATTAAATATAAAAAATCTGTATCATAAATATTTTCTTTTCCTTTTCTGATTTTGGCAAAAATGTAGAGTATTTTAATGTATCAAAAAAATAATAATTTTTGAGAAAACAAGGTTTTTTATCATCATCATCATCATCATCATCAACCATTATCAATCCACTGCAGGATGAAGGTCTCTCCAAGTTTATTCCATCTTCTCCGATCTTTAGCTTCTCTTCTCCACATCACCCCTGCACATTTTCTTATTTCATCCATCCATCTCACATGTGGTCTCTTTCTGGGTCTTTTAGAATCTCTTGGAATCCAGTTAAAATTTCAATTGTCCATCTATTATCATCTCTTCTAGCAATATGTCCAGCCCAACTCCATTTCAATCTTAATTTTTTCAATGAGGTCAGTAACACCTGTTTGTTCTCTTACCCATACATTGCGTTTTCGATCTCTTCTTGTTACTCCCAACATACATCTCTCCATACTTCTTTGAGCGGTCTGAAGTCTCTGTATTGCTCTTCTATTAAGTGTCCAAGTCTCAGATCCATAAGTAAAAACTGGTAAAACACATTTGTTAAAAACCTTCCTTTTCAAACACATAGGCATATTTCCTTTTAGTATCAAGTTATTTCTACCAAAAGCATTCCAAACAAGTTTAATTCTATGAAAATTTTTTATAATGTACATTTAATTTTATAATCTAATTTTTGGCTATGAGATTAATGAATATTTTTTAATCATTTAGTCTTAATAAATGTACATTGAAAAACAGGACAGTGTAATTAAATTATTAATCAAAATGGAAAATAGCTTATCTTATTTTCAGATTCCTTTGCATAGATTATAAAGAATGGACTTAGTTAAACTGATTTATTATTAAGATATTAAATTTAAGAATGCAGAAAAGCTGCTGTTGGATTCACATTAGTCAAGTTTGTAGTTCCAGAGAAGTAGGTGATGTGGCTTTTCTGCTAATTCATAACTCAATATATGAGAAGTAGATTGACTTGGCTGCAGTTTGTCGAATTATAGAAGCTAAACTGAGTTGGGACAGTTAATGTTTATCTTATATATTCTCTATCTCGGATATAAGATTAAGTTAATCTATTGGTCTTGAGGTTTTAGTACTACATTTTATAAATATGCTATTTTATATATGTATGAGAAGCAAAAAAAAAAAAAAATACTGCCAATCATATGAAAAACAAATGCTAGAAGTTGACTAGTAAATAAAATACACCGATATATTCTTGTAAATATTAACATTGCAGATAATTAATTTTTTTTATTTATTATAATGATTTGTGCTAATAACTTTAGAATCAAGTGAATAAATTATCATGCCAACTAGAAAATATTTTGAAAGAAAATAAAAGTGTTTTTAAATGATAAAAAAACTCTAAAAGTATCTTTTGGAATTATGTTATTTAGAAAAGGCTTGTTTTAGAGTTTGAAATGTTTTAATGGATTAAACCAATGGTTTTCAACCTTTTTACACCTGCGGACCAGCGAAAATAAGGATAAGCTTTTGCGGACTGGCAGAAGTCCATATATAAATTTTCTTAAAGATTTAAACTGCTTAGCCTTAGATGAGCATAATTGTTATAACTGACCAAAACAACACACTAATTACTGTGTATTGTAATGGTGTTGCTTACTTTCACATGCTGAACATTCTTTCTTGAGTTGCGCAGTCATACTGCTACAGAAAACAGTACATTCTCATTAATGTGCCTGCATTGCTATGTTTATTATTTCGTTGTTAAAACATGCAAAAATAAAATGTTATTCACCTGAATGTTGGGGAATATCACAGCTAGTGTAATTACATGACAATGATTATGATAAATGTAATATCTGTATTTAATGTTAAATATACAAGATGAAGTTAAATATATATGGAGTTTGTATAATAAAAAACTTTTTTTTTTTTTAACTTTGAATCTCATTTTTACCCAATTAAAAAAAAAAGAAACAGAATGAAAAGTTGTTTTGTTAAAGTGTCACATAGAAATAAAACAATCATTATAAAAATGTTATTTTGCTAATAAAAAAAAGATTACATTCTCGATAAAAGGAAATCATCATCAATGATCTGTCTCCATTTTGTGAAGTTGACATTTTCAAAAAGAAATGTCACATACAAAATAAAAAGATGATACAAAAGCAATAAAAATTTTTGCTATATGTTACCAATAAATGAGCTGACGCAATACAGAAATACCTACTACATATAGAAATTGGCATGTAAGGAGTGGTGCAATTATCATGAAATTGACACTTTGTCTTTTAAAGATTGCATTTTCAGATAAATTCCTTTATTATTTAGTAATTATAATATTATCTAATAATTTAAATAAAGTTTTGATTTATAATTAATTTTATTTAAGCAATTGCGATAAAAAAATAAATAAAAATTGTTTACATTAATTAAAAGTTTAAAATCTTATTATTTTATTATTACAAACTTTCCTGCCAGTCTAGCGCGTGAACCAGCAGAAAACTTCTGCGGACTGGCGCTGGTCCGCGGACCAAGGGTTGAAGACCACTGGATTTAAAACTTTTTTTTTTTTTTTAAATGACAGATTAAATTCAAGACTTCAAATAAACAAGATATTGTAGAAAATAATTTTAAATGCAAATTTAGAATTAATGATTAGAAATATTTATTTTTTATATTAGAACAAGCATGTTTACCATTTAATCATTTATATATTAATAATTTAAAATATTGGCAAATAGATTTAATGAGCTACTTAACATCATATGATCACCATTTCCTATGTTTACCCAAGCTGTTAAAACACTAGCAAACTCTCCATACAATAGTGCCATCAAATGCAAGCCATAGCAAAAGGTTTGTGCATAAAATCCCTATCTATTGCATACTCATCATATCTTCAAATTAGAGTTTGGATTGAAAATATTATTGTTTTATTTTGGACTCATATCCTTATAATTAACCAAAAAGATAAAAGGTAGTGCTGGAATGTTGCATTGTATCCCAAGATCTAGGTGCAGTGCTCTCAGACCCAAGGCGGCTCCTCACTAATGAAAGACACAGGTTAAAAATTAGGAAATATTGGATGAGCAGGAACTAGATAAGGATTTTATACACAAACCTTCTTGCATCCATTGATTGCTATGATGGCACTACTGTATGGAGAGTTTGCTACTGTTTTAACAGCTTGTGTAAGCATAGAATAATCATATGATATTTAGTGGCTTAATATCAATCCTGTCCTGGGAGATGATGAAAACTGGATATTAAAGAACCAGATACCAAAATGTATAGATAATGAACTGGAATCGGATCTGTGTGACCTGATGAGTTTGAATCGAAAACATTGTTTACATTTTGGATTCATAATTTTATAGTAAAGTGACTGCTGGAAGGATACATTGGATCCTAAGATTTACATGCAGTGCTCTCGGATCCAAGACTCCTTACTGATGAAAACCACTAAATAGGATTTATGCACAAACCTTCTTGCATCCATCATTTACTATGGCTTGCACTTGGTGACACTACTGTACGAAGAGTTTGCTACTGTTTACATTGAATGTAATTACTATTGAGTTGAAATATTTTTATAATTTGCAGAATGTTTGGCATATCTATTGCCTACACATACCTAAAATTATTCAGTATTTGTTATCAAAGTAGAGTAATATTTATCGACTTCTAGATGACTGGAATATTTTGTTTTATCATGTAGGCATGTCTGTGTACTTACATATGAGTTAAGTAAATTATTTATATATTTTTGAAGAGTTGATTATTTGAATTTATCAATGTATGGAGATATTTCTTTGTAAGTCAAATTCAGAATATTGTATTTGTATTATAGAGTATTTAACAGACTTCTCATTTTTATTATTATTATTTTTAATTATGATATGTGTGAGGCTATTGAATGCTAGAATAGATTAAATTTTTTGTGAATTTTCTCTTGTTCACAGTCATTATACCAAGCTAGTTTGAATAGTGATGGTATTTATATATGTGTGTGAGTATATGTTTGTGTGTAGAATTGTTTGGTTACTGCAAAGATAAAAATTCATTTTTAAAGTCTATATATTTTATAGATTTGATATTTATCGATGGCAACTATGCTCATGATCCCACATTGTGAACTGCATTGATTATGATCAGTGTTGATATAATTATCCTAGTATTTTTATTGATAAGATTTATTACAGAAATTATTTTAGCACTTAAATATGTGCATGCAGTTGAAATATTGATTGCTTTTATGTTATTCCTCAAGTTCAGCGTTGATTAAATGATGATTAGCCTGTTTTATAATGTACCTCTTAATTCCATGTACAAGGGATGATACTTGATGATTAATAATTAATGCTGACGCTGACGATGCTACAATTGTAACATTATTTATAATGACTTCTTGTATTGATTATTTGCTCATTTGCTATATCAATAAAACCAGATGTTTGGGATGATGATTCACCATCACCCCTATGGGATACCACTTTTTATGTTCTGTTACAATATTTAAATAATGAATTTTTTTTTTTTTTAAGAATGCAGTTTTATTTTATATTTTAATTGCATTTACTCTGATGATGCAATAATTATAACATTATTTATAATGACTTTTTGTGTTGATTCTTTGCTCATTTGCGATGTCAATGAAACCAGATGTTTGGAGTGATGATTCACCACCAATCACTCCTATAGGATACCGCATTTTATATTCTGTTACAATTTATAAATAATGAATTTATTTTACTTTGGGTTTTTTTTTTAAGAGTGCGATTTTATTTTATATTTTAATTGCATTTACAATTACTAAAAAATAATCTAAATTTAGAATCAAAAAATTGAAATTCATTGTAACTTTTTATTTGTTTAATTAAAAAATAAATAAAAATAGGTGCTGTTTCAAGGCTTAAGATAATTATAGAATGCAGCTTGGAATTCCTGAAAACAAATATACTGTTAATCAAATATTTGATAGGAATGTTCAATTATTTTTGGGAATTCCTTCCTAGCAGAAGATCTGAAGAAATTAAACCCTTAATTTAGTATAAACTACTTTCTTTAAAGATCATTCTGTTCCTGTTAATGATGGTTGGTGATATTTACAAAATATACTTTATTATAGAAAATATTCATTCAAATTTATTAAAGCAACGGACAAATATGCTTTATTTTATGAAAAAAAAATTAAAATAAAATGATTTCTATTTATAATACCATTTGTTTACAAGAATCAAGCATATCTCCATTCAAATTAGGATCAATAATAGTTTGTATAATACAGTATTAGCTATTTTTAAAATTTCCAATGTGCGAATACTTACTCTGATATCCTCAGCTAATTACAGCCAAAGTCTCATTGTATTTCATTATAATATATATATACATGCTTCAAAATTACCCCAAATCCAAAACTCATCCAGAATAGCCAAGAAAAGAAAATCTAAAACACTACCAATGGTTTCACTGCTACAAGCAGACTTCTCAAGTGTAAAGAACTACAAAATAACAACATATTTCATAAATATGTTATTTTGTAATTTTTTAAACTTGAGAAGTTAAGTTTTGGATTTGGGATAATTTTGATTATTTATTGATTGGTTTAGCTTTATGCTTTTAATGCTTAAATATACGTGAGTGTATGTGTGTGAACATATATATTATTTCTATTGGGGATTAGTTTAAATTTATTTCTGAATACTTTTAAGCATGTTAAAAATTTAAAAATAGATTTGATATTCAGAATTTAAAAAAATATTGATCCATTGTTCTGGAGATTATACAATGTTACAATATATGTATACTGTGAATATATATGTAAGCATATATATATTTAGACAATTAGTTTAAATTTATTTCTCAATAACAAATTATTTTGTTATTCTAAAGATAAATTTCACAACCAGTTGGTTTCACTGATGAAATAGTGATATTGATATAAAGTTGTTGTTTTTTCACTTGAGAAGTCTGTTTTTTCACTTGAGAAGTCTGTCTATCTTTGAAGTGGAAATTTCTGTTTGTAAATTTTGGCTAGTTTTTTTTAATTCTGAATTTGGTATAATTTTATTTTTATTGACTAGTTTAACTTTTGTTGATATTTTATAGTTTTACTTAAAAGTTTATATTTAATAACTTAAAGACTGATGATCAGTTTTCCTGAACTGCATAAAAAATTTGAATATCAAAATGACATCTTAAGCCAACAGTTATATTCAGATGATCAAACAGATTTTTATTTTTTTTTAACCACAATTTGAATTAATCCAAAAACTTGTCTTTTTAATTCATTACAAACTCAAATATTTAGAGCAAAGTTAAAGCAATTGATAATAGATATTTTGTGAAGTAATTTTTTGATTTTAATAATAGTGAAGAGGGAAATTGCTAAAATTACATCTTTATTAAATGGGGAATAAATCAAATCAAACTAATTATAGATAAATATCTCAAATCTACTTATGACAAAAAATTGTAAATGGTTGATTATATAATAATAAAATTTAGTATACTTTTATAAGAATTTCTTCATAATAAATTATGCAATTACAATTATTTGGCACATTTACTAAATGATATTAAAGATTTTAAAGTATTGACTTTAAGCAAAGTGCTGCTACAAGTAAAATATCATTAATCTGAAATCTGAGGTTAAGAAGAAAACTTTTACTTTCATGTTAAATCCAAACTCTGCAAAAATAGGAAAAAAACGATAGGCAGCTCACTACAGTAAGGTTTATTAAAACAGGCAAAAACTCTCTATGCCTATTGCCACTCATTGCAAGCTAGAGCAATTAATGGATGCCAGAACCGTTATAAGCAAGCATAAGAAATGGTGATCATGTAATGTTTATTGTTACAGTTAGGTTTGTTATAAATGTGTGTTCAAATAAATGTATTTGTTGTTAAATTTTGTTTAGATAGTAGTATAATGTAATTCTATGTGTATTGTGCTTATACTTGATGTGATTCTTGTTATAAACTTGTGGATTTTATTATACAAATAGTCAGTTTTGTATCAGTAATCTTTTCTACTTTTTAATTTGGAATTTTATATAATTTATTTTCTGTTTGCATAATTTTGTAGGATTTATATGCATTGTAAATTATTGTTTTATTGATTACTTGATGTGAATAATTTTCATACTGTAAAAATGATTAGAGAAAGAATATCTATATAAATATGCCAGCAGATTGGCTTGAGTTTAAAAACTTTAGGCTGTTTTTAATTTCTGTCCATTAATTTGAATATTATAAAGGAGTAAAAAATGAGTGCTAATGTATAAAAGCATTAGTTCTAAGTTTGAATCTTAATTCCCCAATGACAAAAAGTCAGAATTGTTTGGACATATATGTTAAAGTTGTGATGTGATGCACTGTGGCTTATCCTTTCTCGGAGGCAGGAATCTCTCAGCCACTATGCCCAGAGAAACCTGTTAGCCACCTTCCCTTTCCATTCCCCCACTCTGTTTTTTCCATATTCTTCTCTATCCTGCTCCATCCCATTTCGTCAACTCTATGGCCTTTATATCTAAATCCCCCATATTTTTTCCTAAGACCAGCATAAAAAATCAAGAACCCACTTTCTGTATAATCACTTTGTGTATATTTATTCTCCCACAACTTCATTATTTGTAGCCTTTCTGTTTGTAGGCATTTATATTCATTAGCAGTTGCCTAATATTTTCTATGCCTTCCTTACATAACTTGTAAACTAAATCACCCATATTTTTCCATTTATGGGTATATTCTCTTGTTTCTAACAATTCTGTCCGAGCCTTAAAACGTAAACTTACTTTCCTTATTATTATCATAAATTAACTCGCACCCAATATTCTGTTTGCTTCTATATATATTTAAATTCTTTTTACTCTCCATACTAATTCTCCAACTCTTATTTTTTATTAATGCATCTATTCTTCTATTCCATTCCTTGGCACTATAACACTACAATTTTCCTAACACAATCATTCCACCTTTTGTATAACTATACTGACATAAAGTCTTTATCCAAATCTTCATATTGTATTATCTTTCTTACCCATCTTGTTGCCTGTCCTTTACTCATAACGCAATTAAACACTATCCATAAATTGCAATCTACCGAACATTTTCATTTTGCTATTTGCATCTCTCATGTAAAAACTTGACCATCCCATTTCTGCTTGAATTGCTTCTTTTGCTGACCACACATCTGCATCTAATGCATGTCTTACTACTTTTCTTTGTACTTTTTCTAAGTAATCTAACACCCCTTTACTAGCATAATGCATCATTACCATAAGTTAACTCTGCTACTGCCACTTTCTTTCATACAATTCTAGCTATATAATATTTATTATATGAAAACACTGTTAATTTCTTTATCAGTCTCTTTCTTTTATTTGCTTCATTTACCAATTTTTTCTCTCATTTGTCCAAGCAATTTCACTGATTACTTAAGAAGACGATTCCCAAATAGTTATAAATATTCACCACATTTAACTTTATATCACCAAAATAAATTCTTTCTCTTCTCTTTACCCAGTATTAATCATCATTACTTTTGATTTTTCTTCACTAAATTTAATCCCCATCTCTTTATCCACTTTTGCGCATGTCTTCAGCATAACTTCCATATCTTCCCTACTTTCTATGCACAAGAAGATATCAGTAAATAAAAGATGTGATAATGTATATACTCCCTTGCCACCTATTAATGGTATCTCTACCCCTCTTTCTTACATTAGGTGGCTCGTTCTAGAGTAGATTAAAACAAAAAGCTCTTAAACTTTACGATATATAGCTATAAATTGAAATACAATAGCAAGCTAATCAATTATAATTAATATCTTTTGATTGTAGTAGGTTTTTTTCAGCAAATATACATAATTAAATATTACATTCAAATATCAACCTTTCAAGCTAATTGTGCAAACGCTTTGCGAGTGTTAATAATAAATGAATACTTTCTCTCCAATACAAGATATAGTATTTATGCAGGAATAAAAGGAATCCTCTTATTCCTACGACTCAAATGCTTATATTAAATATTGTTATAGAAAAACCTACATGCTTTCTTAAATACACCTATATCCTGGTTAGTGCTGGACCTAATATGAGGATTAGCAATAGCGATCATCATACAATTTATACCCACTATTTTGATTTACAATCAATTATTCACTATAATGATCTTTAAAAAAAATTCAAAAATTTTTTTGACAGTCTTTTTGTAAGACTGCTTAACATCATAGAATAATTATTAAAATTATGTCATTCAAAAACAAAATAGTGATATCCATGCTGAAATTGTACACTACAGAGTTTATTCATAATATACAATACAGTACATAATACACAGTACTGTATACAATATTTTGATTATAAACTGATTAATGAATGTACAGTAAAAAGTTATTTTATTTAATTTTCACCCAGCCTCCTTGCAAGACCATCAATATTTTATTAATGACATATCCAAAGCAAAGATTTCATTGTTAATGACTACAAAACCAAAAAAAAAAAAAAAAGTTTTATTCAGTATAATAAATAATTCAAATCATATTTTGACTTCTTGCAACTACCAAATGTATGAATACAATATTAAATTTTAAAATTTTATGGATTAAAATTCTTATGAACAGTACTTTGCTTGTGAAAAAAATTGTAATCATTGTATTGTAATGCACACTTATATCTTGCTTAGCACTTGTCCTTTATGCGAGGATTCACTATAGGAATCATCATCAATTTGTAACCTCTATTTTGATGTACAATTAATTATTTACTATAACAATAAAAAAAAATGTTAAAAGAAATTTTTGGGGATGGCCATTTTGTAAGACTGCTGACATCATAGGATAGTTATTTTTGCGATGTCATTCAAAAGCAAAACTAATGACTTTCATACTGAAAATGCATAATAGAGATTTTATTTATAATGCACAATACAGTAATAGATATTAGTGCTGTATATATTATTTTGTTTATAAACTTAAAATACAATTAATGAGTATACAGTACAATATTTCATTTAATTTTCATTACAAGCAGTTCTTTATTAATGATATGTCCAAAGTAAATATTTTCATCATTAATGATCGCAAAGCCCATCAAAAAGTGCTTTATTCAGTATAATAAATAATCATATTTTAATGTCATATAACAACCAAATGCATTAATAACATTAAAATTTAAAAAGTGTATATTAGTTTAAAAACTACATTGTATTTACTCTTTTATGGATTAAATTTTTTACTAATAGTACTTTGTTTATGACAAAACTAATGATCATCGCATTGTAATTTAGTTATCATAATTATTATTTTGAAACAATAAATAATTTCAGAAAAACAATACATCTTCTGTATTTTTGGAGCATGCCATGAAATCTGGACACAATTTTACACCTGCTAATCCTGTAATTATATGCACAGAATCATGATCATAAGAGAAAAATAAAAGCATTCTACATTAATGGAAATATTAATGCTATAAATAGAAAAGACACTTGCTTTGATATATCGAAGAAGTGGGTCACGTAACACATGGTAATTTAAATATCTTTGCATATATTTTATTAAATATTTTTAAGAAAGCTATGATTATGAGGCATGGATCCTCAAAAACGTTCAGCTTATTATTATATTTATTTATAACTTCTCTTTTAAACTTTACTTATAAGTTTTTGTGTTTATTTAATAAATAATTTTGTAATAATGAATTTTGTATGATCAAAAATTACTAATCTAAATTAAAAATAATACAATTTATTTGCTCGATTTAAAATATCTCACAATGTGATGATATATGTATAAAATTATAGAACTGAAAAAAAAATATTCATCATATAACTGTTAAACATAAATGTATGTGCGGTTTATTAAAATGTATGAAAAATTGCATATAAATAAACTGAAAAGATTTGTACTTTTAATACATATTTAAATAGTTTGATTGCTCTAATTGAAAAAAATTTAAGTCATTTCAAAAAACATGTCTACCACACTTAATAAAATATAGCATCTCATAACAAAAAAATGCCACAGGTAGTGTATGTATTGTATATAAAGTGATAGTTACTTAGATCTACATAGTATTTATTGTGAAAAAAAAGTCTTAAACATTGTATTAGATACATTTTTGTTTTTTTCTAATATATCAGAATATTTTTTTTTTTTTAGTGTATAGTATGCTAATTTTGCTACTCTTACACTAATGAGAAATAAAAAGTCTTTACAATCAATTAAATAAGTTGTTAACAAGTCTTTATGATCATTTATATAAATTGTTATTAAACATTTTTTTAAAAATTCTAAATAATTTCAAATAATATAATATAGTAGTAGTACAAATTTGAAAAAAATAAAACTTCAGTATGGATTTTTTTCAGTGCAGTGAGAAACAGTTGCTCAGAAATTGTTAATTGCTAGTTTACTTTCACTTTCTCATTCATTTTGCTATAATTTTATTAAAAGACCCTTTTTTTCTTCTAGTGATTTTATATAAAAGTTTATAGCTACATACATTTTCAATTAGAATCATGACTGCAAATAGATATGACCACAAAAAATCAAGAAAATCTCCAAGCTTGGAAACAAAAATGGATATTTTAAATCTATTGGAAAGAGAAAATCATATCTCTTATTCCATGGGTTTTATCCACATTTTCCATTGCCACTATTTTTAAAAGCAAAGAGAAAATAGAACAAAATGCTCAAATCATTGTAGGTGTATTCAAACTCTTCAAAATCATGAAATCAAGGCATCCCTCCGAAAAAAAAAAATTCAAGAAGCACATCAATCATCCATTCTAAACGTTTTCTCTGCATCCTCAGTCACAATTTGGTGCACTCTTCCAAAAAAGCCCAAGATCATCAAAGAATTTAGAAGATGACAATAGACCTTAGAATAAGCATTTCATGAATCAAAAAATTAGATAATGATGATTAATGAATGGAAATCACCAGAAAAAAACTTTAAGCCATGTTTTTTTAAATTTAGATTTATGTTGCATTATTATACATATTTTAAGTGCATAATGCATAATCTAGTTTATACAAGCATATGATGTATATTAAGGGAGTTTTTTAATTATTACATATTATACCAAGATCGAAGTTGGTACATAATAATTTTATCTAAAAAATTAGTAAAACAAAAATCTTTCATTAAAAGAAATAATATGTAAAAGTTCAAGAGTTTTATTACAGTTTGTTTTCGAAAAAGCTAAAAGTCTAAGTGTTTTTGAAATAAAAGTTAAAAACAATTCATTAAAAGTGGGAAGGGGATTCACTTTAAAACATCAAATTAAAAGAAGTTGGTTTTCAAATAAGTAAAGAATTCCTGTTATTATTGTTGTTATATTGTTCATGAAAGTTATAAGAAATTAAAAGTTAATTTTCAAGTTAAAATATAAATCTCTTTTTATTTAAGCTAGAGAAAAAGATAATCTTAAAACTAGTAATGAGTCTAGTTGAATTATATATTGTAACAGTCAGAAAACGTGTGACTCGTAAACATAGTGCAGAATTCGACCACCATACAGAACAGCAGCACCATCGAGTAGCAAAGCCACCCGTGGTACTGAGTTCAAACATAGTTTATCGGTTCCACAATACAATCCACGAAACAACGCATCTGATGCGACATTAGTAAATATTTCCTTAGGCACGGTGGTCAGGGATATGCAAGAGACTCATGATTTTATTCTCGAGTTAGCCAATAACCAAACTAATATTAATTAAACATTCATATTTACATAATCGAGGAAATATTATATAGAATGGGTATCGAATAAATGAAACGTAACTGCAGACATATAGTTTAAAATTATTTATTAATACATTTTAATAAAACAATCATTTACTAATAATATTTGTGGATTTAAAGCTTCAGTAGCGGGATTTGCGACATGATATTTTAAAGAATACATTGATTTATTTAGACATTATTTTATATTGAGGATTTCAGTAGCGGTATTTCCGATACTGAAATGTTTACAAAAGGAATACATTTATTTGAAGGCGTAATCTAGCTACCTAAAATTCTCGAGTGAGTATTTCTAATGCATGCCTTGGGGAATTTATACCTTTGCAATGCAAGAGTCTAAAGTAAGATTTAAGAGTAATGGCAGACATATATTTATTTAATTAAAATATTTATTTATAACTAAGGGCAAACATTTATTTGAGAGTGAATTATGAAGATAATGCAGAGGCGGAGTGATATATAGAATAATAAAATTAAGTAAAGGAACACGTGGTACGCTTTAGAAAGGCGATATGGAATGGCAGTATATTGAAACTGCAATGCCGCGAATGGGTTTATAAGAATGTCAGGCTGGTCTCTGCCCCGACCCGACGAAGTAAGGTGTCACATAAGCATAACCAGGGACAAGCGGTCCGTGTCGCATTTTTGCCGGCTGGCTGCATGACGTTGTCAAGTCCTACGGGAGCACCCATTATGCCCGCTTGTGTAGGACGACTGGGGTTAATTTCAACCCTGAAGAATCCGGAAATTTCACGGCGGAATGGGTCATCGCGTCTCTAAAACGTAACACATGTATACTGATAATTGATTATGATGAGATTTAAATAGATTTCTAATTCGGCTCTACATTATCAACATTTACTAAAGAACGTTGGTGACTCTCAAAGAAATGTAATTTTCTGGAATTATTCACTGATTATTTAATAAATACAAAACATATATAACTTGGGAATTATTATAACTAATACGTCAGCCATTTGCGAAGTAGTAGACCCCTGCATTACAATAAATGAAGCATTGAATGCGTGTCGATTTATATGAAAGTTAAGTTATTAAAGAAAGTAAATATTAATGAAAATTTGACACGCATTCATTGTTTTAAGCGATCATAGATTTAAACTTTGAAAATTGAAATAATTATGAGCATGCAATAATTAAATAATAACTATAGATAGAAATGTAGATTATAGAAATACGCACCCAAGACAGAATGAGGTAAGCTAGATTAGTAGAGAAATTTACACATTAAGTTAATTATTCAGTTTTAGTTATACAAATGATAGTTTTTACATTTTATAAATTTAGATAAGTAATATGAAGAATAGCTATAGCATATTATTAGAGTACTCTAGAGTTTGAACACAGACAGGTACCTGTTTTATAAGAAGTCCTCCGATTCCATTAGTTTAGCAGCAAAAAGTTCACGAGTGGCAAGTCTTTCTTGTATTTAGATATTTCATTTAATTTCACAACAGCAGCAGCTTTTTCATTTATTTCAGGCAGCAGATCTTCATGGTGAATTTATGACGGGCAATGGAAAGTTCAGCATCCGGTGGGCCATAACCCGATGGAGAATAATCTAGGTGCTTTACTCGGTCATACCTTGGCAGGAACAAATTATTTTTATATTTTTGGAGACTCTCAGTGATCGAGAGCAAAGCTAAAGTTTAAGTGAATGTCTCCAGCAAGTCTAAGATGGCCTCTTTTCTTATCTTGATCTTTCACATTTTTGTTAAGATATTTTTAGGTTCTACTTAATCTGCCCTGAGGATAATCAATGCATTTAGTTGGTTTTTAATTAAAGAAAGCTGCCGTTCTATTGTTTACATTTTACATTTACTAATTAATTTTGGGGAATTTTTCTTTAATTAATCTATTATCTATCACTGACCGATGCTTTTAAATTTCAAAAACAAAAAGGGAACATAAGATTATTTTAACTTTTAATTAAATATTACATCAGATATTTTTAGAATTATTATTAACTGAAATTTAAACAAAGCAATAAATACGAACTTTATAATCCAAAATAAATGATTAAAATTATACAAAATTATATAACTAAAAGAAATCTAAATTATATTATTTTATCCCTATTTATTGCGTTTAATTTGAGATCGAAATGTGTGCGTGTTTATGCTGAATTCTACATATATTTATACATTTTTAATATTGTTACACACACAATTCGATATCAAAAAGTTTAAATTTGGGCGGGATAGACCGGTCAGTGAGAGACGACAGAAAAAGGTGAAACTTAAGATTCGAATACGAATCTTACTGTTTCAATATGTGCGTAAATGATTAATATAAGTTTGTTAGTAAAATATATATGTGCGATGGTAAATAATGGATGCGCAATAATTGTTAAAAAAATAAATGAAAATCAAAAATATAAAACAAGTTCAGCGGTGGCTACTAATTATTGAATAAAAAAAATAAAACAACACATATTGCCGGAGGATATCAAAATGAAAACATGCGTCAAGTATAAATAGCCAATTTTTTATCGGACAATCAGTTCAGTCTAGTTAATTGCATCAGAGATAACAATTGAGTAAGTTCAGAGAGTATAATCTAGATCGTGCAGTTTATCATGAATCAATCAAGAATGCAGTGTTAAAACCACGGGAAACATGCAGTTGTTTTCCAGCCTGAAGTTCGGTAAAACTGCAAAATCTACCCGTGAAATAATGTCTGCGTAACAGCTTAGAAATCCTCCGTTAATGTTTAACTGTCTCCAGTAATAATACCGATGAATAAGAAGGAAACTTCCTTAAGAAACTTCAAATCTAACCGGTTAGATATGCTTCATTAGAAGCAGCAAACAACAAGCAGTATACCCGTTTCAAAAAACCTAGGTAAATATTTTTTTTTTCTTATATTCTTTCCTAAGTAGCCATCGCATTCGTGAATCCTCCAAGAGCCAAATTATATGAAAAGCACATGAAAAAAGAACTATTAATTTGTGTGTTCTAAATCTCAAATATTAATTTGTGTGTTCTAAATGTCCAATACTATTTAATGCTTTATTATATATGTGAGTGTATGAGTTAAGTAATGCGTGATTAAAAATACCAATATTGTGTTAGTTAAAGAATTATGAAGTATTTATATTTAGTATAATTAATGTAAATAAATTGTCTTTAAACTTATACTTTAATTGTCTGTCAATTCTTTTTACCAATTCTTTTATCAATTCTTTTTATCAATTCTTTTCACCACTAATTTTGTATAATGTTATTGAATGATTAAAAATAGACTGAGCTAGTTTAGGGATTGTTTTAAGCACTGGATTATGAGCCTTCTGTCCGAATATGTTAGTCTTAGATGAGCTGGCACCCGGGGTTTACTCCGAAACAGTGTTTGGGTAGTAGGGTTTGAATCTAGCAGCCGAGGTGGGCCACGATCTGATCATGGGTATTGTTGATAGTTAAAGCTATCAATAATATTTCCCACTTTGCTCGAACGTGCCGGTTCGTTCACGTAACATTTATAATTAAATAAGATTATAAATGTATTATAAAGAAGTTTGAAACCAGCCAAAACATTTGCAGTGTAAGTAAGATCTTCTGCGGAGCGAACCTGGTACAATATATTAGATTAAGTTCTTTGTTATAATGTAATATTTGGCTGGAGCAAGCAGACAAATTTGTTTTCCATAGGAAACCATTATGACTACCTGTTCTTTATGCAATATTCCTGCTTAACGATGAGTTTTGGGTGACCAATTGTTCTCACTAAGCAGATTAAGGGTATAGTTAACATATTTATTTTGAAAAAAAAATGATTTTATGGATTACACAATTAATATAGTTCATATGATCAAAAATTACTAAATCTAAGTTAAAAGTAACACTTTTAATCTATTTGCTCCATTTTAATTATCTTATAATTTGTTTCAGAATGGCATATATTATTCAAATATATAAAAAGGTAGAAACCAGAAAAAAATGAAAATTTTATTCAGCATAAAACTAAAAATAAATTTTGGTCATATATTATTAATATTTAATTTTAAATTATATGCAATGTAAATATTAGCTAAAATTTTCAGTCAAATTGAAAGTATTATCGTAAATGTATTTTCGGTTAAAAAAATGTGAGCATGATTTCTAGCATTATGCAATTAATAATAAATTTTATATAATAAAAAAGCAATAAAAATAAATTGAAGAAGATTCATACCTTTAATATTTATTTAAATAATCCATATGTCTGTCTTCACAAGTACTGTACTATTAGAAAAAAATTTAAGTCATTCCAAAGAAAGTGGTTACTGTGCTTAATAAAATGTGATATCTCATGGCAAAAAAATGTCACAGTGAGCATATTTGTATATAAAGTATCATATTTGTATATAAAGTATTATTTATTAAGATCTGCATAGTACATATTGTAAAAAAAGCCTTAAATAGTCATTACAATATGTAAAGACAAATGTATTAGATACCTTTTTTTTTAATGTGCCATAATTTTTATTTTGTTCATAATTAATTCTGCAATAATAAGGTTCTGTAATGTATAGTTTTATAATTTGTTACCCCTTCATTATTAATAAATAAGTCTTTTTGGTCACAACAGAATAGTTAAATGAGATGTTTTTTCCATTCTAAATAATTTCACATAAATAATATATGACTATGAATTTTAAAAAAATGATATGGGCTTTTTATTACACAATGTTTAACTATTTTGCACAACAAAAAATTATCAACTAGGAGTTTACTTTCTCTGTCCATTTGCACAATGAAACTATATATTTATTTTTTTTAATAATGTTTGGAATTTTTCCCTCCAAGTTTTACAGCTACATATATTTTCAATTGGAATCATTGTAGCAAACACCATATCACTTCTTCAACTTATAGATATCCTCAAGATATACTAACACCAATATAGTATTAAATCTTCTATATTCTTTATTGCTATTTATATATTAGCATCAACAAATAATGCAACTTGCCAACACATAAGATGCCTATAAGAAATTGATGATGATAATATTAAAGAGCTTTTGCAATCACAAAGTACTAACTAGGAATTATTACAACTGGAATAATAAAAGAAAATCAATTTTGTAGAGAAAAACCTGAACATCAAAAAATTGAAGAAAGTGATTTCGGACCATGAGGCCATGAACAGCACTTTCTAAAGTATTAATGACTCCAGTTTAGAATGCTTCATTGAATTTAAAAATGCCTTAAATCAACAAATAAAACTTTATACAAATCCTCAGCCATCTAGAGCTAGTGTACTCCCTCCAAATAAACCATAATCATTAAGAATTTAAAAAAGACAATGATAGATCCTTAGAATGACTCAGAAACTGGATGACAATGAGTGTTGAATTGATGGATTATAATAAAGAATAACTTTTTGAGTTTTTTTCTTCTTTTTACATAGATTTAAGTTGCATTATCTTGCCTATGTACATAACCTGCTTAATACACATGTAGCACAATTTACACATGTATATATTATACATTTTTTTTAACTATTGTATATGCTGGGTTAAGTTGTTTGTTAATGTATTATTATAAATTTATGATATAATTTTTATCTGCAGGAATGAGCTAATTTTTTTTTCATAGAAAACTATTGTAATTCCTTGCTTTTTATGTAATCTTCTTGCATTAAGATGAGGATGAGTTTTGGGGAGGTGTATATAAAAAAAGAAAATGTCTTGGAGCAAATTAATTCTTTTTTTTTTTGAACATTAAACAATTATGAAATTTTACTTATTGATTATTACTATTATTGAATGTTATATACTTTTAATTGTGAATATTTTTTAGTAATTGATTTAAATATATAGGGAAAGTAAATTGAAAATATATCAAAAATTTAAATCAGTAATATTAATCTAGTTTTTTTAAAGTGTGTATTGACTACAGTAATGATTTTACTAATAATATGTATATATATATAATAAAGTTATAATTTTTTATTATAGAAACAATTAATGGTTTTGATAAAAGGGCTGTGCAAGGGTTATGGATTTTTACAGCGTACAGATATTATTACACTCACTGCTATGATGAAGTCAGCAAAACTTCCTCCTCATATTAAGACAAATCCCAACATTAATCAAGGTAATTTGAGCTATTATTATAGTCATTCTCTTGAAAGAAATGATTTATTTTTATTACTAGAATAATTAATCAGTCTGTATTTGTATCCTTGAACATACATATATTTTAAATATAGTTGATAAATGATTAAAGCAGTTATTACTAGAATGTTTGTTTATTAATGTAGATAAATTGTGCTTTCACTATTAAATATCATCAGATTTTTATATTATAAAGATATATGTGTGTGTTTGTGAATGTATATATGTGCTTTAATAATTAAAATTACTGATTTATTAATGTGTGGATTTAGAAAGAATTAGAGAAGCACTTTATGTAATAAATTTCCATATTTTTTTGAGGTTTTATGTTTGCACATATATTTTGGTGAGTGCTGGATAATTTAATAATGCTAAATATTAAGATTATGATGTATTTTTATTAAAATAAAAAACAAATTATTTTATTTGTAATTTTTATGTGCAAACTACTTTTTAAAATTGTTAATATTATTTAAAATGATTTTCATGTTGCTTTTTTTTTTTTTTTTAATTTAAAAAATGTTATTTAAATTAGATGTATATTATTATATTTAAATTAGATGTATATTATTATTATTACAGTCGCATCAAACTTTATTGACTTAAATCTGCTATCATTTAAATAGTATGGTTATCTTAATAGCAAATAGTATTTTTAAATAGTGACAATGGGTCACTTACAACTGCTTTTAAACTACCTACATTTATCAGATAATAACTGATATTTCTATCAAATATAGTTTAACAGTAATTATAAACATACTTATATACTTATATACTTGAAATAACTTATATACTTGGAATAACTTATAAACTATTCATTTTGATGTATGTACATATATACCTTTATTTCAGGCAGCTGACTCATTTGGTTCCTGAAAATGCTTTGTAATTCAAAAATCTTGCATAAAACATAAGCAGTTATAATGAATTACTTATAGTGAAAAAAATAATTTACTATGTTAAATTCAAAAGATATGAAAATCAAGTAAAACTTGAAATTGAAAAAAAAAAAGTGTTAATTAATGATTTAATATTTTCCAAAGTGTATTATTAATAAAAAATAGTATTGATCTATAGATAAATAAATGTATGAAATATTTCAGTAGCTATGTTTTTTTTTTAAAAAAGCTTCATTAATGGCCATCAATTTGTTTTTTAGGTATCCAAAGAATGATCTTTCATGAATAACAATTCCTTTAAATAAGTGGTGTAGAAAAAAATAATAATACAATGATCTTAAAATTTATTTTTGGTCTATTATCAAAGTTTTTTATTTTTGTTATATCAAATAATAGAACTTTGAATTTTTTTTTCAGAGTTGGTGATTTTTATTTTTTTTAAACCAACTGTTTGCAAATTTATTTTAGATGAATGCAGTCAAAATTAAATAAAGAATTAGGTATTGAAATGTATTGTATAGTTGACTGCTATAGTTTTAATAAAGTAAATAGTTCTTGGATTTTTTTTGCCAATAATATGTATTTTTTATGTTTACTATAAAAGTTGTCATTATCTTGACTATATCAAATAAATTATAAGATTAATTTAAAATTGAGCAGATAAAACATATTTTTAACTTTTTTAATAACTTTTGATCATATTAAGATGATTATTAAGTATATAATGTACAGAATCATTTTTTTCTCTTTTCTTTTGCTTGCAAAATAAATAATTTACAGTTATGATGATTGTATTTTTCAGCTGCAGAAAAAATAACTTTTATAAGAATTTTAAACCAAAATCAAGGGAAAATATTTTACTTAATGTACACATTTAAAAATTTATTATTAATTCACTTCATTACTGTATGTGATCAAAATATATTTTCACTATATATTGCACTAAACAAAATTGATATTTGTTTGCTTTTGTAGTTATTAATGATGAAATCTTTATTTTAGATATGTAATAAATAAAAGCACTCATTATCTTGTAAGAATACTGCATGAAAATTTACATAAATATATTAATTGTAATTTAATTGTATAATCAAAACAATATTATATACTATAGAATTAATAAGGTACCATGAGGATACAGGCCCTCTATAAATTAATGTTTTCTAACAAAAAAATAAAATGCAGTGAATGGACTTTAAAGGACCTATGTCCAGACACAAACTTCCACACATATGAAGAACTTAACCATCATTGCTTTCTAAAGCTACTTCAAGGTCACAAGACCCTAGGAATTGTGACTGTACAAAAGAAATATAAATGTTTATGCTT
This sequence comes from Epiperipatus broadwayi, assembly GCA_028023455.1. Lineage (NCBI taxonomy): Eukaryota > Metazoa > Onychophora > Udeonychophora > Euonychophora > Peripatidae > Epiperipatus > Epiperipatus broadwayi. The sequence goes on along the minus strand of JAQFVV010012399.1, from coordinate 14,629,102 downwards.
AATCTAATTTAATTTAAATAGCTTTATTGGGATAATTTAAAAATTGCTAAAACATTGTTATGAAATCATCATATCATACATACTGTCTGTCCAATAGAACATAATTTGATGAATAAAAATATTAACAGTTATTTTTTAAAACAATTATGTTAATAAATTAACTGATTAATAATTAAGAAAATTTAAAAAAACATAATTTGATAATTCAAACTTAAATACATTTTATCAAGAAATATAATTTCCTATAGTAAATATGATTAACCAGTTCACTTTTATTCATTAAATTAATTAACTTTTACTTTCATTATTTTATTTTCAACAACTAAAGTTGGAAAATAACTTTTAACAATAAGAGATAATGAAATGTTAAATTAGTTAAAACCCTTTTTATAATTTTGGAGGAAAAATCAAATGAGTGAAAAAATGTTTTAAAAGAAAATTTTAATAAAAAAAATATTCATTAATAACAATTATTATTTGTCGAAATAATTTATTAATAAATGTAGGTATAAATGTGCACATTATAGTACCTTTTTACAATGGATTTATTTTTCCTTTGAGATGTTTTAAGCAATTGATAATTTTCAGTTTTTCATGTTGATTTTACTTCTTGTAGGCTTCTCCATTAATATCTCTTCCACCGTAATGTACACAGCTAAATTTGTCCATTTTATAATAGAGTATTTTAACACTTCTACACAGAATGAACTTAACCATTTTTTTAAATCTGCAATTTCTATTTCAGACAGTCATGCTATTGGATAAATACAAGGCTTGTTATAACTAGGATTATTCTCCTTTACATTTTACTTATGAGCAGGTTACATAGTGAGGTTTGGATGATGATCAGCTTATAGCTAAATTTAGCACATGTTTTTTTAAAATTCATTTTAGAAAATGTTTGCTTATAGCTGAACTGTTTTCTTCAACAGTTGAATCACGAAACTAATATTTCCTTCCACAGTTGAGTCAAGAATGACTGCTCCTCACAAAGTACAGGTCTACTGATTTACCATACTCCCTTTTTTGGAACAATTGTTTCCATCTAATCATAATCTTGTTTCCATCCTGACAAAATTTATCTCCTAACAAATGGGTTTATTTTTACAAACAATTATTTCCAAAATTAAAATTGCAAAACATATCATGTTTAAAAAATGGTGTAAATTTAAGTGTGCTTTCTGACATTTTGAATTTTAAGGACTGTCCAAACACATCTAAACGATAAATGACATCGAATAAACCATACAGGGGCAATTAGATGTGTCAACAATAGTTTTGGGTGATTTTTACAATTTAAAATGGCAGATAGTAAATTCTAAATTGGTCCAATTATAATTTCAAAATAGTAAAAGCATATAACTTCTATTAAAATATGAACTTATTGCAATATATGCTTATACATGTTGAATAAACATAAAATTGATCAAATTAAGCTTATATTTTCAAAATACTAAAAGCTTATAACTTCTAAAATACAAATAGTACGCAGGCAGAGGAAATTATTTTTTTTGCCTATACAAAGTATCCTTCAAAAAATGCAGAAGTCTAATCAAACCAAGCTTATAATGTCGAAATACTAAAAGCCTATAACTTCTAAAATACAAATTTTATCATAATATATGCCTATAAACACGTCGAAATAACGTAAAATAGATCAAACCAAGTTTATAATTTCAATTTACTGAAAGCTTACAACTTTTAAAATGCAAAATTTTATTATAATATATGACTATAAACACATGTTCAAATGATGTAAAATTGATTAAATCAAGTTTATAAATTCGAAATACTAAAAGTTTATAACTTCTAAAGGTACTATTTGATGTTCTATACTGTACCGTCAGGTGATGCTGCAGTACCATCAAGAACCATACTATCTGCTGTTGAGTTGGATAACTAAACTAATCTTGCCACTCTGTCCGATGCACCACTGGTCTCCACAGGGCTGTTATTCTACTTTTTATTTATAATGATTTCTGTTTCACTTGTGCTTCCAATGTTTGTGCCTTTGTAGTGGGGTGCATGTCCGCTTTTTGAATCAATTGTTTCTTCACCTTTTCTTCTAGCTTCACAAAGTCCAATAATGTCCCATTTAATGTGGGACAGTTCTTCCGATTCTTGCAGTTTTCCTTTATTTGCGGATGTGTGAGTATCTAAGTGGGGAGTCATTGTCAAGTGATGGCTTGGATCTGCAATCAGCTGATTCTTAGCACCCTTCACCTTCGGCCACCAACCACCATAATGGCTGATGACTTTGCAGCCTCCTGGGAGGGGGGGGGCATGATTTGTTTTTGTCTATCATGATTTAGAAAGAAGGATTTTTATTCACACACACATTCGTTTTTCCTTATCAGGCAAGTGAGAAGAAAAACCATGGTGTTTTTTGTTCTTAAACTCAGAAGTAAAAATCCAATAAATTGAGATTAGAGAATTCATGAAGAAGGAATATAACGATATAAAAATGATGCATTAAGAAGGATTGAATATCTCAAATTTTGTAAAATGGTATAATGATATAAGAAAGTATAATTGTGAACTAGCAAGAAAAGCTGTAGAAGAGAATAAAAGTCTTAAGAGTGTAAAACAACCTTTTAATATTGGTAGGAAACTTATATCTGTAATAAGAAAAAAGGATGGAACTATTACTGAAAAGAGAGATGACATCATGAAATGGTTTAAAGAGTTCTATTAAGAATTATATAGTAATAAAGAACAAGTACTTTCCACATTTATTTATATCTTCTGAATTGCCCAGTATTTTAAGTGAAGAATTGAGAGATGCAATTAAATTTATGATGAAGGGCAAAGCTCCAAGTAATGATGGAATTATAATTGATATATTAAAAGAAGCAGGTGAAGTAATAGAAACGTTTTTGGCAAAATTATATACCAAATGCCTAAATGGTAAATATGTACCAGATGATTGGAAGAATGCAGTATTAATATTAATATTTAAAAAAGGTGGTAAAGAACATATTAGAAATTACAGACCTATCAGTCTTTTATCAGTTTTATACAAAAATGGTACCAAGATAATTGCAACTCATCTATAGAGAATATTGGATTTCAATCAACAAAAAGAACAAGTTGGACTTAAAAGTGGTTTTAGTACAGTAGATCATATTTAAGTATTGAGAGAAGTTATAGAAAGGACCAATGAATATTAATTGTCATTATGCATTGGATTCGTAGATTATGAAAAGGCATTTAATGGTAAAAGCATTTCTTCTATGATTAAAGCCTTGGATTATCAAAGTATAGACCCAGGATATTGTCATATTCTGAAGAATATTTATAAAAATGCAACAGCAACAATTAGATTACATAATGATAGTAGAAAGGTTAACATTGAGATGAGTGTAAGACAAGATGACTCCATATTTCCAAAACTTTTTACAACAGTGCTGCAAGAAGTATTTTGTGGATTAAAATGGGAAATTAAAGGAGTAAAAGTAAATGGAAATTATTTAAATCATTTGGATTTTGCAGATGAGGTAGTTGTTTTTGCAAACAATGCTTTAGAGTTTCAGGAAATGTTGCAGGAATTATCAAATGAAAGTAGAAAGTAGGACTGAAGGTAAACGTTAAAAAAGACTAAAGTAATGTTCAATGGATTTTCTCAAAAGATGAAAATAAAGATAGAATTATGATGAGTTAGAAGAAGTTAATAACAACAAATATCTTGGTAAGATTATTATTAAAGATGGAAACATAATGGATGAAATTAATCATAGAATTCAACTTGGTTGGAATGCTTTTGGTAGAAATGACTTAATATTGAAAGGAAATATGCCTATGTGTATGAAAAGGAAGGTTTTTAAAGTGTTTTACCAGTTCTTACTTGTGGATGTGAGACTTGGACACGTAATAGAAGAAGAATGGAGAGATGCATGTTAGGAGTAACAAGAAGAGATCGAAAATACAATACATGGGGAAGACAACAAACAAGTGTTACTGACATTGAAAGAATTAAAAGACTGGAGTTGTGCTGGACATATTGCTAGAAGAGATGATAATAGATGGACAATTGAAGTCATAAACTGAATTCCAAGATATTGTAAAAAACCCAGAAAGAGACCATATGTGAGATGGATGGATGAAATAAGAAAGTATGTAGGGGTGATATGGAGAGGGCAGAGATCGGAGATGGATTGAACATGGAAAAACCTTCATCCTGCAGTGGATTGATATTGGTTGAGGATGATTCTATCCTTGTTGCAAAACAGTTTAGTGTTTAGCCGCTCTGATCTTACTTAACCAGGTTGTTTTTTTTTTAAGTGGGGGGAAATATTTATGCTGATTGTTCCCATTTTATATTTGTGGAATTCACTTATTAGAAAATATTAATTTTTGTTTTCATAATATAGATGTATTTAAATACAGTTTGCGCATGTGATAAGATTTATAGAAAATAGTATATTTAAAAGTCTTCCGTAATTTAATTTTAATTGCAGACCGATTTAAAGTTCACAAAAGACTTAAAATAAAACGAATTTATATACAAGTCTATACTCCCCATTAATTTTTAAAGTTACATATATACAATTTAAAAATGAAGCTAAAGGATTATTCACTTAATAAAATGATGCCCGAAATGGTTACCAGTACCTTAAAAAAAAGAATAAAACTTTAAATCTGAGTTTGAATCCATTATATATTTATCTTAAAAAAAAAAAAATTGTACATTTTTGCCATGCATAAATTGTGCCTAATGTAATTATATAAGGATTTATTAAAGAATAGGGAGTTGGAGAGATGGAGAACTGGTATGGAGAGTAAAAAGAGTTTAAATATATATTGTGCCGGTCGAATGATGTATATTGGTTTAACCCGGTTCGAATACTAGGCAAAAGTACCTCGAGGCCATTCATATGCGAGATATAAAAATCAAGAATACTATGGCCTCTGCCCTATTCATCTATTTTCGAGTCTAACCACGAACCAATAACATATCCGAGACATGCATAAATTATTTTATAACCCTGGTCCACAGCTTAGCATCAGGGAGAGACAATGGACTGGAATACTTAAGGAACTAAAACAAGTTAAATGTGCATATAATATGAATTAAGTGTTTGTGTGTGTTTGGATTATCGGATAAATAATATAAAAGGTTAAGCTAATAAAGGGTTGAAATAACATTAGAAGACTAAAGCTTTTAGTTTAAATAAGATATTTTAATAAATGAAGTTTAAAATATTATAAATGTTTAAATATATCCGCTATTCCCCAATTGATCACTGATGAATACTTATCACAATGAGGCGGTGGCAATTACATAATATTTTGCGGTCTAAGTATTACTTTTTCAATTTAAATAAAGTTATCAACTCATGTCCTTTTGATAAAGCAAAATTGAAATAACTATTTCACAAAGCATTCTCTAGTTGCTTTGTGTTTTATAAATAATTTAAAATATTTGAAGATTTCTTTAAATAACTTATATTTAACTTTGGGAACGAATACGAACAAAGTGATTGTTATCGAGGAGATCAAGTTGGCAAACAAAAGGAAACATAACTAGCATTTAAATTACGAATAATTTTAAATTGGAAATATTTTTAAATGAAAACTAATTTACACTGCAATGAAACAAGAAAGCATTTATATAACACACTAAAATGAGGAATAGCGAACGGGAAAAATTTAAGCATAACATAGATGATCAAGTTAAAATGTAAATCTAAAATTAAGATAAAAAATACATTACGAAATCTAATAAAAGAAAAACAGTTACATTATGAATATATAATAAAGTTATGAAACATTAAAAGAAAGGTATTTGAAAGGAAAAGTAATAGTTCATTGAGGAGATATTTAAAGTTACCAGTCCTTGTTCCTTTGGTCCAGTTCCCTCGACGTTCGTGGCTTGATTCTGTACGTAGAGTTATTTGTTTGGATAAAGAGATTTGAAATATGAAGCACTTTAATACGAAGGGTGCACACACACAGTTCACAGTTCGGGTTACTATTGATTTGACACGTTATGAGATTTTGATGGATTTAGGACCCCGATGGCAGGCAATGCTGATGAGCTTAGCCGCTGTACACGGTCATGTCCATCAAATTAATATAAATTTTAACGGGTTGCATGTTTGAAATCAGAGGAGGAATTTTTTCGCAAAACTAGGACACCATGGTTTTCAGCATTTATTTCAGGGCAACCTTGAAGCTGAATCACTTAAAGCCCAAAATACCAAGTCATCAAAGCACAGGATCTGAGTAAATCTTCAAGCACAAAATCAGAATAATTTAACCAACAAAATCTGAATGAATCAGTCACAGAATCTCAATAGAAGAACCAGCACAAGTCTTTTGTTCTCCCTACCTTTTATACCTTTCTTGAGATACTTTTCTATTGTTTTGCGTATGATTTTAGATCTTGATAAGCCCCCTACGCTCCTTTGTTTCGAAGTAACTTTTTGCTAAAAATAAACTTTAATTTCTTATTACCAAATTCTGCTTTTAACTTCGAATTTGATTTAATTAAAAAGGCCATCTTTAATTTTCCTTGAATGGACTAACTAATTGAATATGCCATTACTGTAAGAATGCTGGCAGGTTTATCTTAAAATAAAATCATACACCATATTTTAACAAAATTAAAAGAAAAATATTTTATTATTTCTTTTAATTATAAATTAAAAAATAAAATAAATAACATTTTAGTTCAACAGAATTTTGCATTTAATCATACATATATATACGCTTCCGTACATATATGTTTCATTAATCAATTTTGGAAGAGGGACTTTTAATAAACAATTTAATCTTAATCAGAATTTACTTTAAAAGAAATATTTTAAAGTAAATAGCTGATTTAATGACCATAAATTATACAAAATGAAACACGTTAATTTTATATTTAATGCAAAACTCTGTTGATACTAGGATATAAACTTAACCCAGATTTAAAATATCGGTAAGTTTATAGAAGGCTGTGAAGCATGGATTGGACTTCCGGATCCATTGATTCAATATATAGAAGTAAACAGAACATTGGGTGCGAGTTAATTTATGATAATAGTAAGGAAAGTAATTTATTGTTTAGGGCTCGAACGGGGTCTTTAGCAACAAGGTAATATACATGTAAATGGAAAAATATGGGTGATTTAGTCTGCAAATTGTGTAAGGAAGGTATAGAAAATATTAGGCATCTGTTGATTGAATCTAAATGCTTGAAAGCAGAAAGGTACAAATAATGAAGTTATGGGAGAATAGATATGAACAAAGTGATTATATAGAAAGTTGGTTATTGGTTTTTATGCTGTGTTTGGGAAAAAAGGGATTTAGATATAAAGGCCATAGAGTTGACAAAGATTATGTTATGTAAATGGGATGGAGCAGATTATGGGAAAGCTTGGGGGGGGGGGGAGGAATGGAAGGGGAAGGTAAAGTGGCTAACGTTCTTTTGGGCATAGTTTCTGAGAGATTCCTGATTTCGTTTAAAGGAAAGTCACAGTACATCACATCACATGAAAGCAATAAATTTCTGTCGAAGAAATTGCTAAAAAATAAGTAAAATACAAAAACAGAAATCGGTCAAAACAAATAAAATAGAAAATACATTGCTCAAAAATATTTCAAGTACAGCAAATGTAGAAAAAAATAACTGAAATACATAAAACACAAACACTCCCACCCCACACACAAATTTTTAAATTGGATTCATAACATCCAAATTGGAAATTTTTATCGAAGAAATCGCTCAAAAATAAGTAAAATACAAAAACAGAAATTAGTTAAAACAAGTAAAATAGAAAATACATCGCTCAAAAATAACTCAAGTACAACAAATGTAGAAAAAGTAACTGAAATATATAAAATACCCCATCCCCCAAATTCTAAATTGAATTCGTAACATCCAAATTGGTGAAAACAAGTACAATGCACAAAAAAAAAAAAACCCCACAAATTTATAAATTTGATTCATAAACAAAAGAAAAAAACGTATTTGATCATAATTTGCACATTTTAAAATTATTATTTTACAATTATTGAAAAAATACTTACAAAAGATAGACATCGTGGGCAAGTGTCCACAGTACAACAACGATGGCATAATTTAACAGCAGGCTTTAGCAAACAATTATTTAAAGAAAATAGTTCTGTAAGTCAGAGTTCAAAATATAACATCCCAATGCAATTTCAAAATAGACAAAAAGAACAGTCAAATTTTGGGGCTTTTGCAGCAAAATTATTTAGAGAAGCTTGTTCAAACAGATTGCAGCATGCTTAACTAATAACAACTGATGAAAAAAATTTTAACATGATGTGAACAGATTACAGCAGTTTAAAAATTTTAAAACTTACAATTTGAGGCTTTTGCAGCAAATTAGAGAAGCTTGTTCAAACAGATTGCAGCACAGTTAACTAATAACAGTAGATTAAAAAAATAACATGACGTGGAAAGATTATGCAATTTAAAATTTTTAAATCTTATAATGGTATACTAATGGCTTGTAACATAGCAGCGAATACATCTTAATCATGGTGCAGTCGTCACTGCATGAACTCAGCTAAGTTTGAGTTCAGGTGATGTCGAATGGTCCCCTTCTTTCTTTTATTTCGCCATTTCACTAGCCCTCAAAGTTTTTTTATGTTTTGCATATGCGCCCCTGTAGAATTATCGACAAAATTATAAATGTGATTTACTTTGAAATGTTGTAACCTGCAACAATCAATTCATCACTTAGCAACCATGAAACATTCTTTTGTTTCTCTACATAATCTACCAAATAACCACAGTTGTGGAAGAATTCTTCCCTGTTGGTTTTTGTGTTTGGTAAATAGAGTTTTATAATATAAAGTAAAAATAAGTGTTTACTAGCATGATTAAATCTTAAATGTTATATCAGACATCACATTTAATGGATCTTGTTGAAATAAATTTTTTTTTTTTTTTTTAAATAATGAAACTTGTATCCATTTTTTGAAATCAGGAATCATTGAAAATGGTATTTTAATAAGAACAATTTAATATTTATTTAGTAAAATATACATATAACAGATTTTACAACTCAAGGCCACATTTGTTTTTAAAATATGTATATACAGTTCAATTGCTTTATCCAGCTATGTGGTTTTCAAGTCTTGCGTGGTTACAGAAAATCAGTTAGTGCTGCACATTATTATGATATATTTTATTTTAAAAATTATATTCATCAACAAAAAGTAATTAATAAAAAAATAGAATAATGAAATTGTAAAAAGACAATAGAAAGAAGAGAGAACATTGAGCACTATATTGTATACCAAATTCAAGTGTGTACATATGTGTATATATATTCATTTGAACATTATCAAAAAAGTATGTTCTTGTCATAAAAATTGATGATGAACCTAGACATGGAAAATAAGTTTTTTGCATTTCGTTATTAAATAATTTGATTTTTTTTTTGTGAATGTGTGCTTTTTATTTCCCAATTACGGTTTATCGAATATTCTATCTCTTTTAATCTTCATATACTTAAATGATTATAATACATTACTTTTAATATTACTATTTACTCAAACATTTTTTGTTAAAGTCTGTGTATAATAAAGTCAGTGCTTTATGATAACGTAGTGTATTGCTCTGTATTGGAAAGTTTTTTCTGTTTATATTTTTATCCACAAATTCAATGTTGTTTTCAATTTTGAAATATTTATCATGTGCTGTAGATATAACTGGAAATTTCAAGAGCACATATAATTCTAGCACAATTTTTTTTCTTTTTTATACACATTAACAAAAATAATTAACAAAAAATAGAATAATATAGTTTTTTTTTTTTTTTTAAGAATATTTGATTCCACATATTCATATACATAGATTTAAGTTCAGCATAATATATTCATACTTGGCTTGAATCTACACCATTAATCATTCTCAAATAAATAAATATAATTTTTACTATGTTTTGTTATTTGTAAAATTAAAATCAAAATCGTTTTGGATTTTAAATATACCATATCCGCATATATTTAATCTTTATGAATATTTTTAGGTTAATCTTGTCTTCACAAAATTCCCAAATTCAATAAACTACATTTTTTTTAAATTAAATATCCTGTTGTTTTTTTTTTTTTTTGTTTCAAAAGTTGATCAATTATCACATAAAAAACATAAGATCACTATTACGCAAAAGCATGATTGAGTATGTGAGATTAAAAATTGTTTGTTATTTGAAAGCAAATAAATAAATCAGAAATTTACAAATTTCCAATTTTTAAATATTTTTATTTCTTTTTTTTTTCAAACTATAGTTTATTGAGTTTGCAGGTTTTGAGAAGACGGTCTTCTTACAATCCGTACTGCAATTAGATTGTATTAGCTTATGAAACTATGTCTCCTCATGGAAATCAGACTTCATCTTGATGACTTTTTGGCTAAGAGACCACATTGTGAAAATGCACAGTAAAACTTATAGGTAATAACTGATCAGGATAACAGAGGTGAGGGTCTTTGGTTCTCATAATGAAAAATAACTCCATAGTGTTGGAATGCAGAGCCAACTTCTCTTCACTTAGAAAACAATAAAATTTACTTCAATTTAACATTTATGATATATCAAAATAAAAAATGGAGATACTTTACAAATGAATTGTTGTGCACAATGTTTATGTAATTGTACTAAAAGTGATTCATCATTCTTCTAATAATGCATATGTTATTAAAGTTTATGGATTTGGTATGAGAATTTTTGTTTCAAATTATCTTGTAAAACAAACAATTTTTATTGAAGATAATTCAAATGATATTGCAATCACATTCTAATAAATAATTTTTGTGTGTGCAATATTTATAAACTCCCCCAATACAAATTGGTCTTATTCCACATTTCCAGATCTTTCTATACTTTCTGTATTTATAGGAGATTTCAATTCTCATAGTATTCTTTGGAGTTAAGTAGATGAGGATCAATTAGGTTGTCAACTTGTAGAATGGATGGAATTAAACAATATGCATTTTATTATGCCATTCAAGGAAAAACATTTCATTCAGGAAAGTGGAATCCAGAAATAACTTCTGATTTATGTTTTGTTTTATCAAAAATAGTTTACTATTACCTGCTTTATTACTGATATTAGATCATTTCCACCATAGCCAACATAAATCAAGTCTAATCATTTTTTCAATACATATTCCTATAGTTGAAAATTATCCTGTTCTGAGATGAAATTTAAAAGTACTTAATTGGACTCAATATATTGGATATCTTGAACAAAACATTTATAGAATCTTTCCAATTGTTTTTTCCTATAATAGATTTAATAACTGAAATACTGGCTTATTATATACCTGTATTGATATAAATATATAGGGTATATGAACACAGACTTTCACATGACCTTCCACTCTCCATTGTATCTCATAATGCTGATACACTTGAATACATATACGTCAAAAAGATAAATAATCACCAATATACGTATTTTGGGCTAAACCTGCAATCATCAGTTGGTCCAGATTGTCATTTCCACACATATATGCAATAAGTGCTCAGATATACATTTAAGATAGCCAATCTTCATACTTTAATGGACAGGCTTCAATCCATTCCACCCTCCAACTCTTCAATCTTCCATCCAATTGGTAATCTGATGATGGAATGCTCAAAGGCCATCCTGTGGCTGAGATTCTTGTCACACCCATGTTGACCTAAAGTCAATTTGACCCCTCAATGTATAGGACATAATCCATTTAATATCTAAGCACTTATTGCATATATGTGTGGAGATGATAATCTGGACCAATTGATGATTGCTGGTTTAGTATGAATTATGTATATTGGTGATTATTTATCTTTTTGACATATATGTTTTCGGGTGTATCAGCATTATGAGATAGAGTGGAGAGTCCTGTGAAAGTCTGTGCTCACATACACTATATATTACATACATTGTTGCAGGTATATCAGCCTGTATTTCAGTTATTATATAGTAGAGATGTCTGCCCATCCTCATTTATGTATTAAATGGATTATGTTCTGTACATGAGGGGTCAGATTTACTTTAGGTCAACATGGGTGTGATGAGAATATCAGCCTTGGGCTAGCCTTTGAGCCATCATCAGACTTTCAATTGGATGGATGGTTGAAGAGTTGGAGGGTGGAGTGGATTGAAGCCTGTCCATTAAAGTGTGAAGATGATAATCTGGACCAACTGATGATTGCTGGTTTAGTATATTGAATATTGATGAATATTTATCTTTTCAACATATATATGTTCGGGTGTATCAGTGTTATGAGATAGAGTGGAGAGTGGTGAGTCAGGTGAAAGTCTTTGCTCATATACCCCTATAAAACAAACCTTTAATTACAGCTACCAGAGAATGCATTCCTAATGGATACTGAAAGCAAATTCTTCCAAGTTGAAACAAAACTAGCAGTGTTTTTTGTAACCAATTTTTGTCTAGCAAAGATTTACTATCAAACTTATAAAATCATAGATGCTAGCAGAAAAAAAAAAACTATGGAAAAACCAAACTTTACAAAATCATTTTATAAAAGCTTGATGAATGTTAAAGTACCTTTTAAACAACCCATACTGACACTGCTAATGAGAGATTGCCAATCTTATATACTAGATTTCTAAACTCAGGATTGGTGGAATGAGGAAAATAATCATTAGAACAGAATTGCAAGCATCCCTTTCCAAAAAAATAAAAGGCAGACATATATTTAAAAAATGATGAATAATACAATATAAAATATAATCAATTCAGGATTCAAAAATAGACAATTATGGGAATATGGATCACTTGATAAAAACTATAAATTGAGAAAGAAGCATTATTGGACCTGCAAAACCTATAAAAGGGTTCATGAACTTTAACTTGCCCTTGATTGGTTTAAATCGGACCCCTCCCCCCAGCAGATGGCAAACTTCAAAGTTTTTAAGTCTAAAGCCAAAGCATGATTGGTAGATTAATTATTATTCATGCAGAAAGTTTTCCAAAAGTTTGAAATATAAGCAAAACTATTAGCAATCTAAAATGTAAAGAAAAATAGCAGTGGTTATAAGTTTTATCAAAAAATTATGTTAACAAGAATTTTTCCAATAGTTGAGAATCGTCTAACTTTATAGCGGGCTGACGTTTGGATGAAGCTGCTGCGAACAAGGCTTTCAAAATAAATTGAAAACTACTGCTATCTTTATTGATCTAATCTCAGCTTATGATTCTATTTGGATAAATTGTCTTCTAAAAATTTTTAATCTCGGGAAAATAATTCATTTACTTGACAAAAAAATTCAAGTGATATTAAATGATAAATATAGTAGTTACAAAATTTTACAGAATGGTCTACCACATGGTTCAGGTTTCTCAACTACTTTGTTACAGAATACAGAAGTTCATCTATAATAATGATATTGCTTTGACTTCTCAAAAGAGATTCTTTCCTAAATTAGAAAAGGCAATAAAGATTTGAAAAAATTGGAAATGTTTTTTAAAGATTGGAGTCTTATTCATAACTCAATGAAGACAGTATGTTCAATTTTTTTCTAACAAGGAATGATTTCATAATTTGAATATTACTTTTTGCAATAATAATCTGTAATATAATCTTAGTCCATGCTATTTAAGAATAATTTTGAATTATATCATTATTTATTTTTCTTAATTTATCTAATATTCGATCAAAATTAATTTCTACCTGATGCTACTTGGAATTGTGATGCAAATACATAATAGATAGCTTCCTAAATGTTAGAATATTCTGCTGGTAAATATTTTTACCATTGTTTGAAGAAAAAGTTATCATACTAAACTTCTGATAATCAATTATATTATATTATCATGAGAAATATTACTTACACATTCATATCTACTCCATTGCAGTATTTTCCAGTTGTTTCACATTTTCTTCCATCAGATGTCAGAAGGAAGATTGTATCAAAGAAAATGTATAAAAAACTGTTAAGCAGATTGGGCCTAATTCAAGATATAGTTTCACCATAGACTTGTCTGAAATCAAGATAATCTTTTTGGATGTTCAATTAATTATGACATAAGATTCTAAACAATTTCCTGTTCCAGATTCAATAATAAAACTGGTTGAATTTGATCTTTTTTATCCAATTGGAGTCATATTTCCAGATTCAGGGCAAACCATGATCATTAGGCTGATCTGCTTTATATTTGTGGCATTATCAGCCAGTGATCTATGTAAATGTGACTAAATATAAACTATGAACCTCATAGTTAATTGATGCCAAATTTATGACTATAGTGGAATTGAAGAACTTAGTAAAGCCACTAATGAATCTATATCCTAATTGGAATTTGTACAGATTTCTTTATGATTTCTTGGTAATAGTTAAGCTAACTAAAAATAAATTTATAAAATTGTGCATAATTATTAGATATTTGTAGATGTGAAATATTTATTCCTCATAACAATTTTGATTTCAATTTTACAAAATGACAAACTTATGCAAGGATTTATAAATCTTAAGAAAATTTAACTTCATTACATAATGAAAAAAATTTGATGTATTTTAAAATAGAAAATCATATAACATTACAATACTAGCCAAAAAGAACAACACAGTTTTACTAAAATTCTTTAACAACAAATGGTATCATTTATTAACAACTAGATTTTTTCAAGTGAAATTCAACAAGATACATACAACATATATATTTCTAAAACAAAATAGTCATCCTATCATTCATTTAAAAAACAACTTTCTTTTTCATCAAAGGATGTCTTCATGAGATTGATGAGCTCAGATTCAAGAAAATTTATCTTTTTAATTCACTTCTTTCATTAAAAGATAACCATTGAATTGTCAAATAATATTTCATAACCTATATTTAGTTCATGAATATACAAAGCTGAGTTATGAGATCTATTTTTAACTCTACACTTACAAACTTAACTCTTTCATTAAGACTTAATTTATTTGACCTATATTAATTTTACGATATTTTGTAAGGAACTTATAAACTACACCAGGCATAGATTTGCTATCGACTGTTTTGAACTATTTAATAATGAATTTCAATCAAGGCCTTTTTTCCAGGCCTCTTTCATACCACCCAATAAAAAAAATTAGGTACTTGTGAGTATTCAGTAATACCAAGATGGCAGCCTGTATTTCATTAACAATTCTCTGACGTTTACAAAATTAATGTTAAATTTTTAAAAAAGGAATAAATTCTGATAAATTTAATTGACAGTTTTTATTTCACTTTTTTTTTATTTATTTCCCGAAAATGGGTTAATGAAGTTTACTAAAATGAGTGGAGGATCTACAATATCCTGGAGATGTCTTAGTTACATCTACAAAAAAATGAAGCAAAAAAATAATAATAATGTAAATAGAATATTTACAGTTTATTCATGTCTATAATTTCCGAAGCTGTCTTAGTTACCTTTACAAAAAAATGAACCAAAAAAAAAAAAAGTAATCATCGATATGCAATCCATAATCGCTTTCAAAATTGCTACAAATGTTCTTTCTGCAGGTCTACATTCTTCCAAAGATTTTAGTCATTAAATTAAAATATATATATATAAAATTTCAAATAAAATAATAAATTCCCATAAATTTCATATAAATTCTGATGAATTTCATAAATATTTATTTCAATTTTTTTTCTTATATAACAATGTGGAAACAACAAAACACTCTTAATGTTGTTGTAACTTTTGGTTCCACATGTTTCTTTTTGGCCAGAGTTTTTTTTGTAAATTATCATAATGATCAAAATTTGGAACCTTCCTGTCACTGAACATGATGCACTGGAGTATTTTCAACGATATGGAATCCTATCCTACAGAAAAGTGTGCATTAATGGTCATGATATGAAAATAAAAAGCCGGGGAATCACACAACAATACCTGGAATTCTATTTAGCAGAATTTATGTGGTATTGATTGCAATAACAATCAGATTCATTTGTAGTGATTTTAGAAGCCATTGGGGTTTGTATGCATTCATCATGAATAAACTGTAATTATTGTATTTATATATCTTTTTTGTTTCATTTTTGTAAATGTAACTTGGGAGATGTAAGCCTGGCCCTCATTTTTTGTAAACATAACTAGCTTCGGGAGATTGTAGGCCCTTTACTCAATTTGTAAATATTTTCAGGGGAAATAAAACAAAATTGAAATAAATATTGATTTGGTGAAATTTATCAGAATTTATTCCTTTTTTTAAAATGCAACATTAATTTTGTAAATGTTTTTGGGGGAAGTAAAAAAAAAAAAATGAAAGATGGTTAATGAAATTTATCAGAATTTATTCTTTTTTTAAAAAAAATTTAACATTAATTTTATAAATGTCAGAATATTAATAATGAAATATGGGCTGCTATCTTGGTAGGTCCTCAAAATTGTGTATCAAAAATATGGGGTATTCCTGAAAACTCACAAGTACCAAAAATTATTCTTTCAAATCAATTTATAAACTGATGACTTTAAATGGTACAGATTTAGAATGTACTATCTTACCATTTTGAATTCTAACAACCACCTAAAAACATTTCTGACATGTCCAAGCAATAAATGGCATCAAATAATCCACATGGGGTCACAATATTTGTTACAGAATCATAATTTACATCAGTAATTAAAAAATTGAAGTGCAAATGTCGTACAAGTATTCTTGATCAAATCAAAATATAAAAAAAATGGGAGTAATGAATAAATTTTGAATTACTAAAAGCTTATAATTTCTAAAATATGTAAATGTTGAATAAATGTAGAAATAACTGCAGAAGCATATTAACTTTATAATTAACATTAAATCACATTTTATCTTAATATTAGCTGAAAGAATAATTGTCGAAAGTAAAGAATATTAATTTTACAATTAATAAATCATTTTTTTTTTTTACCAAAGTGAATAATGTTGTGTGTTTCATTTCACATATGTTGTTATTTGCTGGTGGATGAATAAAAAGATTTAATTATTAAAATTCTCAAAGATGCTATGGCTATCTACTGACCTACTGATGGTGAAAAGGTTAGTGTTTATCTTATTTAAAAAACAATACTTTGTTTACATTTGAAATAATCAATAAATTTTTATTAAAATCTAAATATTTTTTTAAACTTGTTTCCATCTTCATTTGTTGATGATAAAAGCCACTTTGATGTTAATAGATCGAAAATAATGTAAATAGATATATAGATTTGTATCAATTTCAAGAACCCATAAGGACCTTACGTGGTCAAGTGTAGATTCATATCCATATTAGGAGATCAAATGTGAACAATGCTATTTTTCTTATCTCCATTTTTTTTCTAATTACATGTGACAAAGGAAACATGCAACATCATAATTTTTATCTGTTAAGAAAAAATCCAATTAATTGTAAAATTAATATGCTTTATTTCATCCATTTTTTCAACATATGGTTATATGCATGTATTGTAATAAAATTTGTATTTTAGAAATTATAACCTTTTAATATTTCTAAATTATAAGCTTGATTTGATCAATTTTACGTTATTTCAATAAGTGGTTATAGACATATATTGTAATAACATTTGTATTTTAGAAGATATGCACTTTTAGTAATTCAAAATTATAAGCTTGGTTTGTTTAATTTTATATTATTTCAATTATGTGGTTATGGCCATATATTATAATAAAATTCATATTTTCAAAGTTATAAGCTTTTAGTATGTCGAAATTATAAGCTTGGTTATATCACAATTCTGTATTTTTTGGGCGAAACTTCATATCGTCAAAAACCTTCTTTCCTTTCCCCATATTCTTTGGTGGTTCAGGCCATCATTATTATAATAAATTCTATAATTTAGAAATTATAAGATAAGCTTTTAGTGTTTTGAAATTATGAAGTTGGTTCGATTGGACCAATTTAGAGTGCACTTTCTGCCATATTGAATTCTAAGGATTGCCCAAAACTACCACTGACACATCAAAGCAATTCTGTGTGTTATTGTTTGATGGTATTTATCACTTGGATGTGTCAGGGTCATTTTGTGTGGTCGCTAGAATTCAAAATGGCAGAGAGAGCACTCCAAATTAGTACCAAATAAGTTCTTTATTCTCACTAACAATTATATTTTTACTAAATATAATATTTCGGTAAAAGCCTGAAATTTGGGCACAACCGCTTGGGGCATTGTTTATGTGTCAAAACACATAAAAATGCCTTACAAGCTAATACAACATTTGATATTGTATTAACCCATTAGCTAGGCTGCTTTACATGACATTGCACAAAAATATTACGGCCTGTTTGTGCTTCGAAGCTATTTACGCGTAGTCGTTGTATTCATAGCTAATTACCGTATTGCTTGAGGGTGTTTAAATTTCAAGGTGGTAGGACTTTTTCAAATCTCCGTAATAATGTCATTTTTATGTAAAAAATGTCAATTATTAATAAATGTCATATGATCCCCACCCTTGCGTAAAATAATGGTAATATGTGAAAAATTGCCAAAGGGTATGTTCGAACACGGTTCGACAAAACTCAGGCACTAAATCATGTTCCAGCATGTAAAATATACGAGAGAAAGAAAATGTCTACTAGAAACGCGCATTTTTTAAATATTCATAATTGCCGAGTACGGAAAGTGAGGCTGTTTCATTTTTCCAGGCACCTAATGTGCTACCAAATACAAGACTATGCGAGTGTGGGGGAAGTACAAAATTGTACATGTTGAAAAAAAACATTGCAGTTTAGATGTCTTTCGCATTTGTGTAAGTGAAGATATTCCATATGTAAAAGTACTTGGTTGGACGGCAGCAAAATACCATTTTTAGCTCTACGACTCGTTTATTATTGGAGCCACGACCAGATGACGCTTAACAACATACACACAGAGCTTGACATGTGCAGAAGTGCTGTGTCGGAGTGGATTACTGGTTTGTGAGAACTCTGCCATGAGAGCCTGGCTTCCAGACCCTGTAGTCAAATCGGCGGCCCAGGTCTGATAGTAGAAGTAGATGAGACAATATATAGTCGCACCCTCTTGCAGTCCATCAAAGACAATGTCAAGGTAGGATCGACCATCTTTTCCGATTGCTGGAGGGGGTACAAGACTACAGAACTGAAGGCTGCTGGGTCCCACTACCTAACAGTCAACCACCGATACCACTTTGTGGATCCTACCACGGGCGCTCACACACAAAATATTGAGCGTCTTTGGGGTCTTTTGAAAAAAGAAAACAAAAAGAAAAGAGGAACTGACAGAAAGTTGTTGGATAACTACTTGTCGGAGTTCATAGGGAGACATATGCACAAGGAGGATCTATTTCTATCCATCCTATCTGAGATGGCTGTTGCAAATAAACAGTAGACAGTGTTGTTGATTTTATTAGAATTAAAGTGATTACATAAATAACTAAAAATTATTTTCAAAAAAATACAAAGTTTGTGTATTTTTTTTTGTAATGTGACTATAAATTGACACGGACCATATTTTGATTCTCTTTTTTTTTCAGCGCTGTTGTAATTAATTATTATTTTTGTTGACTTTTATTTGTTAATAATAACGACAAGGTATTAAACATTATAAAAAAGTTTTTTTTAGAAAGGAGGGGGGTGGGGAAAGTCCAACGAAATGTAAATGAAATTAACAATTGAGGGTAAAAAGTTCCAAATTGAAAAATATTAAATTTTTGTGATAAATATATTTTATGCGAGGGCAGGGGTGTAATTTTGATTGAATATTAATAAAAACAATTACGACAACTAAAAAGTAAATAATTGGAAACAAGTTCAAAAGTTGATTATCTTTTTTTAGAGCTGTTAAAATAATTTACTATTTGTGTTTAGTTTTTATTAATAATAACAGTACGAAATCCCCCCCCCCCAAAAAAAAAGCTGTTTATTGTAGTAGCCGAAAAAAAAAAAAGAAAGGCTAATTCAAACATAATAAGAAAAAAGTAAAATTAATAATCAAGCCAAAAAAAAGTAGAATTAACAATTCACAAATAATTTTATTCTATTTTTTTTCAGCGGTGGGATTAAAAGAAATGTTTTGACGTGAAACGGTCCAAAGTTTTAAAATCATAACAAAAAAAATTACATTAGCAAAATTTGTTGAAAAATTTGGAAAAAAACTAAAAAAAAACAAAACAAATTAATATAAAAATTTGTTTAACAATAAAGAAATCATGCTATAAATAAAATAAAAATTGGTTTAATCAATAAAAAAAAAATCATGTTGTATTTAAAAAAAAGTTGAAGAAAGTTGCGACCTGGTAATGTTATATTTCATTGATTTTGTCTAACATCAACACTCCAAGTGGCCATGCCCGTATTTCAGTCAATTACCAATATTTCTAAAAAATTCATGATGATAACCTAAATCAATGTATTTATTTAGAAGCAAATTTACTCCTCAGAATATAACTATTATTTTCAAAATTATTAATCTTTCTATTTCCTATAATAAAAATTTTTATGAGTAAAAGGTTGATAACTATCTGGCCTTATATTTATTAATTTTTTTTATTTAATAAAATGACTTTCTATAAGACATTATCAACTTTATCAATACTTAAATCCAGAAATTTTAAGTTAAGAAATTCAAAAGTACTCCCCCTTCCCTAATAGTAAATTTAATATTAGAATTAACAGTATTCAATCTATCAAAAAAAAAATGTTCTGCAATTTATCTTCCTGAATAACAAAAAAAAAAAACAATCATCAATATACATAATCAACAATTTTAAAGAAACAGAAAAATTATTAATTACAATACTTTCTAAATAATCAATATACAGAGCACATTAAAGGAGAAATAACAATCAATAATCCATCCCTCTTTAATATTGTAAAATACATCATTATACATAAAAAACAAAGAATCCTTTAATAACAATAGCAAATCATGAATAATTTTAATTTTATCTGCAGAAAAATATTCATCTTTCTTTAGAACAGAAAGAAACCCATTAATACTTTTAATCCTATCAACTGATTGGTACAAGTTTTTAAGTACTTGAGTGACAACATGGAGCAAGTATTAAACCTGCTGCACATTTTTACATTCATATCAATCTGCTGATAATTTTGTAATCTTGTGATCTGACCAAAATAACGTGTACACAGATCTTGTACATGATACTTTTCGCAAGATTTACAAAAATGTAATGTGTACATGGATCTTGTACATGATATTTTCACAAGATTTACAAAGTTATCGGCAGGTTGAATACATGTGTGAAAAGGCGTAGCATGTATAATATATGCTCTGTGTTGCAGGACTAAAAATACCATTTTCACACAACTAAAAATATAAAATATGGAGCAGAATTATATATGACTTTCACATGAAAAAGTATAAAATTTTAACAGTATAACAATAGTAAATGGAACAGAATTTAAATTTATAACAATAATAAAGATACATAAATTTGAGCAAGAAATTGATATTAAAAAGAACCTTTTTTAAAAAAAAAATTGATTCGCCATACACAAATATATATTACTTTCACACGAAAAACTTTAAAATTTATAACAATAGTAAATTGATATTTAAAATAACATTTTAAAAATAAGTATTGATTTGCCATGTAAAAATATATACAACTTTCACTCTGTAAAATTTATAACAACAATGAAGATTAGAATTTCACAAAAAAAAAAAAAAAAGCCGATCGTAAAAAGTACATTTTCTTGGCCCAAAAATATGTAAAATACGAACAAAACAATCTCTAAATTATTATTTTTTTTAAATATTGTTTACAAAAAAACCCATAAAATATACATATATGCTATTTATTGTCTAATATATAAGACGAATTTTCGTGTTGAAACAAGCAATTTGGCATTTACATTTTTGACACAAAGTGGAGATCTCAACTGAAAAATTTCTCCCCAAAATGGAGTTTTACTGAACATATAATTGCGCAGCCTATCAGCTGAACAGAATTTTCCACAGAAATGCTAATAAATGAATGTATTTTTAAAAAAAACAAAAAAATTCACAAAAATAAAGAAATATAAATTACAACACTTTTATTAACTTTTCATCCTGGTGGAAATTTTTTTTTTTTTTTATGTTATTCAGTTTGCCAAGGAAGGCATTGTCATTCTTTATGCAATCTACGCAACACATAAATTCGGTGTTGCTTTGATGTCCCTTGCTGCTGCTTATTTCATGGAACCCATAATCTTTCAATGTTTTGTGTGTAAACCCCAGTTACTGGCTTCACAAAGTATATATCTGTGGTTCACACGGAAATGATAACCAGCATGAAAAGAAAATCAAAAAGACAAAAATGAATACTACGTATAGCTTACTTAAAATCAAATGAAGTGGAGTAACTCAGAAGTAGAAATAACTTAGAAATACTTTGATGAAGCAAAAACGCAATTGAAATGAAGGCTGTTGTTTTCAGAAAAAAATCTCTACAATAACTGAAAATGTTGAAATATAAAAAAAAAACCCACGAAAGAAACACATTTTCACACAAGATCAGATAACATTGCAGGGTTTAGTTCACTTAAATTTGGTATGATCTCAAGATTACACATTTATTTCAGATGTGAAGAGGTGTATAATCTTCCCTTCTTTGCAAGACTAATATCTAAGTACCTGTTTTTAATATCTAAACTACCAAAAACAAAGTCATGTTCTAAAACAAAACCGTTACTTTTATCAAATGCCTCAAATGAAGTTACACAAAATTGTTTTAAACTTATATAATTCTTAAAAACGTTTTAAGAAATTTTCAAATTGTATCAACAATTTCTAATAAGTAATAATTGAAAGCTTGCTAGACTTTCACATGCACTACGGTTGTTTCTCAGACAGCCAATAACAACATGCGATTTAGACAAATGTTATCAATAATTTCTGTAAAATCAAAAATACACCTTAAAGGAAAATTATCATTATAAGATTTTAAATTCAAGAAAATCTTAGAAACCAAATAATCATTAGGATAACAACTTAACTAAATAGATCAATCAAAATTTTTTTATTTTCCATAATGTCAATTAATTTATATTTTATTTTCTTAAGAGGATCGATATTTAAAATAGAATATTTCATATTATTTAATTTTAGGGAAACTTTATTTTTAAAATCATTATTATTTAACAATGCAAAATGGTTGGCACTGTTTTCTTTTCATAAGGTAACATCATTGGCTTTCCTTCTTTTTTTGAGATTTATTTGCTTCCAGGGAAAAAACAAATTTTTTACTTATGGAAACATTTTATTATTATCTGAAATCTTTTTATAACTTTCAATAGCAGAAATAAGTTAAGTATCACCTCATTCCCATTGCTAAAAGGAACAAATGAAGGACCTTTACTTAAAATTGCTAAATCAGAACTAACTAAAACAGAATTCATCATCATCATCAACCATTATCAATCCACTGCAGGATTAAGGTCTCTGCAAGTTCAATCCATCTTTTCCTATCATTAGCTTCTCTTCTCTACATTACCCCTGCACACTTTCTTATTTCATCCATGCATCTCACATGTGGTCTCTTTCTGGGTCTTTTACAATCTCTTGGAATCCAGTTTAAAATTTCAATTGTCCATCTGTTATCATCTCTTCTAACAATATGTCCAGCCCAACTCCACTTCAGTCTTTTAATTTTTTCAATGAGGTCAGTAACACCTGTTTGTTCTCTTACCCATACATTGCATTTTCCATTCCTTCTTGTTACTCCCAACATGCATCTCTCAATACTTCTTTGAGTAGTCTGAAGTCTCTGTATTGCTCTTCTATTAAGTGTCCAAGTCTCAGATCCACAAGTAAGAACTGGCAAAACACATTTATTAAAAACCTTTCTTTTCAAACACATAGGCATATTTCCTTTTAGTATCAAGTTATTTCTACCAAAGGCACTCCAACCAAGTTTAATTCTATGATTAATTGCATCCATTATATTTCCATCTGTATTAATAATCTGACCAAGGTATTTGTAACTGTTAACTTTTTCTAACTCATCATAATCAATCTTTATTTTCATATTTTGAGAAAATCTATTAAACATTACTTTAGTCTTTTTAACTTATCTTTAGTCCTACTTTTGATAACTCCTGTGACATTTTCTGTATCTCTAAAGCATTATTTTCAAAAACAAGTACATCATCTGCAAAATCTAAATGACTTAAATAATCTCCATTTACTTTCACTCCTTTAGCTTCCCATTTTAATCCACAAAATACTTCTTGCAACACTGCTGTAAAAAGTTTTGGAGATATGGAGTCACCATGTCTTACACCCTTTTCAATGTTGATTTTCCTACTAACATTATGTAATTTAATTGTTGCTGTTGCATTTTTATAAATATTCTTCAAAATATGACAATATCCTGGATCTACACCTTGATGATCCAATGCTTTAATCACTGAAGAAATGTTTATAGAATCAAATGCCTTTTCATAGTCTACAAATCCTAAGCATAATGGCAACTCATATTCATTTGTCTTTTCTGTAATTTCTCTCAATACCTGGATGTCATCTACTGTACTAAAACCACTTTTAAATCCAGCTTGTTCTCTTGGTTGGCGGAAATCCAGTGTTTTCTGTAGACAAGTTGTAATTATCTTAGTAAAAATTTTGTATAAAACTGATAAAAGACTGATAGGTCTGTAATTTCTAATATCTTCTTTATCACCTTTTTTAAATATTAATATTAATACTGCATTCTTCCAATCATCTGGTACATCTTTATCATTTAGACATTTGGTATATAACTTTGCCAAATTTTTTTCTATTTCTTCACCTGCTTCTTTTAATATATCAATTACAATTTCATCATTACCTGGAGCCTTCCATTTCTTCATAAATTTCATTGTATGTCTCACTTCCTCATTCAAAACTCTGTGTTTACTCTGATCAAAAGCCTATTATACATCTATATAAAAATCTTATACTTCATCACTATGAGAACTTGTTGGGGCGTAAACCTGAATTATCTGCATTTGGTATCTGCTATTAAGTTGTAAAACTAATCTTGCCACTCTGTCTGATATACCATCAATCTCCACAATGTTATTCTTCCATTTTTTATTTATAATGAATCCTACTCCACTTGTATTTCCAATATTTGTGCCTTTATAGTAGAGTATATGTCCACTTTTTAAATCGTTTCTTCACCCTTTCTTATAACTTCACAAGTCCAGGAATGTCCCATTTAATATAAGACAATTCTTCTAACTCTTGCAATGTTCCTTCACTTGAAAGTGATCTGCAGTTGTAAGTACCTAAATAAAAAGTCATCATCAAATGGCAGCCTGAGTCCATAATCGGGATTCTTAGTACCCTCTGCCTTCGGCTACCAACCGCTGCCTTAGTTGGTGACTTTACAACCTCCTGGGAATAAGGGCCATGATTTATTTTTGTCTGTCATGATTGTATATATTGGAAAAAATATTCTTAAACTCGGAGGTAAAAAGCCAATAAACTCACCACGCTGGCTAATGCGTGTTGGTGAGCAGCCTATCCATGTTCATATACTATATGAATAATCACATAGTAATAACAGCTGCAACGACAAGAATGTATGGAGTGGACATTAGGAATTTGCTATGCTCGGTTTCCTTAATGCCTCCAAGAGGAATTAGACAAATTTAAAACAGATGATATTCTATACATAAACAAATTTCTTTTATTAATAACATTCCTTTTTTCAAACTTTTTAAATAATCAATTAAACTTAATATATTTTTTATTATAAATAAATTGACATTTTAATTTAAACCGCCTTAACGAAGCATTCACAATAGAATAATTAAAAATACTTGTAAAATCAAAATTATTTCAAATTTTCAATTATTTGTTTTGTATTATATATAGATATTTGTTACTTGTTATTTTATTTGTATATATTTTAATATTGTTTTATTTTAATATGTGGCTGAAAAAATTGGGATATTAAGAGATTACTTAATTTTTCTAATAAAATAATTTTTGATACTTTGATATTATACATATTATGATGTATTACTCTGGTGACATTCTAATTTTGCATTGTTTAAACTAATGTCTCCAAGAGATCTGGGGACAAACCTAATTGACAAAATTTCTCCACAGATCTCGTGGAGGTATTATTTTAAAGATATTGCAAAGTTAAAATAATACTGGTGCCGATATAACAGGGGTCCCCAACCCTATGCTCGTGCACACCATGGTGCCCACAGACCATTTTACATGTGCCCACCGCCATCCGAACACGATAAAAAATTATCTATCTGATAGAAATAATACAGATCTCGACTGAGTGACGATCATCTTGATGATTGCATATGAGCAGGAATATCATCATATTCCCCTAATTATGAAGCAATTGCCAATGAAGTGCAGTGCCAAAGATTGCATTGACTTGTAATATTATATATAATTTAGTAATTTACATAAAAATATAAACGTTAATTATATTTAAAAATTTTATTTTTGAAATAAATATTTTTTTTGTACATTATGTGTATTATTAACAATATCCAACTATAAATTCACATTGAAAAAATAAATGGTGCCCGCCACCTGGCTGGTATTATAGAATGTGCTCTTAAGTGCAAAAAGGTTGGGGACCCCTGTGATATAGTATGCGTTCAATGTTATTTTGAAATATATAACTCAACCAAAATGCCTGCTGACACAGTCACGAGGTAAATGCCATCAATTATCAATATGCGGTTTCAAAAAAAGGTGGTTACAAAATCACAAATTTCTTCATTAATTACAAAGCCAAAATGCAAAGTTTGCAATTGTCATCATCGAATATTTAAAAATGAAAACCCTAATTTTGATCAATATTTAACATTTAATAAAAAATCAAATAATACGAATAATTACTTTACATTAACATACATTATCACAATTTGCATAAACTTTCAAAAATCAAAATTCAATTTATGTTTGTTATAAGCCTATGAAAGAAATCAAAAGGCAATTTATGTTTTCTACTTTTTTTAAAAAAAAAAAAAAACCCTTCAAGTGAACAACAGTGGTGAACAAAAAATTTCTGATAAGAAAAAACTAAAATCCTATTATTTGTAAAAATAATATGCTGTATTTTGTATTTTATAAATTATAATCTTTTGGCATATTAATGAAAAGTAGGTTAATTAGGTTTTTTTTTTTTTAAAGTAGAAAACATAAAGTGTCTTGTGATTTCTTTCATAAGCTTATAACAAATGTAAATTGCATTTTGATTGTTTAAAGATTTATGTAAATTGGGACAATGTATGTTAATGCAAAGTATTTACTCACATTATTTGATTTTTTATTAAATGTTAACTATTGATCAGGATTTTGATTTTTAAATATTCGATGACAATTGCAAACTTTGCATTTTGACTTTTTAATTAATGGTTTAATTTGCGATTTTGCAACTGTCTTTTTTTTTGAAACCACATGTTGATAATCGATGGTATTTATCGCTTGAATGTGTCAGCGGGATTTTGGGTGAGTTATAAAATTCAAAATGAGGTTGAATGCATATTATTTTGGCATCATAATACCATCATAGCATGTGTAATACCAAACTTCAAATCTTTAAAAAAACAACAAAACATATTATTTCCCATGTTGGAGAAATATATTCATTATAGAAAAAGAAAAAAAATATGAAAATAACTCTGAAACATTTTTTAAATGGTGAATTGTAACATAATGTTTTAGCCTAATACTTTTTTTTTTTTTACCTAAAAATGGCTAACTGTAAGATAAAGTTTTAGTTTTTTTCTAAAAATGGCAAAGTATAAGTTTATCCTTATATTTTAAATATATATAAAACGTATATAAAGTTTTAGCAAGACACAAATATATAAAGTTTTAGCTACAACTGTATTTTTAAATATAAAACTGTGTTACTTGCAGTGGTACAAGAGGTTATATTGTGTGTGTGTGTATGTGTGGGTGGGATCAATGGCTGACTGAAATGTTTAATATTTTCCAAAATGGAAAGGGTTAATTTGTTTATGTATTTGCCTCCACAAGAATTTGGCAAATACAAATTGTGATGTTGATGTGCGGTTTTTCTTTGTTATTTATTCACCATTTGACTGAACTCCAAAGTCTTTCTATATTTTGTGTGTGAATACTGGTTATCAGACCGGTGAAACTATAACTTTGATTCATTCTAAAGTGATTGTATTTGGTAGCTTGAATTTCTTCTGTTTGGAAGGATTTCCAAGATAGTAAATGTAGACCTTCCACATTCTGTTTGATTGCTTTCATGAGAATGGTTTCTGTTCTGTCGGGAATTTTCACTACATGTTTTACAACTTGGTTACAGGTATACTTGTGAAAAGTTTGATAATGTATATACATGCGACATGGATTAGTCATGCCTGGATACTTGGATGACATCACATCATAATTGAAAACTTAGAATAATTATTATCGGATGCAAATGTGGCCGGAGTAATACATCATATCAGGTATAATACCAAATCACCCAGTCTTTAAAGACCCAACTCAATTTAAAGTCTCCTCAATTTTTTAAAGAATTGTAGGCTATTTATTATATTTCTCCCCAATCCTGTAATGTTAAGTTAGATAAAAAATTAGTTTTCTTTTCTACATAGGATTTTGTTTTAAAGTTTAAGTTATTGATTTTCAATAGATTTATTAATAAACATATTTAATTTATCTAATTTAATTGATAGATTTAAAATATTTGGAAGGAGTTTAGATTTTATAAGTAATTTTATTTATTCTATTTTGAATGCTTTCTTAAGATGGTTTAAATTATAATGTCATTTTTTGTTTCTAATAAAAAAATATAATAAGTTTAATTGATTGTTAAAAAAGTTTGGAAAAAGGAATGTTATTAATAAAGTATATTTAAATATAGAGTATTATAATAAAAGACCTGATGCTTCATTTGTTTTAAATTTGTCTAATTTTGTTTCAGATAGTTATGGTTTAGCAATTTGAAGTAAAGTCCCTTGTTTGTGTTTTTTAGCAATAGGAATGTGATAATTAATTTTATTTATGCTATTGAAAGTTGTAGAAATATTTTAGATAATAATAAAATGTAAAAATTTGTTTTTGCCTGGAAGCAAATCGATCTTCTTAAAAAAGATTGAAGGCCAATGATGTTAACCTATTAACTACATTAGGGTGTTTGGTGCCATATTGATTTAAAAAAAAAAGATTTGAGACCAATTTTCACAATAACTTCAGTTTTAATAATGTTAGAGCAAAAAGCTTTTCATTGATTGAAACTAGAAAAACTAAGGAAAAAAATAAGTTAAGTAAGAAAAAAAAGAAATTTCAATATTCAAAAAAATTATTACTTTATTGTTTGTTCATAATCTCTAATTTATCATTAATAAATTTAAAATTACATCTTTGATAATTTCTTTGTATTCCTCACAAAATTCACATTCAAACCATATATAATACTTCTTACTTGAGATAATCCATAACTTCAGAATTTATAAAAGTAATAGCATAAGAATCCTTCATTTTTATCTTGTACCCCAAAAGTTAAAAAGTCTCCAAGATACAAAATAAATCATTTCCAGAAGTTGGATATGAATGCATAATTATAGCAATTGACTTCTTGTCTATCCAAAACTAGAAATTGAAAGCCACTGTCTGTATCAATGCTAAAATGAATTTCCTCTCTCTACTTTATATTTTTTGTGCCCACCAGCGATGCTATTTTGTTATATTTATTGTGCCACAAAGATATAATTATTTTCATGTAGCTCATTTACTGGTTGTAGACTTGAAAATAATATAATGCAAGATGTGGCAAAACTACTCACTCCACAGAATGAATACCAAGGCATAGGCAATAATCTGCATTTGATCTTTGCCTGCATGTAATTTCATATGGTATATATATATATATAACTATTTGGCTATCACCACACACCCACCAGTTGAAATCTCTCTTTATTGGTTTTAAGTTTACATTATCACGTGGTACTATGCCCAGTAAATTTTGTGATTGCTTCATCAACTGCAACCTTTTTATGCATCTGATAATCTTAAAATTTACATTGCACTACTCTGTAATAGTGCAATTTTATAGATGCAGGAAAATCATTACTTGTTATACAAACAGACATACTAGTACACACTAATACAAATACAGATGTGCTATTAAATTATTAAATCTTTTGAGAATCATTATTGTCTCAAACTTGGATCAGAACCACTACTTTCATTATATTTGAACACAAGTATAATTTAGATACTATGCAGACACACTATACTACAAACACAAACACATTAATAAATTATGCATTTATAAAATAATAAAAAAATTTAAAATAATAATAAACAAAAAAAAAATCTAAGACTAATGTTACTTATAATATCCTACATAACATTTATTTTTGGGATGAAGGCCTTAAATTACAAAATGTTAAAAGCATGTTGAATCCATTTTATTATTAACTTTGGCCATTGAAACATTTATGCCTTTGTTTTCTCTATACAATCTAATAGATTGAACATAAAAACAAATTAAATAAACCTATTATTAGAAATATTAATAAAAATTCAGGATTTTGTCTGATCTTAACATGCCATACACCATTTTAAGAAGTCAAACCACAGAGAATAGTGGTATTGGGAAATATGTAATCTGTGGTTTGTTCCCGCAATTTTGAAATGAAAACAAAGAAATTTTACTTTCTAGACTGAACGAACAGTGAAATAGTTAAAAGAAAACAAAGGTGATTTTTTCATAATGAAATAATAGTGATTTTAGAAATTAATTTTTTTTTATAATTAAACAATGTGAAGTATTTTATTTTAAATTCTGATCCTGTTAAAAAAATAAAATCTAAGTTAATTGACGGTTATTTAAGTTGTTATCCTAGTGATTATTTGGCCCCTAAGATTTTCTTTAATTTATAATCTCTTAAAGATAATTTTTTTAAAAGATGTATTTTTGATTTTACAGGAGGGATTGTTAATAAAATTTCAAAATTTCTTAATAAAATTTTTTTATGAATTATATAAGTTTAGTTTAAATTTAAAATTAATTGATTTGTTTTAGAAAATGATGTGTTTTTGGTAGTTTAGATATTAAAATCATGTATCAATCAGTTGATAGGATTAAAAATATTAATGTTTTTTTTTCTGTTCTAAAGAAACATTAATATTTTTCTGCAGATAGGATTAAGGTCATTCATGAATTGCTATTGTTGTTATTAGAGGATTCTTTGTATTTTATGTATAATGATGTATTTTATAAGATTAAAGAGGAGGGATGGATTATTGGTTATTATTCCTTCCTTAATGCACTCAGACTATATTGATTATTTAGTGACTAGTGCAATTAATAATTTTTCTGTTTATTTAAAATTGTTTATTATGTATATTGATGATTTTTTTTTTTTTTTTTGTTATTCAGAAAGATAAATTGCAGGATTTTTATTGATAGATTGAATGCTTTTGTTAAGTTAAAATTTCTGGATTTAAGTGTTGATAAAGTTGATAGTGTTTTATTTTGCAGTCATTTTATTAAACAAAAAAATTTAAGAAATATGATGTGGCCAGATTTTCTTTATTGAATTTTTGTTATAGAAATAGAAAACAATAATTTTGAAAATAATAGTTATATTCAAAGGAGTCAATTTGTTTCTAACTATATTGATTTAAGTTATAATCATGATTTTTAAAAAAAATATATTTATTAAAAATATCTATAAATCCGCTATTTAGTTGTTAGTGAGTTTATTTTTTTACCATTTAAATTATCAGTTCATAAATTGATTTATAAGAATAGTTTTTTTTTTTATTGGGTGATATGAATGAACATGGCCTGAAAAAAAGGTCTTAATTTAAATTCTTTATTAAATAGTTCAAAACACTCAATTGATAGCAAATCTATTCCTAGTAAGATTCTTTGCAGTTGTAAAATTTATATAGTCAAAGTAAATTAAATAATCTTAATGAAAGAATTAAAGTTCATAAAAGAAGAGTTAAAAATTGATATCATAATTCAGCTTTGTATATTCTTGAATTAAATACAGGTCATAAAATATTTGATAATTTGGAGATTCTTTTTATAAAAAAATGAAATAAAAAGAAGAGTAAAAGAATCCGATAGTAAATTTTCTTGATGCAAAGATCATTAAACTCATGATAACATCCTTTGATATAAAATGAAGTTTTTTGCTGTGAATGGTGGGAAAGCACTTTTGTATATATATATAATATAAATAAAATTGTATTAACAATATAAATAATAATTATAATGGTAATTAAATATAATATACAGTCTTTCAATTCACAAAAGTTCTTTCGGTTAATTCCTTAACCCTTCTTAACTGTTGTTAAATTCCAAAAACTTAACGGAAGCAAACATCATCAACTCAAATCCCATGAATCATGAATTTTAACATTAGCATCTTGTCTTTTAATTATATTCTTTTTTTTTCTATTTATTAAAATTGCATCCTTAATTTTTCTTTTATTATGGTTTCTCTCTTCATGAAGAGTTAACCTTTTATGGTCAAACAAATTTATATTCATGTATACTTTCATGATCAAGTAAACTGAAGCAGTCATTAAATCATTATTATTTTTATTTTTCATATGTTTATATAACAATTCATGCTACATCCACAAAATATTTGATACACAATATTATTTTTTTGCTTGACAGGCATAACACTTTTAGAATTATTCACTAACTTATTAATACTATTTGAAACACAAAATGAAACATTAAACACATTTTTATATATATCCTTAAAAAATTTCACTTGAGCATTTGAAATATAAGTAAATAGATATCCATTTTTTATTATTATTCTGTTCAATCTTATAATCAACTTCAAGCAATTTCTTGGCAAATATCTCAATATTTTTTAAATTTATCTCTTTGGTAACAACATAATTTTTCATTACGAAACAAAATCTAAAACTTGACATCTTCAATTTATATATCTTTTTTTTGCAATGGTTTAATTATTAATTTGAATGACTTGAAATGGGCGGACTATTGAAACAAAACTGGATTAAAAAAGTATTAAGTATTTGGATTTATATATTACAAGAAATAATATTATGTTAAGTTACAAATTAATAATCAAACTAGTGCAAAAATGGGGATATATATAAATTGTAAATCAAAAGTACCAATTAGGCATAAGATGGCAAGTTTTAGATCTTTTATGTTTTGTAATGAAAAATTATGTTACCAAAACGATAAAATAAAAATATTGAGATATTTGCCAATGAAATGCTTGACATTGGTTATAAGATTGAACAGATTAATAATATTTTATGTCAATTTAAAAAGAGGTATAATGGTTTAAAGGAGTTGAAGATTGATAATAAGAAATGGATATTTCAAATGCTCAAATGAAAATTTTTATTGATATATATATATAAGAATGTATTTAATGCTTCATTTTGGGATTGGTATATTGAGGTGCAGTATAGAGAAAAGATTAAAATAGCATGAATTGTTATATAAGTGTATGAAAAGAAAAAATAATGATTTAATGACTACTTCAGTTTTCTTGAATCATGAAAGGACATCTGAATATAAATTTAAGTTTGAGATTGAAAGTGTTAAGATTCTTCATGAAGAGAGAAACCATAATAAAAATAAATAAATCAAGGAAGCAATTTTAATATATAGAAATAAAATAAATATAATTAATAGACAAGTTGCTAACATTAAAATTCTGGAATTATGGGATTTGAAGTGATGATATTTGCTTCTGTTACATTTTTTTCAATTTAATGCAGTTGAGAAGGATTAAGGACTTAACCCAAAAGTATTTCTGCAGATAGAAAAATTATACTATATTTAATTACTATTGTATTTATTATTTATGATTGTGGAAGAATTTTAGTAATATTTTTTGGGATAGTTTTGTAATATCATATGATTTTCTATTTTTTTTTTTATGTTTACTAATATAGCTGAAGACAATATTTAATTTTTTGAGTATTTTGGATAGATTTAATAAATCAAATCAAAATATGGTCTTTCTGAAGTTAAAACATTTTTATTGCTGTGATGTTATGTGATTGAGCTATGCATTGTAACTAATCTTAACCTCTGTGGCTTCAAGATCTTTTTTATTTACCTATATAGAATTATATAAAATGTTTAAAGAAATATTAACCAATTTTTCTTGAGGAAAAGTCTTAAGTTCTTTGAATGATATTACAATTGATTTCACTCAATTGTATGTAAATTATTAAATTACATTATTTAAATTAATACATTATTTAAATCATGTAATAGGATAGATCAGGGTAAATGTATAACACTTTTATTAATCCTATATGTGTCTATAAACCAGGGATGGTCAAACTTTTAAACATTGGGAATGATTTTTTTGGTAAAAGTATAACTATGTTTTTTTCAGAGCTTCGAACAGGAAACCAGAAAAAAACATTATTTTTGCCAGAATGGGAAAAAATAATGGTTCAAAGTCCTGGTTTTTTTAGAATGTACTTACAAATTGTTTTTTTTTTTTTTTATAAGGACTTTTTAGGTACTCATAAATATTGGTAACCTATTTAAAAGATATTTACGAACTGATGATTTTTTATTCTATAAGATACGAACTGTCAAAGACATTTTAGTATGACATTTATTAAATTATCTCAGCTCCTTCTAATATTGCAATTTGTCCATATCGATTTATAAAATATTTATTAAATTACTATATGAAGTGTTTTAAAATGTTCTGATAAGTTATTTTTATTTCTCCTTGGGAAAATAGCAATTAAATATTTCTAAGAATTTTAGCTCTAGTGTTACACAAAAATAATTTAATTCTTTTCATCTTCTTCCAACCTGAGCTTATTTTTGAGATCCATAATAACAACAGGTGCTATTTTAAATTTAATTATTTTTAAACAAGAATTTTGATTTTTTTTCTTTTTTTAATTTATTATTTTTTATATTCAAATCAGCTAAGAATTTATGACTATAATTTGTCAATGTTCATGTCAGCTTAGCAGTTTTAGCCACCCCTGCTATAAACAATGAATGGTATTATCATCTTGGAAATGTCTTATTTAGAAATATTTCAAAAGTTGAATTTGTTATCTTACTTACTTGTTCAAAGTGACTATAATTTTGATCTGTTAAAGTTGAGTCATGAATTCTAAGAATGATTTAACTGATCATGTGATGTTTTTTTACTGGTCCATTTTTTAGTCTTATGTTCTTGATATTACAGCTACCAAATTTGTAATGTTCAGTGGTGTTGAAATGGGAACTCACCCACAAATATTGTATTTGTGAAGTTGTTAATGGACTGTTTTAGGCATTAATTTTAGACCACTATTGATTCTAATAAGTTTTGTTGTTCTTGCATTGACAAATATGATTGGTTCTTTTAAACATTAAAGGCTTGCATTGATAAATATGATTGGTTCTTTTAAACATTAAAGGGTAGATACTGAAATCTGAAATATTCCTATTAATTGGACATCATTAATTTTATTTTGACACTTTTTTCTCCTAATTGGACATCATTGATTTTATTTTGACATTTTCTGCATGCTAATAATACTAGCATCATAATTTCTATTAAATACTTTTTACTAGCTATATATATATATATTAAATTGATATGTATTTCATTTTCATTTTTGTGCAACCTGATAGAAAAAAGCAAATTCTTCCAACATGACAAGTGATCATGTTATATTGTCTAACCTATATATTTTTTACATCTATTTTTAAAAAATTATTAAAAATTTTGACAAATGCTTTTTTTTAAATTGCATTTGTTTTTTAAACACATGCTACAAAAAATAAAACAGTAGAAAAACATCAACAAGTTTTTTTTTTTTTATAAAGAAAAAAAAAAGCTTAAATTTGAAGTGTGAAATGATTTTTTTCTTTAACTAATTAATTATTTTTCAAATTGTTTATGATAGATGAGTTATCATTTTTCTTGCTGTTAATATTTCCATCTTTATTATGTTAAAGTGCCATTACCTGATGAATTATTGTTCAAGTATTTGTTTAAATCGATATTATTGATCAAATTAAAATACATAGTGTAATCATTTTCTTAATATTATTATCACATTTTATAAATACTTTACTAAAGAAAAAAGAGTGCCAAGAAGAAAAAAATTAATGATACAGTACTTATAATTATAGATATAATAAGCTATTTAAGTTATTACGGAAAATTAATTTTTTCTTATGTACATAATCAGTATAAAAAAATTGAAAAATGTAGCCATGTTTGTGTATGTTCTGTAAATGGATTATTATTTCTGAGAGAAAACACAATATAAACTTAAGTTTATTATTATATTTAGTATCATAATTTTCCATTTCACCTGAATTGTTACTATCATAAAGCATGGAGATTCAATGTAGTCAGTTCTTAATGTTTTAGATATGCTGTATTTTTTTTCTATTTTGTTATTCAACTTTGAAGTTATTCTTTTTTTTCTTTTATATTTATGGTTATTGAAAAGATATTATTATGAGGTTTATTTATTTAAAAATTGTATTTCAAACAATAGTGTAATATTTAATATTAGTATAAAATTCATTTTTAAAATGCTAAGCAATAATCATATTGTTAATTGCTTAGAATATCATGAAACATTTGAGTACAATTCCATGTATTCAGTTGACCAAATTGAAATTTTTAAAAAATTATTTTATTTGACTTGAATTGATACAGAAATCTTTTCTTTTGAGGCTGCAGCTTTTCCACCATGCTAAACTCTATAGCACTTTTAAAATATTAATGACAATAAAGAAAAAAAAGGTAGTCACCGTATGACAAACTCAATTTTAATGTCCATGATTTGCCATGGTCTAACAATTTACTGTACATTTTAAATTATTTTTGAAATAATTTCTTTGGAAGTTGATTTATCATTTATCATATGCACATATTTTTTGCACTATCAACCACTTAATTTGCATTATTAGTTTAGTATAGGTTAAAACAGGCAAAACTTTCCATATAGTAATCCCATTCAGTACAAGCCAAAGTAATCAATGGATGCAAAAAGCATTGTGCGTAAAATCCCTATTTAGTGCCTACTCATCCAATATCTCCAGACTATTTTCTAGCTTGTGGCTTTCATCAATGAGGAGCCTTGGATCTGAGAGCAGGCACTACACTTAGATCTTAGGATCTAATGCAACCCTCCAGCAGCCACCTTTTACCTCTGTAATTAACTACAAAACTATGAGTCTTAAATTGAAAACGCCTTAATGTTTTCAATCCAAGCCCATCAGCTTATATAGTCATATGGGTCTGAATTCTGTTCAGTACCCATACATTTTGGTGTCTGGTTCTTCAATAACCATAGCCACCACTATCTTATTAGGCAGGATTGGTTTTAAGTCAATAAACATCACATGACCACCACATTTTATGCTTGTGTATAACTTTTTTTTAAAACAGGCAAAACTCACTATATGTATTGCCACACACAGCAAGCTAGAGTAATCAATGAATGCCAGAAGGCTTGTGCATAAAATTCCCAGCTAGTCCCTACTCATTCAACATCCCCAGACTAGGTTCTTGCTGTGGCCTTCGTCAGTGAGGAGCATTGGATCTGAGAACACTGCATCTACATCTTTCCATTTATCTCCATTTAATTACCAAACTATGAGTCTTAAATTGGAAAACACCTTAATGTTTTTAATCTAAGCCATCAGCTTATATGATCATATGGGTCTGAACCTAGTTCAGTACCCATACCTTTTAGTGTCTTGGTTCTTTAATAACCATAGCCACCACTATCCTATTAGGCAGTATTGGTTTTAAGGCAATAAACATCATATGACCACCACTTTTTATGCTTGTGTATAACTTTTAAAACAGGCAAAACTCTCTATACGTATTGCCGCACACAGCAAGCTAGAGTAATCAATGGATGCTAGAAGGCTTGTGCATAAACTCTCCATCTACTGCCTACTCATCCAACGTCCCCAGACTAGTTTCTGGCTTGTGGCCTTCGTCAGTGAGGATCAGTTTTAAAACAGTTATACCTAAGCATAAAAAGTGGTGGTTATGTGATGTTTATTGGCTTAAAACCAATCCTGTCTAATAGGATTGTGGTGGCTATGGTTATTGAAGAACCAAA
Organism: Epiperipatus broadwayi; assembly: GCA_028023455.1. Taxonomy (NCBI): domain Eukaryota; kingdom Metazoa; phylum Onychophora; class Udeonychophora; order Euonychophora; family Peripatidae; genus Epiperipatus; species Epiperipatus broadwayi. The sequence goes on along the minus strand of JAQFVV010012399.1, from coordinate 14,591,132 downwards.
GACACCAAAATGTATGGGTACTGAACTGGGTTCAGACCCATATGACTATATAAACTGATGGGCTTGGATTGAAAACATTAAGTTGCTTTCAATTTAAGACTCATAGTTTTGTAGTTAAATGGAGATAAGAGGGGGCTGTTGGAGGGTTGCATTAGATCATAAGATCTAGGTGCAGTGCTCTCAGATCCAAGGCTTTTCACGGACGAAGGCCACAAGCCAGAAACTAGTCTGGTGATGTTGGATGAGTAGGCACTAGATGGGGATTTTATGCACAAGCCTTCTGGCATCCATTGATTACTCTAGTTTGCTGTGTGTGGCAATACATACAGTGAGTTTTGCCTGTTTTAAAACAGTTATACACAAGCATAAAAAGTGGTGGTCATGTGATGTTTATTGGCTTAAAATCAATTCTGCCTAATATGGATAGTGGTGGCTATGGTTATTGAAGAACCAAAGACACCAAAATGTATGGGTACTGAACTGGGTTCAGACCCATATGACTATATAAGCTGATGGGCTTGGATTGAAAATATTAAGATGTTTTCAATTTAAGACTCATAGTTTTGTAGTTAAATGGAGATAACAGGTGGCTGAGGGTTACATTAGATCCTATGATCTAGGTGCAGATCCAAGGCTCCTCACTGACGAAGGCCACAAGCCAGAAACTAGTCTGGAGATGTTGGATGTGTAGGCACTAGATGATGGGGATTTTCTATGCATAAGCCTTCTGGCATCCATTGATTACTCTAGCTTGCTGTGTGTGGCAATACATATAGTGAGTTTTTTCTGGTTTAAAACTATGTAATGGTCAGTTATTTATTCCTTTTGATCATGGAGGGTGCCACCAGGTCACTACAAACCAGAAATTTATTTACCATTATCAAAAGTTAAAGATGATAATTTGCACTCACTAGTCCCAGGGAAATAGCAAGAGATCTTAACTATTGTTTAGACAATTGAGAAAATAAAAGCACTAAGGCAAATGTCAGCAAAATTATGTTTAAACTAATGTGAAAATTTTATTAAATTCAAGAAAACAAAATCAAGTCAATCTAGCCAACAAAATACAAAAGTTTGACCTAGATTTTTTGATAAGCATACTCATCTGAGAGTGTATATGAGTTCTGAAAATTTTAAAAATTAAACACTTTGGCAGCCAAATTTTTTCTCTCACCTACAATTTAAAAAGGGAATTCATAATATCTTCCTACGATTTATAAAAACCAATTCTAGCTCTCTAAATCAGAGATACAAAAAGGATACAAATAAAGTCTTGTAGGAAATTAACGAAACAGCACAAGACGAGCATTTTCTAGTACCTTGGAACTAGAGATGTCATTTGTCCACAGGATAGATCATGATGTACCACGTTTAAGGCAATTTACAATTAATTTCAAATGCAAGACAAAAAAAATATGATTACGATCTTACATAATCTGGAAAAGACACAAAATCTCCAACTTCAGAAATACTAGAATAACAAACATGGTAAAACGTCAGCCAAAAGATTTGCGGTTTGCCGGAAGCGCAAGCCCAACTTAATTAAAATTAATTACAGGACTACAAAAAATAGTGAAACTGGAAATCTGCCCTGCAGATTTGCCCTTCACTTAGTGTCAATTATATAGTCACTAGAACTGGTTTGAACCCGAACTGTATATATTTAATAGGCAATAGTATATATATATATAGAGATGTATGGAGACACAAACAATTAGTTTGTTTGCCCACTCAACTTATACAGGTGAATGTGCATATGAAAAGTAATATTTGAAAGTTATACATTTCTAACCAATTTATATTATATATATTTTGTAAATCTTATATCTTGCATATAGTAATCTATATAAAAATAGAATGGTCAATTAAGAGACAAACTGCAGTATTTTTGATAATTTATTCCTGTTAATTTGGGTAAAATAAAATTTGTCATTTGAGAGACAAACTGCAGCAGTTTTGAAAGCTTATTGCTTTTAATTTACGTAGAAATACAATTGTCATTTAGTAGACAAATTGCTGTAGCTGGGAAATTTTATTGCTAGTAATTTGTGTAAGTTTAACTAATATTTAAGAGTGAAGCAATGCAAATTATTTTTATTTTAAAATTTGCGGAACTTTGTATCGTTCTTAAAATGCACACAAGGTCATAGATGCCAGAGGTTCTTAATTATTTTATCTGGTCATTTATTGCTCTGATCTTTTTCATTCCTGCAGTGGCTGATTCTTTAATGTGTATTTGTATAAATAGCTAAAATTTTATATTTTTTGGTCTGCTTTTGTTTTGTGCTCCAGTTGGAGATATACTTCATGCAAGTTTTGTGTTGTGCAGAAAAATCATGGAGGGGTAAAAGAAAATCGTCCACCCCCTGCCTCTGGGAGGTCCATCTAGCTCACTGTGCCCAGTTAGAAACATCTAAACCTAATATGTGAACTGTCCAGAAAATGTGTGCTTAAAAGACTCTTCAATCTCTACCAATGCCTGATGTAAACCCAAGTTAGCCCTTGATCATGATCCACCGATTACCTATCATCACATCCTCAAGCCCAAGGTAATATCTATCTTGCCGCCAACTATGAACTCTGAATTAATAAATTGTCCTAATTCTAAACTATATTGTACACCATTCCTTCCTTACTTAATTTTAAAGCTGTTATATAAATACTAATAATGTCTGCAATTTATTATAAAATTTTGTTTTGACTATATTGTACGCCTTTCCTTCCTTACTTAAGTTTAAAGCTGTTATGTAAATGCTAATAATGTGTGTGCGATTTATTATAATGCTATATCAATTTTCTGTTTTGGTGCAGCAATTTAGAATTAATTGACTTTTCTTATTTTCTTATTCTAATTCATTTTGATATGCCAAGAAAGTATACAATCTAGCAAGTGAATCAACCCCCCCATCCCCAATAGTTTTCTTCTATTAAACTAAGGAGACGTAAATTTCCTTTAAAGTTGGTTGTTATAAAGTCGCTCGGTTTTATACCAATTATTATCAATAATTTTATTCTTTAAATGACCAGAAGGTCTTGATATTTACATAGAATTATTACACCTAACTACAAAGTTTAACCCTTATCTCATCATTACAGTTATTATCATTTTAACTAATTAAATCTCACCAGCAGTGAATTTAATATGTAATTTATAATTTTATTGTAATAATAATGTGAAAGGCTTGTATTGTGGAAGTTGTAGTCACAGTTATCTGTGCAATGATTGCTGGTAGAAATGTGGAGATATTTCCGAGGTGTGAGAGAGAGCAATTTATCCCTTTTTAGTTTTGATTCTGACCCCTTTATGTGCGTTTATTGATCGTTAGTAACTGCCCGGGATGGTTTGTGTTAAACATTCTATTGCACAGGAGAGCATCGTATAAGAGACAGGTGTTTATTAATTTATCGTGGTCATTAATGACACGAACTATTTATATGTTTTGGGCATTATAATCATGTGTATTATTGCAATCATTATTTATAATTTTCTTGCTTTGTCATTTATTTGGGATCTTCAGAATGACCAATTTCACTATTCGTCATCCCTCTAAAAGTAAATGCATTTCCTTTTCTGGGATCTCCTCCAGTTACCCCCAATGAATCAGGGTATGGGAAATAAATGGATGAACCGTCCCAACACCCACTTATGCCATTACTCTTCTCAGATATGACCTTGGCCATCATGCAGGCATACTCCTTTTTGTACCAATATGACAAAGCCACTCAAGAGCATCTTAAATGATCGCCCCTCTAGATACGATTGTAAGTGATAACATAATACCGCCTTAGTATTATTATTAAGTTTTCTATTCAACTGCAATGCTCTTTATTAGTCGTAATTGCATGTCATTCGCCATCCATTCGTTTTAATTTTTTTCAGATTATGCATTTCAGCTTTTTTTAAGCTGAATAGTTTTGCTCCCACGCATCTGAGTGATCTCCCAACTATCGCACATTTTTCAAATCACACGATCCAAATTCTTATTCATGTATATGTAATGATCAATACAACTTATTAATGGGAATCTATAATATATTAGATGAGGATTATGTTACAAGGTATTATTGGTTACCTAATTGATTTATTTGATTCTTGGCATGAGCAACCGTACGAATGACACTTGTTCTAGATATATAATAATTGCACTAACTAACTTTATGTAGTAATACTTTATATATTTATATAAATTCTATGATTTATTGACTCATCCCTAAAGTGAGTGATTGCAAATCAAACCACAATCAAAGTTGTAACTCCCATTGCCCAGACATTCTATACAGCTATTTTGTTATTACCATATTTAATTGTTCAATAAATTTATACTATATTATTTTCTATATTCTTGCATTTGTTATTTATTGCCCGAATCTTCATATGACTGTTTAGGTTAAGTTAAATTATTTCAAATTCAATGAAAGATTTTATTGGTATTATTAATTAATTTCCTTTATTTAAAGTTGCCTTGAACAATATTAAGTATCTAATTATTAATCTATTAAAGAATAGCCTACCCCACTCTTTAAGTAATATTATTATATAATTGGCTAATTATTTAAATATTATCGATTTCCAAGTTTCTTTGCTCACCCTGTTCTCATTGCTGGGCCTGGAGTAAATTAAAGCTTGCTAGTATCCTCAAAAGCGTTGTCCATATAGTCAGAGGCCGTGGAGCATGAGCAAATAGGTTCGTGTTTAGTACTGTTCCAGACACATAATAATAATAAAATAAAATAAACAGAAAATGGAAATGATTAATTTACAAACTTAATACGTAAATGAAAGATTATTAACTGATATAGAGTCCTGTTGCTGGTCAGATAAGAGTCTACTTATTTATATATTTTTTTATGGATTGACTACTTTTTGGAGATATATTTAAAAGAAAATTTCAATTGATAAAAGTTTATACTTCCCCTTTGGTCTTGATGACTCCTCCAGATTTCATCCAGTTTATGGAAGTCCTTGGTGATCCTATTGTTTGCTAATAGTTCTTTGGAGACGTGACTGCTACAAGCCATATTTTCTGGAACCGTGGTCAGGAGGCCTAAGCCAGTGCAAATGAAGAAAACTAAGTCTAGTGTCAGACTCCTGCGCTCCTACCAGATTTCATCCAGTTTATAGATGTCCTTGCTGATCCTATTGTTTGCTAATAGTTTTTTGGAGACACGACTGCTACAAGCCATATTTACTGGAGCCGTGGTCAGGAAGTTTAAGCCAGTGCAAATGAAGAAAACTAAATCTAGTGTCAGACTCCTACATCATGAGCTCTGCACTATATAGCTAACTATAATACATAGCAAGATTAATATTCAGATTAAGAATAATTCCATTATTTTCCCTTTTTATTTTAATTTTAAAATAATGTAACGGCATATGTATACATGAATGTCGCCATTATATCTTCAGATAACATAACTTGAATGAAATTGCTATCCTATGATCTCATTTTTAAAAAAAAAGTTTTGAATTTTTTTTAAAAGTTTGTTGTAATGAATAATCGATTATAAATCAAAATAGTGAGTACAAACTGGAGATGCTTGTTATTACAAATCCCTTACATTTTCTTCATTGCTAACAAGGGTAAATTTTTTTTTAAAAGTTTGTTGTAATGAATAATCGATTATAAATCAAAATAGTGAGTACAAACTGGAGATGATTGTTATTTCAAATCCCTTACATTTTCTTCATTGCTAACAAGGGTAAAAGTATACTTAAAAATACTTACTATTGAAAAATTATTGTTCAACTTGTTTTTAATTTTTTTTTGCTTAAGCAGTTTCAATTTATTTTGAGAAAAGGTACAATATGGTAAAATATGAAGATTTTAGAACTGAAAATATTAAAAGAATTCATTTAAAAAGATATAGCATAGAGATTAATACATCTGCCTGCTATGCTCATGACTTGGAGTTTCATCCTGTGCCATTTAGTTCAGTGCAAATATTTCTACCTAAAAGTTTCTAGATAAGACTTAGCTGAGTGAAATTAAAAAAAAAAAAATCTAATTTGGTGATTTAAATTTAATTGGTGTGCTCAATATGTCCCTTAATTACTTTAACATCACATGATCTTCTAAGTAATAATCGCAACTTTCTCCATGTAATATAGCCACCTAGTGCAAACCGGATGCTAGAAGATTACTACATTAAAATTCCTCTATAGTGCCTTCTCATCCAATATCCCTTGATTAGTTTCTAGCATTGATTGGTTACTATTTCTTGCACTTGATGGCAACATTATGTTAGCAGATTGTGTAAGAATAAGAAATGGTAGTCAGATGATCTTTTAATCAACTGACATGAAGTCTTTATTTTATAGTAATTAAAGATATTTATTATCATGTCCTCTTATTATGATTAGAATCTGCTGTTTTAATTTTTTCTTGTCACAAAGTAGCATAGGAATTTTATTTCAGATAGTTTATAATTAATTAGCTACTGATTCAATATTGGGCAATAAATAGATATTTTGCAAATATTGATATACTGATGATAAAAAAAAAAAGAAGATTGTCATATTCAGCCTTCAACATGTCTAGAAATATTTATTTCTAGATATATATACACTAAAAATATCTGAAGGTAGGCAAATAAAAATGAATAATTAAATTTTTCATTGTGGGATCTCAATTTAAGAGTTATATTATAAATCTTAATAAGATTTTTTTTACCATCATTAAAATGCATAAACTTAGAGAATAGTACGGATTTTGAAAAAGTGGGAGTGATGAAGAATGATGGTGAAAATATTGCAGACTTTGAATATTTTGGAAGATCATACATAATTTCTAGTCAAGAGTATCATGATTCAAGATGTGCATTTTTTTATGATTTTCTTAATTACTCAATTTATTTAAATATTGATGTTCTGAGAGTTATATTTATTTCTAGATATATATATACACTAAAAATATCTGAAGGTAGGCAAATAAAAATGAATAATTAAAATTTTTATTGTGGGTTCTCAATTTAAGAGTTATATTATAAATCTTAATAAGATTTTTACCATCATTAAAATGCATAAACGTAGAGAATAGTATGGATTTTGAAAAAGTGGGAGTGATGAAGAATGATGGTGAAAGTATTGCAGACTTGGAATATTTTGGAAGATCAAACATAATTTCTTATCAAGAGTATCGTGATTCAAGATGTGCTTTTTTTAATGATTTTCTTAATTACTTAATTTATTTAAGTATTGATGTTCTGAGAGTTATTTTTGAACTATGAGTGTGGATGGATGTCCTCAATCCACATCTTTTAACTAAAGGCTTTTGCCACTAAGAATGATTTACTATTATTCAAACATTGACCAAGTATTAAACAATTTTCAGAGTATCATGATTCAAGATGTGCATTTTTTTATGATTTTCTTAATTACTCAATTTATTTAAATATTGATGTTCTGAGAGTTATTTTTGAACTATGAGTGTGGATGGATGTCCTCAGTCCACATCTTTTAACTAAAGGCCTTATGCCATTAAGATTTACTATTATTCAAACATTGACCAAGTTTTAAACAATTTTCTTATGCATAGAATACAAGCACTTCATCATATTAATAGTATTACAAATTATTCCATTATTTTGTTAATCCATATTATATACTAGATTACAATTTACTGGGACGTAAAATACATTCAGTCTATTTTCTCCTGCTAGTTGTAAAATTTGAAGCAGGGATATAATAATAATCAGAATTTTGGTTAATTTTTGGATCATGGAGTCAAATAAAATGTTTTAATGGAGAGGGTTGAAAGATGTTATAGTTGATAAATAATTTTACTATCCTATGTAAGTTAGTGCAGTGATAGAATGGTGGTATTTTAGAACTCAAATTCCATGGATTGCAGCTTTCTTTGGTTATTTGTAGTGGTACATTATGTCTAATGGAATTTGGTTGATTAATATTCATTTTTAAAGAAGTTTATATGATTAAAATATTTAGCACATAAAAAGAAAATACTGATTCAAGAGCTATTGGTTTTTTGATCACTTAAATTCTCACCTGAATAAAATAAAAATAAAAAATCAGTTTAATTTAATAGAATGGTTGAACTCAACTTATCATATTTCTTGAACAAAATAACCATGCAATTATTTAATACAGTTTAAATCAGTATATGGGTTGCAGAAAGAGTTTGCTGTTAACTGAAAGAATATCCATTGATTCTTTGAGATCTTAAAAACCACCAGACAGAGCAAATGCAAAATATTCTCTCCATATGTTCTTGTCAATGTTAACTGTTATTACTATGTGATATAGTCATATGGAAAACATATGAGTTAGTTATTCACCAGTATGTCTTTAGCAGCTCATAAATTTACTGGCATTTACCATTTGAAAGACTAAAAAACATCATAGATTTTGTTCTCAATTGTCTGATGGTTTTTAAGTGAAAAATCTTTTGAGTTTCCTTGAAATTGGATGAACACATGTGTAAATGTCCTTTCTTTAGATGTTTTCAATCATGAGACCTTTATTCCCAAGTGGTTT